>OY747704.1:14632500-15135000 GCA_963556495.2 Valencia hispanica | reverse complement strand
AATGTCCCCTGACCTGAACCTCATAGAGCACGTTTGGGAGCAGATGAAGCAGAGACTGGATGATGCCTGAGGACAACATCATGAGGCTAGAGAGGAGCATGAGACGTCGCTGACAAGCTGTCATTGCAGCAAATGGTGGAAACACTCGCTAATGACATTGTCAATTAGCCGTCTTTTGGCATTAAATAAGTGGATTTTATCTGCATGTGCTGACAAAAAACTGCAATTTATTAACAACTTTCAGATTTTTTTGGGAGCGCAGACATCTTTTTAAGGCAAATGGATTTAGTTTGAACAGGTCAGGTATAAGACTGTTTACCTCCAATCTTTTCTACTTCCTGTGTCATCCCTCTGTGCTTGGAGCCAAAAAGGTGATACACAAAGACTTATCTCAAAAGGAAGACCAAACAAAGCTGAGTGCAGAGGGGGAGGAACTTCTTCTGCCCTCACTCATGGGAAGCTTCGAACAGAAGCAGGAGGAAGGATCTTTATTTGCCCCAAAAGCCCTCAACAGCCCTAAAGAACAGGACAGCGGACCTCCATCGCCACCTGAAAGCCCACCGTCTTCCCTACCGCCCCCTCCCCCCACTCCCCCCATCTGAAATTCACTGAGCAGATGATGGAGTGGGTCAACATTGGGCTCAGATCTACCCCCCAGACTAATCTGTTTTCTTAAACCATAAACCCCACACCAGGACGATCAAAGGTAGGGCAGCAAGCCCGGTCCCCTCCTACCCCACCACGGAAGCATGTACAATCTCCACAGTCTGATGTGTGATGTGTTAAGGGTCCAGGCTGCGTGGAAATCAGCAGTCAGAACTTTTCACAGGACAAGCTGCGACCCTGTTCATTAGAAGGTTCGATCATTTCTGTACTTATAAGTAACACAAGGAATGTAGTTATGTCAAAACACAGAGCACTGCATTCTAAAAGGTTTTTAAGTAAAGTAAACATTCTCTGTACACAGCCTGCCCCAAAATACAAGGGGCACAATAATACTCTTAAACCTGTTAAGATGGCCTTATTAAATGTCAGGTCTATAGTAGGGAAGACTTTTTTAATCAATGATCTTATCACTGAGCACAGCCTTGATTTTATGTTTTTAACCGAGACTTGGTTAGATCAGAATAGCAGTGTTTCTCTTATCGAATCAACCTCTCCCAACTTTAGTTTTGTCAACCAGGCCAGACAGATCAGGAGAGGCGGAGGAGTTGCTCTTTTATTTACTGAATCATTCCAGTGTAAGTAGTTATCTCTTGGAAGTTTTCCTTCTTTTGAATATGTTGCTGTACAGCTGAAGGCCTCATCTAGAGCCATATTTCTTAACATTTATCGGCCTCCAAATTGCTGTGCTGACTTTAATGATGATTTTAGTGAACTGCTGTCTAAAATCTGTGTTGATTTTGACTGTATAATTATTGCTGGTGATTTTAACATCCATGTTGACAATCCCCAGAACAAAGGGTCTAAAGACCTGAGTAACACTCTGGACAACTTTGGGCTGACTCAGCATATAACAGAGCCCCACTTAATAAGGGTCATGTTTTGGACTTACTGATCTCGAAGGGTCTGGGCATTTCCAAGATTAATGTGCATGATGTGGGCTTGTCAGACCATTGTTGTGTTTTCTTTGAGAGTATAATTTCGGTTCACATAAATGTTTTAACGGATGTTATCACAAACCAATGTATAACTGAAAACACTAGTGAGATCTTTAACCAGGTCTTCTCTCTAACACCTGCCCTGTCAGGGGGTTCAGTCAATGGACTTCTCAACAGCTTTAATGCTAAAATATTAAATGTTATGGATACTATTGCTCCCACTAAGGTGAAGATTATCTCTGGAAGGAATAAGTCTCCATGGAGAAATCCACACTGGTGAGAAATGAAAAAAGGGAGTGTCGGAAAGCCGAGCGCAGATGGAGAAAAACAAAACTTCAGGTTCGTTATGACATCTATAAAGAGAAACTTCACTCTTATAACTTACAACTGAGGAATGCAAGGAAGTCATATTTTTCTGACATCATCACCAGAAATAGTCATAGTGCTCGCGCATTATTTGCTGTAGTCGACAGGCTAACAAACTCTCCTGTGTCAGTAGCACCTGAACTCTATTCCACCAAGGCCTGCAAGGACACTGCCAAATTCTTCACAGACAAAATCCAAAATACTAAACAAGTGGTTGGTTCATCAACGGTAGGTTCAGGTTATGTACAGTGTCCACGGAAAATCCGTTTAAACACCATGAAACAGTCTTATCTCATAAAAAGCAAAGATCTGAAGGACATCGTACGTCAACTGAACTCCTCCTCTTGCTGCTTAGACATCCTGCCCACACGCTTTTTCAAAAAGGTCTCAAAGATTTTGGAGTCAGATCTGTTACATATTGTGAACTCATCTTTAATGTCAGGTGTTTTCCCAGAGCCCCTGAAAACAGCTGTAATTAAACCCCTGCTGAAAAGAGACAATCTGGACAAGACACAAATGAACAACTACAGGCCCATCTCCAATCTTCCATTTTTAAGTAAGATCATTGAAAAGGCTGTTTTTCATCAGCTAAATGACTTCTTAAGACAAAGCAACTGCTACGACGTCTTTCAGTCAGGTTTTAGACAGCACCACATTACTGAGACTGCTCTGGCCAAAGTCATCAATGACATCTGTTTGAATACTGACAGTGGAAAAATGTCAGTGTTAGATTTACTGGATCTCAGTGCTGCATTTGATACAGTTGACCACATTATTTTACTCAAACGACTGGAGAACTGGGTGTGTCTCTCTGGCACTGTACTAAACTGGTTCAAAACGTACTTGGAGAACAGGAAGTACTTTGTGTCAATAGGTAACTTTACATCTGAGCAGACGGGAATTACATGTGGAGTTCCCCAGGGTTCCATCCTGGGACCTCTTCTGTTTAACATCTATATGCTCCCACTGGCACAGGTAATAAATAACAACAATATAAGTATGAACCTACTCAACCCCTCAGGTCATCTGGATCCGGTCCTTTTTTCAGTTCCCAGAGTCAGAACCAGACATGGAGAAGCTGCGTTCAGCTTCTATGCTCCACATGTCTGGAACAAACTCCCAGAAAGCCTTAGATCAGCTGAAAAACTCCGTTTATTTAAATCCAGGTTAAAGACCCACCTGTTCTCAGCTGCTTTTGATTAGGTTTTTATTCTAAGTTTTAAATCTGCACGGCTTTCTTTTATTCTTCTTTTTTTTTGGGGTTCATTGTAAATCTTGGTTTTTATTCCTGTACTTTTGCATTTCTTATAACATGAATTGTGCTATACAAATAAACTTGCCTTGCCTCAATTTGTGTTATTTGGGGCTACCGTTGTTATTGTCTACATTTTTTGAGTAATTAATATTACACAAATGAAAATGGTGTTTCTTCTCATTCCTTATTAGTAATATCAAAGGATACTTTTACTTATTTCATTAAAATTCAGACCAAATAGGAATAGCACTCATGTAAATAACAATATCCCTAACTTATTGTGAGTAGTGTATTTCATTTATTATGTTGTCAATGATACACTGTTATTGACCCGTTTTTGAATGAGCTTCTATCTATATTTTAATAGATAGTTGGAATTAAAGGACCTTTTCTTAATAATTATCTATAACACAATGTTAGAATATTTAATTGTTACCAGTTCACATGCCTAATGATGATGCTGGTGCTTCTGCTGGAGCAGCAGCTACAGCAGCAGCTACAGCTCCTCTCTTTAGGTCATCTCTGCTACCCTCTACAAAATCATTACATCAGAATTAAGTTATTGTAACTAATAATACAAACTAAAAACTAAATATCCTGATGCAAACAACTGGGCTGCATCAAGTCATGATGCATCAAGAGTGTTACAAATTAGTTACTTGGTTAGCCATCTCTAATACAAATTTTTTTTAATTAAAGCTCTGAGCAATTTCCATGTTTGATCGGAACAGCTGTGCTGCTACTGGCTCCTTACTGGCTCCTACTAAGGATAACTAGTTTGCTACTAACAGGACAGCTAAAGAAAAGTATGCATAAGCCAGCGTTTGCCTTTATGAATCACTTCATTTTACAAAGATAAATTCTTACCCTTGGCTTCTGTCTGGAGAAAGCTAAGGAGTTGCAACAGTTTTTTTCGTAAGTTTTCTATGTACTATTGATTTCTGTTAGCCTTAGAAATGTTGCCAATAGTAATAAATCTTCTGGTATGGCTCTATGCAGTTTTCTGTGCATGCATTTGTACAGAGCGGCCTCATTAGGAGAGGGGAGGGGCCGTGTGCCCACAGTAGTGACATACTAACTATGGCTTGCCATGGTATAACAAGGCGTCAACATACGCCTTGGACGGTAATAACTTAATAAGGCATTACTACACGCATTATATTTGATACTGATGGCTTGCCATAACTAACAGAGTCAAGTGAGCAGCTGCGCTGATCGCAGTAGAGCTCACCTGGCCCGTTGTTAGTGATTGAGGGAGCAGCGAACCTGCAGCTGGTGAGTGAAACATCAGACTGAAAACATCTGGGGCTCAGGCCCCGGCAAAATCGGCTGACGACGCCACTAGTCTCTAATATACCAACTTACCACTGAGGATGTCACTGTTGGTCCCCCAGAAGTCTGCAGCTTTGGACGGTCTGTTGTAAAACTCATCTCTGTTTGCAGCCAAAATTAGCCTGAGGAGATGGACAGAGAGGCCAGATAATATTTTGTTAGATTTAGTCAAAGAACAGAAAGCTACTGAGCCACAGATTTCACTTTCAAATGGAAAGTTTCAAACTGTACAAAAAAGGAAAACAAGGGAATTTGTACAGTAAAAGTCCTTCTTATTCCTGTTGATTTCTCTTTAAAAGGTGCAACATTTGTAAGGAAAGTACATTTGTGGATTGAGCAGCACCCATGAAAAACGTGAAAGATCCTGTCTGCCAAAGCCAAACAGCTTATTCTGCTATTGATGTGTGTTTGGTGTCCCTTATTCCATTGCTTGATTAATCTTCAAAGAAACAAAACACATGAGCAGGTGGACAATATTTTCACTTCAACATGGGGCTCAGTAGTGAGTAGGAGAACTGTACACAGCCCCTTACTAGAGTAGGGTCATACCATAAACTAGCGTACCGTCGTACCATAAACTAGCATACCGCCGTACCATAAACTAGCGTACCGCCGTACCATAAACTAGCGTACCGCCGTACCATAAACTAGCGTACCGCCGTACCATAAACTAGCGTACTGACGTACCATAAACTAGAGTACCGCCGTACCATAAACTAGCGTACTGACGTACCATAAACTAGAGTACCGCCGTACCATAAACTAGCGCACCGTCGTACCATAAACTAGCATACCGTCGTACTATAAACTAGAGTACCGTCGTACCATAAACTAGCATACCGCCGTACCATAAACTAGCGCACCGTTGTACCATAAACTAGCGTACAGTCGTACCATACACTAGTGTACCGTCGTACCATAAACTAGTGTACCGTCGAACCATAAACTAGAGTACCGTCGAACCATAAACTAGCATACAGCCGTACCATAAATTAGCGTACCGTCGTACCATAAACTAGCGTACCGCCGTACTATAAACTAGAGTACCGTCGTACCATAAACTAGCCTACAGTCGTACGATAAACTAGCGTACTGCCGTACCATAAACTAGCGTACCGCACCAACCCGCACCACATTGCTCAGTGGAAAGGAGGCTTAAGATTGGAGATATCAAACTGCCACTGGTTGCAGAATATCACCTTGAAATCTTTTTATCAAGTAGACAAGCCTCATTTTCTCACTGAGGGAGAGTCCGCTCCACACCATCACACCGGAAAGCTTGAGGATTTCTCAAGCTGTCTATGAGCAAATGCTTTTACTTACAAATGTATCACCATTTAAGGTAAAATAGGTCAGATTTCTAGCAGTAATATTTACTATAGATAACTCAGTATGTGTACATGCACATCTAAATCGGGCTTTTGGAAAAATTCGGACTAATAGCATAATAGCCTTTATCCCAGTTTACATGTTACTCAGAAAATCTAATTATTGAAAGAGGTGTGATCACCACTGCATCGCTAGGTGGTGACATGTGCCCTTTCACATTGGATTTTTCCGGTTGGCCTTTAGCGTCACACTAGTAAACAAATGCTGACAGCAGTGAAGCAGGCAGAGTAAAAGCAGGATTTGCACAACGAGCAAAGAAATGGACGACAACAACGTTGCAGCACATTACATTTAGTAAGCATTGTACTGTTTGATTGTGTTACACTCATTGTTCTGCTGTGTTGTTGTGTACCGGTGTTGTTACTCCTGCTTCCGTCGTTCCGTCACTCCCCTTGAAAAGCTCAGCTAATACAGGGATGAAGTTGCATGGAGAGAAATTCGATTTAATAATCACATTATCTGGGTGCCTTAGCTCGATTATGAGAACTCTAGTTCAGTTTGACTTCAGTTGGACTAAGGCAATCGGCTTTTTCTTGCTACATGTAAGACAACTAAACAATCAACCAAACTCCAATTTTCCAACTTTCTCTGTATAAACAAAGCCAGGATGATTTTTGGAGAAATGTCCATTATATTTATCATGGATATTTACATTTTAATAGTAAACTAGGAGTTTTAATGGGCAAATAATTTTGTTCCCAAACGTCAAAGACTCAGCAGACACATAGCTTGTTACTGAAATAGAGAAACACAATCATAAAAAGATAAAAGTGATCAAAACTAATGCCAAAATAACCTTACCTATATATTACTTAAAGCTCCTCTGGTGTATGTCTGTTCTTTCTTCTATTCTCTAGTGGACGTTACTGATGTGCCATGACTGCAACACAAATATTTATTGCTGAAAGCTAATGTGAACAGCCTGAACAGAGGTATGAACTGGTTTACAACAAGTCTACTTGAATGGGATAGGCAGAGTGTGCAGGCAGGTTAAGGGCAGCGCTAAACTTCGACCCGTTATCATTCCGAGTAACGAAGTGAGTAATGAAGCCATTATGTTTATGTCTTTATAACGACATACTTTTAATCTGATGCTGCCACAGCCTTTATCTTCTACCAGCATGTCACTGTAAGTAAAGTACATCCACAGTGAAAAAGATGTACAGTGTCGGCAACATTTAGCACTCCTATTATAAATGTAGAAAAAGCCTTAAAATGTATTAATTTTAAGAGAAATCCAAACTTCAGATCAGAGCTTTTAGGAACTTTTAACCAGTAACCCAGCACTTTCTGTTTCCCTGAGATATAAAAACAATGTGACAAAGACTGGAAGAGGAGAGCCGGATGGTGAGAGGTCAAATAAAAAAATAAATAAAAAATCTGCAAGTCTCACGAATTTAAAACTGCAGCACAAAGTGTCATCTTTGGGGTCACCAAATCTCCACGACCACCATTAAACGGCATCTACATGCCCACCGGTTGAAAGAAAAAAAGCACTTTCTTTCCTACTGTAACGGAAATATTTCATGAACTGTCTGTTAAGCCATTATTAGGGACAGAAGTCAGAGTTATTAGATTATGGACTATAGATGTAAAAACATATTTTGTTTAGGAGACAGTATTTTGACCCTTAAGTGGCTCCCGGTTAGCTATCTGCCAGACCTCTGTGAGGCACATAGTAGCTATGATACTCTAGGAACATTAAAAGTAGTTTCGGGTCAAATCGAAACACACGTTTGCTTCTGTGTTCACTGATCCTCCTTGTGATACATTCTTAAACGAAGAAGGAATCATGATCTACTGGCCCCATTTTGGATATGATGAATCTATCCTTAGTAAACGGATACGTACCACAGGAATTTAAAATAGCTGTAATTAAACCTTTACTCAAGAAACCTTCCCTTGATTAAGATGACTTAGTGAATTACAGACCTATATCTAACCTTCCTTTCTTATCCAAAGTCCTTGAGAAAATTGTTGCTAATCAAGTCTGTGAGCATCTAAACAGTAACGAGCTGTTTGAAGAGTTTCCGTCAGGTTTTAGAGCTCATCATAGCACTGAAACAGCACTGGTGAAGGTTACTAATGATATTCTCATGCCCTCAGATAATGGAACTTGTGTCTGTTCTGGTTTTGTTAGATCTCAGTGCTGCTTTTGACACAGTCGATCATAATATTCTCTTAGAAAGGCTTGAACATGTTGCAGGGATCAAAGGAACAGCACTAGGCTGGTTTAAATCATATTTGTCTGATAGATTCCAGTTTGTTCATCTAAATGATAAATCTTCACTCTCAAGGGTTACTTGTGGAGTTCCACAGGGTTCTGTGCTTGGACCAATTCTTTTCACCATATATATGCTCCCAATTGGTAGAATCATTAGACAGCATTGGATAAATTTCCACAGCTATGCAGATGATGCACAACTATATTTATCCATAAATCCTGATCAATCCAGTCAGTTAGGTAGATTACAGGAATGTCTGGAAGACATAAAAACATGGATGACCCTAAACTTTTTGCTTTTAAATTCTGACAAGACAGAAGTTGCTGTCTTTGGACCAGAAGTTCTTAAACAGAAACTAATTAGTCAATCACTTCATCTGGATGGCATTAAATTGCCCCCCAGTAATAACGTAAAGAACCTCTGCATTATTTTTGACCAAGACTTGACATTTGAATCCCATATTAAACAGGTTTCTAGGATTTCTTTCTTTCACCTCCAGAATATTGCTAAAATTAGAAACATCCTGTCCAGGAGTGATGCTGAGAAACTAGTCCATGCATTTGTTACCTCAAGGCTGGACTGCTGTAATTCTTTACTATCAGGTAGTCCACAAAATGCCATTAAAAGCCTTCAGTTGATCCAAAATGCGGCAGCAAGAGTTCTAATGAATATTAAAAAGAGAGATCACATTTCTCCTGTTTTAGCTTCCCTTCATTGGCTCCCTGTTAAATCCAGAATAGAATTTAAGATCCTTCTTCTTACATTCAAAGCCCTTAATAATCAAGCTCCATCATACATCAGACATCTAATTGTTTCACGTTCCCAACAGAGCACTTCGCTCTCAGACTGCAGGTTTACTTGTAGTTCCTAGGATTTCTAAATGTAGAATGGGAGGCAGATCTTTTAGTTATCAGGCTCCTTTACTGTGGAACCAGCTCCCAGCTTTAGTCCGTGAGGCAGACACTGTTTACTTTTAAGGCCAGGCTTAAAACTTTCCTTTTTGATAAAGCTTATAGTTAGAGTGACTAAGGTCATCCTGAGCTATCTCTGTAGTTATGCTGCTATAGGCTTAAGACTGCTGGAGGACAGACTTACCAATTTTCTTCACTCTGCTACTTCATTTTCTCCTACTACTCTCCAGTTGTATTACAGTTCATTCTGTTATTTCGACTGTTAACTTTGTTTTCTCTCAGTGTTTTTCTCTCCATAGAAGCTACACCTGGTCTGGTATCCTGCTTGGCTGCAATGGCCTGTTGGACGGGGGGCATCGACTGGGATGATCCTCCCAGTAACTGAACATCCACGGTGTCCTGTTATCAACTTTTTACTTTCTGTAACAAAGAAAGTTCTCTTATATCAGATCTTCTGTTCCTTCTGTGTTCTGCTCTGTCTTCTCAAACCCCTAGATGGTTGTGGCAGATGGCCGCTCCTACTGAGCCTAGTTCTGTTGGAGGTTTCTTCCTGTTAAAGGGAAGTTTTTCCTCTCCACCGTCGCTACATGCTTGCTCAGTATGAGGGATTGCTGAAGGATTGCTGTGGTTGGAAAGTCTGCCCAACCTCACGCCAATGACTGACGCAATCTGCTGGGATTCCTTAAATAGGAAACTTTTTAACTGATTAGAATGTTTGTATAAATGTATTGAAATTACTTCTTGTTAAGTGCCTTGAGATGACATCTGTTTTGAATTGGCGCTATATAAATAAACTGAATTGAATTGAATGATCTCATCATTTATTTAAAGGAATTCCATAACGCTACCATGAACGCCTACTAGGACTTTAACTAGAACTGTGTGTGCTGGTCAGGCAAAAGGAAGATTGAGGAAGGATAAATATATAGTAAAGTACCTCATGCCAACTATTAGGAACTGTGGAGGATCAGTGAGCTATGAGCTATGTTTTCTACTAAAGGCACATGAAGAATGATGACTTTTAAACATAAATATGTGGACCTCTACCAGTACCCTGAGAAAAAGTTGGAAAATCTATTGTGGTTGTTGCATGTGGCAGCCATACTGGATTCTCAGGTTGGGGTTTGTTTAAAAAAAACAACAATAAACTTCGATTTTGCTACTGCAAGGGGTCTAGCAGTTTCATTTTGCATCTCTGAACATTAATATTCAAAAATTTTATTTATCATAAAGTACAAAAAGTTCAAGTCCTGTTACACTGCTGTTTAAAAACGGCTGTCATGAAAAACATGAACATCTCAGCAGCAAGGCAGTTCAAAATGCTTTACATGCTAAAAGCAAACAATCAACAAACAAAGCAGGAAGCCATATTTTACACTGGCAAAATAAATAGTAATGAAAAGCTGCAATCCAGACTAGAATGAATCTATGTTCCTGTGATCATTGATCAGAGGACGCTCTGGGTTTTAAGACTTGATTTAAAGGAATCCGGTGTTTCAGCAGTTCTGCAGTTTTCTGGACATTTGTTCCAGATTAGAGGAGCATAAAACTGAATGCTGCTTTTCCATGTTTGGTTCTGATTCTGGGAATGCAGGGTGGACTTGAACCACCACAAAGGGGCACTTTGTATACACTGGGGTGACACCAAACAAATGATATTCATTATAACCATCATCATTTTCGTCAACATAAAGTGACATTATACCTTTAAATCATATTTCTATTGATTGTTATACACATACAAACTTGTATTTTACACAATCTTATAATATCACAATACTGCAAAGCACATTGGATTAAACCGACAATAAATATTGATTCAAACAACAGCTGTATGCTACCCCTGAGCTTGGCTGTGGTCCACCGATTGTTCTTTTTAAGATGGCAGCCAACACATGAGACCAAACTATCCTCGCAGGGGTGTATCAAAGGCTAATGAGAGCCTCTTGCAACCGCACCATGTGAGTCACCACTGTTACTGGAAACAAAGCAAACACTAATGATGCTACACAGGGCAGAGCATCTGCTATTGGACCCTAAGGAGGAAGATCCCAAGCATCTCCATTCCCGGCGTCAGCCAGCCAGCTGTATCATGTTGGTAAGCAGAGAAGAATCAAAGCAAAACCAGATTTCATTTGACGTATCTTTCTTCTTTTGTTCAGCAAATAAAAGGCAGTGAACTTGTATAAAACATAACTTACAATTTCTGTGTGCACCTGATGATTTATCTTGAGCCCTGAGGAAAGCCATTCTGGAAAATGTAGGAATCCTCTGAAATAAACTGTAGATGTGTTTATTTGTGTAACACAGGATTTATTTTTGTAACTTCAGACTTGCAAAACCATTATTTCATATTTGTTTAATGCCAAATCTACACTGTGTGCACAATTATTAGACACGTCTTATTTTGAGGATCATTTTTCTTAATAATTAAGTACAGTGCTCTCGGTTAATCCAAAATGTTAATAAACCTCAAACATGAATGTTTAAGAAAGGAAAAGTGAGGTTTTGGATTTCTTAGGAGAATGTCTATAGATAGCACAATTATTGGGCAACTATTAGTGTCCAGAATTATTACGCAACTAAAAACGAAAACCTTTTCCCAATCTCACTTTTTAAATTTGTATCTGTGAATTACGAACTCAAAACGTTCACATTCACATTTCTGACATAAAAAAACAAAACAAATAAACTCAGTGAGCAATATGGCCACAATTCTTTTCAATACATGGAGTCTGTCAGTTTCTTGATCTGTGGACGATCAGCAGCAACCAGACACTGGTCAGAGAGGTGGACTGTTTGCCTTCACTGTAAATTTGCCGTTCAAGAACCGGCCACAAGTTCTCAATTGGGTTCAGGTCAGGTGAAGAAGGGTTTGTCATAAGTTTGTCATCTTTAACACCTTTCCTGGCTAGCCATGCACAGGCAGGAGTACTTGGCTGTATGAAATGGAGCATTATCCTGCATAACAATCATTGTCTCTTTGAAAGATGCAGACCTCTTAATGAAGAAGAAAGTGTCTTCTAAAAACTGGCAGTAGGTTTTGGGAGTTGATTTTGAGCCCTTCTCCGACCCGAAAAGGTCCAACCAGCTGATCGTCTGACTCGAAGTGGAGCTTTATGCCCGTTACTGATCCACCCACGGGACCGTCCATCTGGTCAGTCAAGAGTCCCTATCAATTCATCAGTCCAGAAAACCTTTGAAAAATCTCGTTCAGATATTTCTTGGCCCAGTCTAGACGGTTCAGCTTATGTGTCTTGTCGTTCCAGTCTTCCTTATCTTGGCCATGTCTCTGAGCTCTAAACATATTGTACGTCTAGGTACTCCAGGTAGGTTGCAGTTACGGAATGACAGAACTAGATAGATAATGGCTTCCTGGTAGCTTCACATTCAATTCTTCTGTAATCCTTAGCAGTTAATTAGCGTATTTTCCTCCACCTCTCAACACGATTCTGTTTACTGTTTACAACAAAACCTTTGATGGTTCTGAGTTCCCAGCCCAGTATCTTAGCTGTGCTGCATCCCTGTGAGAGACTTTCAGTAATTTTTGTTCAAGCATCAAGAACAAAGGGCTACTATGATGAAAAGCTAATAAATAAAAGATGAAGAAGAATGTGGAAGAAAAGAGGACAAACCAACAAGGGAGTTACAGACTATCAATCATAACAGAGTGGAGGTAAATTACAACATACTAAGGATTTTTCCTTATGCAGGCAGTGAAGGAATATTTTATGTTACACACGCAGTTCCTGCTTTTTGGCTTAGGATATGTTGAAGAAATAACAAATGTGTAATATATAGTTTGCCAATTTTCAGAGCTGGAAGTAATACGTGTACCTGCAAGCACCATCAGCATCATTTTAGATGCAGTCCTCAATCAGTTCACAACCTGCTTCACGTTATAGATTCAATAAATGCAGCATAACTCTGCTGTGTCTTCATAGAGATCATAATCACATTAAGATGCTGCTTGGCTGTTTGGGGAAAGAGGTTTTGTCAAGGAAACTTGCAAAACCAGGAAAATAACAATACAGGCCAGAAATTAGAAGTCAAGGTAGAGAACTAACAGCATGTGGGTAATGACTGAGTCATTGAAGCTGATTATGAAGCCATTTAACTCCTGCTGAAACATTTCCGTCATTTTGTTTTGTGGGTGTTAAATAATTGCACCTAATAAAGACGCAAATTTGTTTTAAAAACTCTTCCTGCAAATGATCTACAGTTGAAACCAGAGGTTTACATAAACCAAATAAAAGATACATAAACCCTTTTTTTCACTGTAAAGCCATGTGGTACAGAAACCCAAACAAACAACCGGCATAAAAGAACGAAAATGTACTTTACTTTTTTTGTTGACGTGAGTCTATTTTTGATATACAAATGTAGCAGGACGAACTAAGTCTCCTCCCAATTCTTCATTTGGGTTGCTGTGGAACCTGCTGACGGCCAGCAGAGGCGCTGTGAGTATCTAAGGAGGCTGCATCACCTGCTTCCTCATGCTCACTGAAACGGCTGCCTTTCCTGGTGTCTCCTGTCGCTTGCTGTCAATATTTTGATATTCTGTTTTTGTCTACGATTATTTTACATTCCAATTTGGTTCATCTTTGTATTTTCTTTCTTCAGTTTTGTTTTCTGCTTTAGGCAGATTGCTTTGTATTCCGTTTGCTGCACACGGCATGCTGGGCAACTCCATTATTTCATGTGGAGTTGGGAGTCCTGTTTTAATGATGATCTTCAAGTTATTTTAAAAACGGTCTTTTAATAACAAGACATTAATAAATTCATGTTTGAATGGTGGAACCACGTCTCCTGCCTCAATTTATAGTGGAGGGAACCAGTGTGCCCTTATTGGTGCAGTATTTTTGTCCTTGGGTGAAATTCCCAAGGTGCTGTTGTTGACAAACCTTGGCTGCTCTAAAAGTGTGTTTTAGGAGCATGCCGTAACAAATATTCTGTACCCTCTGGTCTTGCCACGCAAACTTATTTTAAAACATGTCCATGCTAACCAAATTTAAGACTTTACAAAATGGATTTAAGAATTTCAAAAACATTTTAAGGGTCTTAATTTTCCTGAAATCAATTGATCAACTTTGAATACTTTCTAAGACCCCGCGGATACCCTGTTGAAGGTGCTGCGTTAATCTGTTCAAACAATTATAGACATGACGGGAATGTCCAACCATCATACCACTCAGGAAGGAGACGGGTTCTGTGTCGCAGAGATGATTGCGTGTTTTGGTCTGAAATGTGCAAATTGACCCCAGAACAAAAGCCAAAGAGCTTGTGAAGATGCTGAATGAAGCTGGCAATACAGGATTCATCATCCACTAGAGCTGGGCGATATAGAAAAACAGTATATTGATAAAGGGAATAGTCATATTGATCGATATCGATAATTATCGATAAATATCACAAAACGTAAAAAAAAAAGTGCCTCCCCGGTCATTTTCTTATTCTTCAATTAACTAATTTTAACTAAGAATTTAATTTATTTCTTTTTCAAACACCTCTTTTTATCATGAATAAGTTTGTAAGACACAGAAACAAATCAAGAGACCTGAGTAACATCAGTAAATACAAAGAAAAGTCATATTATTAACCATTATATTATATATTTTTTAACTGTTAGTAAGTAAAATTAAAGGTTTATCTTGATGCATTTTAATCTTTTAAACATTTTATGACACGTTATAATATTAATGGCTGAAACCTTTGGTTTAGTTTGTCAATAAAGCTTAGGCTATGTGCACACGTAGCTGTTTTTTTTAACGAATATTTTCACCACCTCGTTTAAAAAAAAAGTCTCCGTCCACACCTAACCGTGTTGTTAAGCACATTCATAGACCTGCTAAACCTGTACGGGGCAGTAGTTCCCCCAAATCCTATCCACTCAGAGTAACTTTCTATGTTCTAACCTCTAACTTCTACATGAGCTTGTAAAAAGCTAGCAAGCAAAAAGAGCTTGGACAATCGATGATGCCACGTCTCTGAGGGCATAAATGCTGTTTCTGAGTGGAAACACAGGTCGCACAAGTGATGTCGGAGCATTTTTGTCCCGGAAAGTGACGTTGCGGAGCTGAAATCTCCAGTTATTTCTGTCCACACGCAAACACTTAAAACGGAGAAAATGCAAATCTCCCCTTTGGCCGGAGTTTTTAGAAATAATCGTTTTCTTTGATAAAAACTGGGTTTTCGTGTAAGTGAGAGGCCAAACCGCAGGGAAATATCTGCGTCTTTCCTTCGCGTAAACGGGGCCATTTTCTAATTCATTTGAGCCGGCTGGCCTATCCAACCCTGTTGTGTTTTTAAAAGCATTTTTCGCTTATGGAGACCGGGGGCAGAACCGAGGGGGACGTTTTAAAAGCCACAGGTGTTGTTAGCAGTGCGACCTGGGTAAGTTTCCTGTCTCTCTGTAACGGATTCGCAGCGAGACGGGAGTCCTGCCTAAGACAACTGATCATAGTATTTTATTTGGTTTATTATTGCTACGTTTAGTGTTTTAGTGCGTTGAGGATCGGTTCAAAACGGGATGCAACCTTTACCTGAGTCACTGAAACATCTATCCGGAACAACTTCCTCCGCTGCTCCCTTGCTGTGACATCTGACCGACGTGAAGTTACGGCGATGGTTAGCTTAGGGACTTTCAAAAAATTCTGTTTCAGCTCAAATCATTTAATCCTTTTTGTGGTTTGAAAAGAGAAAAACTATTTTAACTCAGAGCGTGTATCAGTAAAGGTTAGTCAAACTGGCACATCGGCCCACATCTTCACAAACACAATTCAATATAGGCCTACTCGCCACTATTTGAAGGGCATATGACGAGCCTTGCGCTCCGCGAACTCGTCCATGATGCTCTGTATGTCCAGTTTCTTTTCTCTCTCATTCTCTATGGACAACATGGCAAGTCCAGTCAGTCTCTCTGGTCCCACTGTGCTCCTCAAGTGGTTTTTAATGAGTTTTAACTTGGAAAATGAGCGCTCAAAGGTTGCAACGGTGACGGGGAGTGTCAAAAATTAAAGGAGGGCGGTGCAAACTTCACTGAATGAAGAAGTTACTGCTGGGTGGTTGACAAGGAGCATTTTTGCCAGATCCGCAACAGACTTTTGCTTTTTTATCTGGTCCCTGATAGAAGATCTAAAACAGAGCAGCTGGCCAGGGAAGCTGGGGGCGATGATCACTAAGCCGCCAGGCAGCTTGGTATAACTCCTCATCTCCTGCATGCAGTAGTGTGTGAGCATGAATTGCCTCAAACATATTTACAGTTCCGTTTAAGCTGGTGAATCTTTGGGACAGTTGCAGGATGATAATATCAAGGCAGGCATTGAAAACGTTCACCCGAAAGTTGCTCTCTGAATCAGTGAGGCGGCTGTCTTCAGAAAGTTAATCAAAGTGACGCTTAACTTTTCTGGCCCTGGTTGCTTCAAACTGCGTTTGACTTCCCCATTTTATAGCTAGAGCAAGAGTGGCAGACTTAGCCTCATCAAATTGCTCCCTAAACTCCTTCAAAACACTGATGGCGTTTTGCAGAAGGGTAGATGCTTTCAGAATATCACTGTTCTTAGCTTGCAGTAATTGTGAGCCAGCGTTTATACACTCAAGAATTTTGGTTTGCATGCTGACCAAAAATATGAAAGAAAATTTGCTTATGGCATTCTTGAGCTCACTTGCTTCACTACGCTCCTCTTTTTTGTCACTGGTCAGGGATATTTTGACGAGAGCTCTTATAATGTCTCCATATCTGTGCCTTAAAGCAAAAAGCGCATCATGCCGAGATGACCAGCGAGCGGGACAGAGGCGTTTTAATGTGACAGTTCTGCTCTCTGGCGTCATTAACTCACAGAGGAGCGCCCATCGTTTTATACTGTGACCAAAAAAGTTGTACAGGTTCTCTACAGTGTTATAGAACTGATTCACTCCAGGGACATTTTTAACAGAGTCGTTGAGAGCAAGGTTGAGATTATGAGCAGCGCAATGAACGTAACGGGCAAGGGGCTCGCTCTCTGTTATTTTGGCCTGTACGCCTGAATACGCACCACTCATATTCACGGCCCCATCATAGCCCTGTCCGCGGCATTTTGACAGATCTATTCCATTTTTCTATAGACTTCAAGATTTGGTTTTCAAGCTCTGACGCTGATGAGCCCACAGTCGCTTCAAAACCCAAAAACGCTTAATTGATCTTTATATCTGTTGCAATATCTATGTCCTTCTTAACAGTTAAGTAACGGTACACCTGGCTCAGCTGGTCTATCTTTGACACATCTTGCGTCGTGTCCATGATAATGGAATAAAACGGGGCTTCGTTTATTTCATTAATTATGTCAGCTTTCACTCGTTGAGACAGGATGTAAATAATCTCATCTTGAATCTGGTGACTTAGGTATTTCACTGACCCTTCTGGTCGGTTAATTAGTTCTTTCAAGACAGGGTCATAGCAAGCTAATAACTCGACTATTGACAGAAAGTTGCCAGGATTTCCCTGAACAGAGTTAGGGTGACATTTATAATGCGCTCCAGGACCTGTCTCCAAAACAAGGCTGCAATGCGCACATTCCTCTCCATTTCAGCGTCTATTGTGCTGTTGAGTTTCCACTGCTCGTATACTATGCATGCACCTAGATGTATTTGCGTGGATTCATGCTTCTCAATTTTGGCAGACAGATGTTTCCAGTCTCTTATTCCGTTTACCCATGCATTGTTGTAATACGGGCATTACGGTTGGCAAAAAGCCAGCAAGGCTCACAGTAACAGCAGTCTAATTTGGGGGAATAGCACATCCAGCTGCGGGGAAGTTTCATTCCAACTTTAGTGGTAGAGTTGTAATAACTTTCCGAAAAAGACCGATTGTCGTTATCAGTGGGAAATGGACCTTTGGGTCTGCATGGGCCCATCTTAAGGATGTATCTTATAATGTTGGCGTCCTGGATGTTTTCAGCAAAATTGGCCCGATCAGTTGGAAAACATTCCAGAGGAGGGTTTTCATCATCCACGGTCTACGTGTCACCTGCAGTGGGAGGATACTTGCTGCTGCTTTCATTTCCAGTGTCCAGTGAGTATGAGGAGGGGGGCTGTTGATCAGGCACCAGGTCTGGTTCTACCCTGGAGCAGCTAGCAACTGCTGAGTCCCTGACATCACCACTATAACGCCGGGAGAGAAAGAAGGGGATATAAGCTAGGCGGCTGGGCTACTACAATTTACAATTTACAACCATCACTAGCTCACATATTGTTTTATAGTTATTTTTAGAATTGCTACCTGTAATTAACTTGACTCCCTGGCTGTCCTGGTAGTTCTGGCTGGCCTGACAAAAAAAGTCAGGTTCATCTCCAGGACAACGAACAAAATATGTGTCCAGTTTTTGTAACCTGGCTTTTTCTTGCTCTCTTTTTCAAAAAAATGTAACACCTAGTTTGCTGTTGACAAGTGACAGATGATGACGTTAGTGGACGGCTGGTGACGAGTTTTACCCAAAATGCACTTGGACACAATATTGGCAATCCACTTTTAAATTTGTGTGTATAAAGCTACATGTGAGAGTGAAAATGAGGCCAGTCATGCAGCAAAACAATTTATTCAATATTTTACACCTACTACATCACTGCAGTCAGTCCCTCTTGTAAGATTTTTACCAACCATGACTCAACCCTGACTGGACAACCTATATAAACCCTGGAATACGTTCAGTTGTACTGCCGATTTCTACTTTTTAAGTTTATCGGTATATAGATATTAAGGGGGCCTGTCCTCTTAAATCCCATATCATCCACCACACAGCCCTGACTCCCGGGCCGGGGACATGCCGCCCTCCCAGCCCCCCTTGAAGCTCCGCCCCTGCCGCTGACTATCAGCGGTAATGATTTGTTTGGAGTAAGTAATAATTGTTGCATTAAGCTACCTGATAGGCTATAATGAAAAAATGAGGGAAAACTTTTTTTTCTATCGAACTTTTTTATCGACCCCTTTTTTTTCTATCGCACCACATGTCTATTGATCGATATATATTCAATTCAGTTTATTTATATTGCCCCAATTCACAATAGATGTCCTCTCAAGGCACTTAAGAAGTCTTTTCAATACATTTATACAAACATTCCAATCAGTTAAAAAGTTTCCTATTTAAGGAATCCCAGCAGATTGCGTCAGTCATTGGCGTGAGGTTGGGCCCCGTTGATGCAGACTTTCCAACCACAGCAATCCTTCAGCAATCCCTCATACTGAGCAAGCATGTAGCGACGGTGGAGAGGAAAAACTCCCCTTTAACAGGAAGAAAGCTCCAACAGAACCAGGCTCAGTAGGAGCGGCCATCTGCCACGACCGTCTGGGGGTTTGAGAAGACAGAGCAGAGACACAGAAGGAACAGAAGATCTGATATAAGAGAACTTTCTATGTTACATAAAGTAAAAAGTTGATAACAGGACACAGTGGATGTTCAGTTACTGGGAGCACCATCCCAGTCGATGCCCCCCGTCCAACAGGGCATTGCAGCCAAGCAGGATACCAGACCAGGTATATCTTCTATGGAGAGAAAAACACTGAGAGAAAACAAAGTTAACAGTCGAAATAACAGAATGTACTGTAATACAACTGGAGAGTCGTAGGAGAAAAGGAAGTAGCAGAGTGAAGAAAATTGGTAAGTCTGTCCTCCAGCAGTCTAAGCCTATAGCAGCATAACTACAGAGATAGCTCAGGATGACCTAAGCCACTCTAACTATAAGCTTTATCAAAAAGGAAAGTTTTAAGCCTGGCCTTAAAAGTAAACAGAGTGTCTGCCTCACGGACTAAAGCTGGGAGCTGGTTCCACAGGAGAGGAGCCTGATAACTATAAGATCTGCCTCCCATTCTACTTTTAGAAATCCTAGGAACTAGAAGTAAACCTGCAGTCTGAGAGCGAAGGGCTCTGTTGGGAACATATGAAACAATTAGATCTCTGATGTATGATGGAGCTTGATTATTAAGGGCTTTGTATGTAAGAAGAAGGATCTTAAATTCTATTCTGGATGTAACAGGGAGCCAATGAAGGGAAGCTAAAACAGGAGAAATATGATCTCTCTTTTTAATATTCATCAGAACTCTTGCTGCCGCATTTTGGATCAACTGAAGGCTTTTAATGGCATTTTGTGGACTACCTGATAGTAAAGAATTACAGTAGTCCAGCCTTGAAGTAACAAATGCATGGACTAGTTTCTCAGCATCACTCCTGGTTTTTAATTTTAGCAAAATTCCGGAGGTGAAAGAAGGAAATCCTAGAAACCTGTTTAATATGGGATTTAAATGTCAAGTCTTGGTCAAAAATACACAATAATATATATTGCTATCGAATTATCGCCCAGCCCTATCATCCACCATGAAACATGGGCTGAAAGGCCACTCAGTAAAGAGGAAGCCATGACTCCAAAAGAAACATTTAAAAAAAGCCAGATTGAAGTCTCCAAATGCACACAGGGACAAAGACCTTCAATTTTGGAAACATGTCCTGTGGTCTGATAAAACGAACCTGGAACTGTTCGGCCATAATGACCATCGTTACATTTGGAGGAAAGGGGGGCTTGTAAACCTGGGAACACCATCTCAGCTGTGAAGTATGGGGGTGGCAGCATCATGATGTGGGGTTGTTTTGCTGCAGGAGGAACTGGTGCACTTCATAAAATAGATGGCATCAGGAGGAAAGAACATTATGAGGAAATATTGAAGCAACATTTAAAGAAAGTAGGACGTTAAAGCTCGGGTGCAAATGGGTCTTTTGAATGAAAAATGACCCTCAGCATACAGCAAAAGGGCAACATAGTCAATGTCTTGGCGTGGCAATCACAAAGCCCCGATCTCAATCCTATTGACAGTTTGTGGGAGGATCTAAAAAAAAAAAGGAGTGTGGGAGCGAGGCAGGCTACAAAACCAGACTCAGTTTCACGAGTCCTGTCAGGAGGAACGGACCAGAACTCCAGCAAACTATTGGGAAGAGCTTGTGGAAGAATACCCAAAACATTTGATGCAAGTCTGTCACAGCATTCTAAACACTCCAACCTGTTTCATACATAACACATCCAGTTTTATTACTAGATCTAGTTGATCCACTGGAACAAAGAAGGTGAAAAAAGCCACAAACTACCAGTTATACTTTTAATTTTACTACAAAAATGACATTGTCATTAATGGTTCCATTCAAATTCTAAAAAAAATTAAAAAATAAATAAAATAAAGAAATCGATATGTTGCTTTTGAATATCAATATATGGGGAAA
This sequence comes from Valencia hispanica, assembly GCA_963556495.2. Classification (NCBI taxonomy): domain Eukaryota; kingdom Metazoa; phylum Chordata; class Actinopteri; order Cyprinodontiformes; family Valenciidae; genus Valencia; species Valencia hispanica. The sequence continues at coordinate 15,113,682 of OY747704.1, read as the reverse complement.
TAAAACATTGCGATATATCGGTGTATAAATATTTTCTTACATCCCTACTGTGGTGTACCACAGGGTTCTGTGTTTGGACCAATTCTTTTTACTATATGCTCCCAATTGGTAGAATCATTAGACAGCATGGGATAAATTTCCACAGCTATGCCGATGATACACAACTATATTTATCCATAAATCCTGATCAATCCAGTCAGTTAGGTAGATTACAGGAATGTCTGGAAGACATAAAAACATGGATGACTCAGAACCCTTTGCTCTTAAATTCTGACAAGACAGAAGTTGCCGTCTTTGGACCAGAAGCTCTAAAAAGAAACTAATTAGTCAATCACTTAATCTGGATGATATTAAATTGGCCCCCAGTAATAACGTAAAGAACATCCGCGTTATTTTTGACCAAGACTTGACATTTAAATCCCATATTAAACAGGTTTCTAGGATTTCCTTCTTTCACCTCAGAAACATTGCTAAAATTAGAAACATCCTGTCCAGGAGTGATGCTGAGAAACTAGTCCATGCATTTGTTACCTCAAGGCTGGACTACTGTAATTCTTTACTATCAGGTAGTCCACAAAATAGAATATAAAGCCTTCAGTTGATCCAAAAGGCTGCAGCAAGAGTTCCGATGAATATTAAAAAGAGAGATCATATTTCTCCTGTTTTAGCTTCCCTTCATTGGCTCCCTGTTAAATCCAAAATAGAATTTAAGATCCTCCTTCTTACATATAAATCACTTAATATTCAAGCTCCATCATACATCAGAGATCTGATCGTTTCATATGTTCCTAAAAGAGCACTTCTCTTTCAGACGGCAGGTTTACTTGTAGTTCCTAGGATTTCTAAAAGTAGAATGGGAAACAGATCTTTTAGTTATCAGGCTCCTCTACTGTAGAACCAGCTCCCAGTTTTAGTCCGTGAGGCAGACACTGTTTACTTTTAAGGCCAGGCTTAAAGTGGACATATCATGCTGTTAAATTCTTCCTTTTTAGATCTAAATCATTTAGTTGTGGTCTATATATAGTGGAACTGCAGTTATTTGGTCGGAATTTTTTATTATAGTAGTCCTATAGGCTCCTCTTCTACCCCTGCTCAGAGGAGTCTGAACAGGGTTTGCAGAATGACTCGTTTTGGTTCGGGCCCTTTAAATGTGTAGGACGTGCTGCATACGACGCCCCCCTCCAGGTCACTGAACCTTTCACCCCACCCCATTCAGCCATTTTTATGGTTTATAGAGAACTGACAACCTAGCACTGCAGAAACTTTTTATTCGTCAAATTCTTTTTTTTTTTTATATGTCGGAAGAGTTGTCCATCCAGCCGTACATGTTTGAGCCAGAGTCTGACCCTGAGCGAGAGGAAAATGAAGGGATTGACCCCTCGATAGGACGAAGTCTTTCAGAAAACCCTTGTTGATACTGGCGGAGGTTACTGAAGCACTTGTCTTTGAAGTGTTTGGCGCAAACAAAACCACTTTAGCCACAGATTCGGGCACATTACCATTAAAAATAAAACGTAACCTTCGAAGCGGTTCTGATGCTGGGAGACGGTGTAAAGAGTTGTGCGGGTTAATACACCCAACAACAGAACATTTTGAAACTTGTACTTTCGGCATACCTAAACTTGGACTACAAACTCACAGCGAGAAATAAGGATGGCGGATTCGCTCAACGTTTAGGCGGAAATCCATGACCAAGTTTGGCCGTTCCAGTGCAAGTACTGTGATGTAATAGTTCAAAAAACTTAATAAATAGAGAAAACTGAACGGCTTAAAAACTATGACCCAAAACATCTCCACAACACATGGATTGACAGATTTATGCTTTTTGCACTCCCAGACAGTCTAAATTCACTACACAAAGCATTTAAGGGCTAGAAAAGTGGAATTTTCATGATATGACCCCTATAAAACTTTCTTTTTGATAACGCTTATAGTTAGAGTGGCTTAGGTCATCCTGAGCTATCTCTGTAGTTATGCTGCTACAGGCTTAGACTACTGGAAGACAGACTTACCCCCTTTTCTTCACTCTACTACTTTTCTCTTCTACTACTCACCATTTGTATTATATGCTGTTATTTTGACTGTTAACTTTGTTTTCTCTCAGTGTTTTTCTCTGCATAGAAGGTACACCTTGACTGGTATCCTGTTTAGCTACACTACAATGCCCTGTTGGACGGGGGGGCGTCGACTGGGATGATGCTCCCAGTAACTGAACATCCCCCGTGTCCTGTTATCAATTTTTTCCTTTTTTAATATAGAAAGTACTCTTACATCAGTTCTTCGGTTTTTTTCTGTGTCTCTGCTCTGTCTTCTCGAACCCCCAGACAGTCGTGGCAGATGCCCGTTTGTACTGAGCCTGGTTCTGCTGGCGGTTTCTTCCTGTTGAAGGGGAGTTTTTCCTCTCCACTGTCGCTACATGTTTGCTCAGTATAAAGGATTGCTGAGGGATTGCTGTGGTTGGAGTCTGCATCAACGGGGCACAACTGCCAGTCAATGACTCGATGCAATCTGCTGGGTTCCTTAAATAGGAAACTAACTAAAACTTTAAACTGATTGGAATGTTTGTATGATTATATTGACATGACTTTTTTTGGTAAGTGCCTTGAGATGACATCCCTTGTGAATCGGCGCTATATAAATAAATTTTAAGGATTCATAACCTAGTATTACCTTGGATATCCATGCTCTATTATAGTCTTTCAGGCCCTTCTAAAGAAGAAAAGTTGAAAAAAAATAAACACAGAGCTCCTCTGACCCTTATTTCTGAAGGCATTATTGTCTTACGAGATCTGATGCGATACTTTGGCTGTCGTGGACAGGCATTGTAATAATGCAAATGAGGGGCGCGTTGATTGGTGGCAGGAAGGAGGGGGGTTGATACCGCAGGTAACGCTTCAGCATATCTAACCCATATCTACTACTCTCACTAGCATACAATAGCCACATTAGCAGTTAGCTGCAGTTTGTTACACACAGTAGAGCAATAAAAACACAGCCTTACCGTTTCAATTGCAGGCAAGTTTCTGATTGTTGGAATGGCCCTTTTTCCAAACGGAGCTTCAATGCCAACTTCGCCTGATATTGTCCCAAATTCATAAAAGATTCCGGCGTAAAAAAAATATTTCCATGTTGATTCTGGCAGTCAACAACAGAGCAACTCACGGGTCCACTACGTTTCTGGTAGAAATTATTTTAGCTGATTTAGCTGATTAAAATAAAAGGCTGACATGAATATGTCTTCTTCATGCATCATTGCGTGAATAAACTTTCTGCATCTTTCACGGTGGAGTTCGTACTTCGAATCGGTGATGTGTCGGTCGCGAACGAACCGGCTCTAAGAGCTAACTCTTTGAAGTGAACGATGGGAGCCGGCTCGTCATTGGGAGCCGTTTTTTTGTTTGTTTTTTCATTCCCCCCTGCTTGTTTTGGTACATTTGGTACACATCGTTTTGCATTAATTTTGGTAATAAATACACTTTAAGCAAAAGAAAATCTGAGGAGCCCAAAGAGCCGGCTCTTTATGGTGAGCCAAACCAAAAGAACTGGCTCTCCAAAAAGAGCTGGAATTCCCATCTCTAGAATTCAATAATGGCGCCGCTCGACTGAATATGAGGGGGAGAGGAGCGAGGGGGAGAGGGGAGAGAGGGAGGGCGGGCTTCCTGCAGCATAGGTAGGTCTGCGATGTTTATATATGGTATATCCTGCGCTGACTTGACGTCAAGTCGTCCAGAAATTAAAATCACGTATTTGAGTGTGAGTGCACGTGGGCTGGTGGACGAACCCAGGGATAAACAAACGCTTCACTTTTAAATATCGGCTTCCTGGGCAGTGTATAATCGTTAGGCAATCATAACATAAATTTTTTCTCATGGAAAAGTTAAAATTACAGGTCATGACTCCTTTAATTGAATTGAATATCAAATTCTGATTTTTGACGACATTCATAAACAAATCTGACATATATTATTTCTCTCATTATTGCGACCTTTAGCAAACAGAAATAATTTTGGTATTCCTAACTGACCTAAAAGAAGAGACGTTGGGTCCGATTTCACTTCCGACAGTGAGAAAAAAGAGAGGTGTATGTGTCTTTTTATTTGGCGTATATATAGGCATAAGATAAATGGCAGGACACAATGCATTTGACCTTTTCCCAGGTCCCAGTTAGTACTTATAACACACCTCTGCTGTCCTCTCCTTAGGCAGGGTCAGGGTTGAAGAAGGACATAGAAGAGACTACGGCCTGGCAGAGAGTTCGCCCTCAACCTCTAGGGGAACATAATGGGGTAGGCCTCCGTAATGCTGCTTGTACAGCACCAGTCTTTGCTTCCAACTGAAAGGAATAACCATTTACTGCAGACTATGGGCCATAGACAAGGCCAGATTATGTTAGCAGAGGCCCCAGGGCACAAAATGTTCAAAGAGCCCCCTCGCCGCCAAACAAATAATATCATTTAAATAGGATTTTCACCACAGTCTTGTTAAACTACATTGTTCATCTGAGGGCAACAATATCAAGACACAACACAGTGGTGTAACTCCCTTGCCTATGTAAACACATCCTGCTTGATCTCACCTCCACCAGGCCAGGACTACAATTCAGATTGTTCCATACTCATACTCATACTCGTTAATTTACTCGTTAATTTTTCTTTCCTGTCTCTCCTCTCCTCTCTCAAAGCACTCCTTCAGTTCTTTTGCTTTTCAGCTCTCCAATGCTGCCTTCTGTGTCTGTCTTCCCCCTATTTTTCTTTTTCTTTTAATGATCAAAAAATTGTGCAATCAGTTTAAGTAAACTTGACTCATACTTTAAAGCATTTGATCATAAATGGAAAATGAATGCAAAGTAAAAACAAATGCTTTACCTTTTACATAATAATGTGTTTGATAAACCTGTATCTGTATCTCTAAACTCCTGTTTCTCAATCCTCCTCTCCTGTTTTTCATAAGTAAAACCATGAGAACAGGGCTCTTGTCCAGGAATGCACAATGTATTGACACCAACATCGTTATCTGCCGATGTTAGTCATTTTTTAACATATTGTATTGGTCCGAGAAGTAAAACTGAGCCAATATTAAAAATCACTATTTATTTCTATCTTTGTAAGAGATTAATGTAATATTTATAACATTGTAAATAATAGTTATTGGCAATAAGAGCAATAATATCAAATATCTGTATTGCCGCAAATGTTTTGATCGGTGCATCCCTACTTTTGACTCTGTCCTCCATGATGTGCTGCCCCAGCCTCTCTGTTAAACTCTTTATGAGTTCACTAAGAAAATGACCAAACTGACAGATAAATGCTAACAAAGTTAACACTATGTGCTGATCCAAGTAATTCATCATCACCACAGAAACCTCTTTCACCTAAAAACTGACTGACAGCAACGACCCGCCTGAGCAGAACCTCCCCCAGTCCCGCCTCTCTCCCTCCAGCTGGTCCAGTTTAGCTTTCTGTCCTGCTACCAGTGGCTGATGCTAGCAGCACACTGATGCAATGATCAGAGCTTTCATCAGGGTCACACACGCATTCCCTGTGTTTCCTGTCAGAGAAACCACTAATGTACTGGTTTTATTTGCTCCAAATAAGATGCAGGGGAAACAAAAGATATTAGCCTACCTGTGGTCGGTGAACATGTGATCCAGTCTAAAGAAACTTTTTCTCCACTTGGGAAGTGACAGCAGAATATTAGGTTTGGCTCACTTTACCGCCCAAACCTCGATCACGGGATGAAGCTGGATATCTGCTCGCCCGATTATTAAAAGCAGCAGCTCCACCATCGATAATAACAGCGTAAGCATTTATGTTAACTGTCCCCCTCAGTGCTGCGTCCCACACCAGATAAACCCAGTCTGAGCTGCTGCTGCTACAGCTAGCCTTAGGTTGTGTTGTGTAGCTAACGTAATCCCCTCCAAACAGGTTCATTGGCTCACCATCATCCACGATGTCTTCTTTTTCCTGATTTTCCTCCTTAGGTTTTACACAGAACGTGTCAGTAGATGACAGACTTTCTAATAAACACGTCTTCTTCTCATCTTTCTCTCTTCCATTTATAGAAACTGCCTTTTTTCACTCATCTTAGATTCTCTTAGGACTAGGCTATTCCTACTGTCCGGTGACGGTCAGCAGAGCGCTACTTGCTGGGGCAGGGGTGTGGCATGTTACCATGGTTTCCACTATGTAACTTTGTTAGGGTAAAAAAAATGGTATGGATCTTATTGGTTATCTCCGCCAGCACCGATCTCTGCCATATTTGAAATATGAAGACTATTTTTTTTTTCTTCCTTAAACTGCTCATGTGGGCCCCCCAGTGGGCGTGGGCCCCTGGGCCTGTGCCCATAATGCCCATTGGATAATCCGGCCTTGGCCATAGAGACTGCATGAAAAAAAAAACAGTGCTTTGATAAAAACTGAAGTGTTTTTATTTGATATTATTGTGACTGTCAAAACAATGCTTTTGTTGGGGAAGTCAGCTTTACATTTTAATAAATATTGCAAAAATTATTATCTCATCTGAACCTTTAGGTGAAAACATACTAGAAACTCACAAGGCGACCCCAAAACATGGACTATATTCCCCAAAGTATTCGCTCGTCTGGCTCCACACACGTTTGAACTTGAGTCACATCATTTTTGGCGCGTTTCCACTATCGGAACTTTTGGGTCATTTGAGCGGACTTTCCTCTATCGGGGTAAATCTTTTGGCCCGCTCCTCTCTAGGGGTGCACCGATCCCACTTTTTCAGTCCCGATACCGATGCCTGGGCTTTGTGTATCTGTCGATACCCAATACCGAACTAACTAACTAACTAAACATAACTAAGACTTCTTTTTTCCTTTTTGACCCCACTCCTTTTCTTTTGCTGAGGTGCAGGAATTCAGCGTGCTCCTTAGCATAGTGTTTCTGGAGGTGCTTGATTAAAGTGGTAGTGTAGTACTTTGCAGTAATACCACCTCCCCTCGAAACATTTACTTTGCAGACATTGCAAACAGCCGACAAACTAGTTGGAGTGGCAAGCTTGAAATATCTCCACTCAGCCCACCCTCTGGCTCGCTCCATGTTGCGTCTAGCATACGACACACGGAAAGGTGACGCATGAAATACGTTCTGCTGCGACAAAAAAAAAAAAAAAAAAACCTGGATCGCCCAGTGGATCTGTTCATTTTCCGATCCCCGATCTAGCTATTTTGTCAGTATCGCGGCCGATATCCGATCCCAATTTCGGATCGGTGCACCCCTACTCCTCTCAGCCGTCGTGTCTCTAAACAAAATTGGCCCTTTACAGACTTAGCTAAGATGTCAGCCTATCACGACCGTTTTGACAGTGAGTAGCATCACTGATCCGTGCCAAAAGGAGCTCACAGCAGCGGAAGTAACGAGAGAACGACATGGAAGAAGCAGGGACTCTTATTTTACAAAGCTGGTCGTTTGGCGACGTCTGCTCATTTCTCTCGGAGTTACAACCAATCAGCGTGAGTTAACCAGAGCTCTGTCCCAGGTCATTCCGAGTACATACTCCGAGACTGGTGCTCCATTGGTTCCTGAAAAGAAGTCAGCCCTGTCAGATCTGCCCGGTGTAGTGGAGACACGGCGCATATTGTGAAGGTCCGGCAAATTACCCTGAAGGTCCGATAGTGGAAAAGAACCTATTGTTTTTCCTAGGGATGTTTAGTGGCAAGAATCTGGTGATATGATATGTATCACAATACAGGGGGGGTGTCGATACGATATATTGGGATACGATGAGTAAGACAATATATTTTGATATTTAAAACTGAATTTAACTGTAGAAAAGCTGTCACAGCATTCTAAACACTCCAACCTGTTTCATACTAAACACATCCAGTTTTATCACTAGATCCAGTTGATCCACTGGAACAAAGAAGCTAAAAAAAGCCGCCAACTAGAGGTCATACTTTTCATTTTACTAAAAAAATTACTGTCATCATTATTGGTTCCATTCAAATTCTAAAAGATAAAAGAAAAATCAATACATTTGGTTTAAATATCGATACAATATAGTGACATAAAATATCACGATATATCGGCGTATTGATAATTTCTTACATCCCTAGTTATTCCATAGGGTTCCATTTGATCTCGACTCACCCGATGTCGCTGCAATGGCTTTAGATCCTCTGGGAAGGTTTTCCACAAGGTCTAGTGTGTGTCTGTGAGTTTCTGGCCATTCTCCAAGAGTATTTGTCAGGTTTAGACACTGATGTTTAATGAGAAGGCCTGGCTCACAATTCTTCGCTCCAATTCATCCCAAAGGATCTCCAGCAGGTTGACGTTAGGACGTTTAGGCGCAGGTCAGTTAACTTCTGCCACAGAAAACTCAGAAACCTGTGTCTTTGTGGGCTTTGCGGAACGGTACACAGTCATGTTGGAACAAGAGGGGGCCATCCCTGGACTGTCCCCACAATGTTGGGAGCATTACACTGCCCAAAATATCTTGGCACGTTCAAGGTTTCCTTTGACCTGGAGCTAAGCTGCTGAGCCCAATTCCTGGAAAAACTAGCTAGTCTTGAGCCATGTGGCTCAGCATCAACTAATCAAACTCCACCCCATTTTTCATGGCCAACCAGGAGCTCAGTGGCAGTTACACCCAGTTGTTTCCCACTTTGATATAAAACCACTAACAGTTGATTGCGGAATGTTAAATATGAGGAAATTGTACATACTCGTGGGACACGTTCTTTCACAAATGTTTGTAGAAGCTGTCTGCATGCCGAGGTGCCGGGTTTTACACACCTGTGGCCATAGAAGTGATTAGAAGGACTGGAATCACTGATAAGGAGGGGGCGGGGGGTACTTCTGGAATTATAGCTGCTTTACAGACTGTGTGTCTGCGATGATTTGTCAATAACAGTTAATGTTTCAGAAGCAGCCTCCTTTATTTCCTTTAAAAGTTGTTGTGGCCACAGTGGCCTTTATTGTAAAGTGTACAGTCCAGGAAGGGGGTGAGAAGGTGGGGAAGCGACATCGGCAAATGTCCGCGGGGTGCTCCCTAACCAAGAGAAAGGACAGAGCGCATTCCAGCTGATTTTCAACTAGTTTTCTTCTCTCCTGTTTTGGAGTGGTTCGGTAAATGGCCTGTTTGCCGAGGTTAAACTAACCCCATTTATTAGCGTCACCATTTATTCAAATATATCCCTTTGTGTCCCTTTTGTATCCAAGCTGCGACTTTAAAAGTAATAGTGACACATTTTCCCCGCAAACTCTGCTTTTTTGTGAGACGTCTGATGCATGACGTGTGTTTTCGCCTCGACTAATTCTAGTGATTCAGCCGATGCTCACCACAGTGACAGATATAAATAAACCACTCTATTACTTAGCTTCTATAACTGGCTGGCTGTTATATTCTGCATTGATTTGAGAACTGTACACAAGTGCATTAAAAGATAAAGCCGCCTTACTTTGTCAGCTTATTCATAGTTAATGTAGAAAAGATTTCATTAATAAATACATGGGCACATTGGGAATTGGATCGGTCATTTCAGGGTAACTAATAAAAGCAGCCCGGCCCTTCCTGGTCTACCTACTAGAAATCAGATTAGACATGAAAGCGTGGAGGATTTTCCTTACCTGTAGGCATTTTTGGATGCAGGCCGGGGATCAAACTTCAAGAAGATTATGCACATGGATATTCTGAGTATCACCCAATCCACATCTGTCTTCGGTTAAAATGTATATCTGAGGCAAAAAAAGACAGAGAGAAGCAGATGAACAGTGTAGAGGTGAAAAGGTGTAATATGGTTATTTCCCTGGGTGAGATAAAAAGGTGTTTTATGATGCAAAATATGAAAATAAATACAGTTTACACACATGAAGTAAAAATGCCACACCAGAATTTCAATAGTATCTGAAAGGGTTGCTTTATGCGTGTCGTACTTTGCAATAAGTATGAAAAAAGGGGGGATCAGTGGAGTAAATTATACATTTAGGCTCATTTGCCAGGCAAACGTATTCATACAGTATGAACTTTTTCACATTTTGAAGCGATACAACCACACATTAGTGGATTTTACTGGTATTCAATGTAATAGATCAGCAAGAGCAACACCTAGTGAGTATTTATGGCCTGGAAATGGCTTTGGAATATCTTTACTGATTACTGACAATAATTTGGAGAACAACCTTTCACTGCAATTACAACTGCAGGTGCATTTGGAGTACGTCTCTCCCAGCTTTAATCAGCTGGAGACTACTTTCTTCTTCTTTTTCTTTTTTTTTTTACCAAATTGGACAACTTCAATCCACTTAGAAGGAGTGCATCCGTGAACATCAACAACTTTCAAGAATTGTCAAAGATCCTCAAACTGATTCAGGACCAGACTTTGACCTGAACTACTCCATTCTACCAAAATGTCTTCAGAGAGACATTGTGGATGGCGGCGCCGTGGGTAGCAAGGTTTTCTGGTAGCCGTCAGTCCTGCAACGAATCCAAAGAGGCATCTGACCGAAGGCTGTTGCTGTATTGCGGCTCTCCAGGCTGTGGGTCCAGGTTGATCGCCATGTGTTGGTAGGTTTACGAAAATGGCATGCTCTTTCCGTTTCTGCTTTAAATGTCCTTATCGTTTTATCCTTAACCTGTCTGGTGTAATTGTTGGTCCAGCAGCCAATCGTTGCCTGCTGTAATCCAATAAACCTCAGAGACCTTTGTTGAACAGTTATTTACACAGAACAAAATACACACATCTGGACATCTGTCAGTGACTGATTCCACTGGATTTTATGTAGAGGAACCGGAGTAAAAGGGGCTGCTAAACACAAATGCATTCCACACCTATTAGGTAGTTATGAATATTACTGATCTCATCCGCACTCCCTGCTTAAAAAAAAAAACCTAAACACTTTGTTTTAGACTTTCGCATAAAATCCAAATAAAAACACACCGAGGTTTGCCAGTGACCATTGAAGTGCCAGGGAGTTCAAGCGGTATGATTAGCTTAGCCATGAGCTGTATGTACCCAACAGGCTAAAAGGATAAAGGCTGAGACCTTCACCGCGTTTTCCACTTTATTGTTCACAATATATATAAAAAAAAGGTCGAACAGAGTTAGCGAATGGCATTGACAAAAAAAAAAAAGACCATTGGTCTCCATTTGCCAGAGTTGCTGTTTGGTATTAACAAGCACAATTGCGTCAGTAATCGATAACGAAGGCTACTTTAGGCATAACTTAAACCACGTGAAGTCGCTGCTTAATAACTAGCTAACGTTAGCATACTAACAAGGTACAGTGATAAGTTCAGCTGCCTACCTGACCGACGTGACACTACAGAACGGACGCGGTTATTTGTTCAGCAAAGTGTTTCCCAGTCGTCTTATACACCATTTACCACAAAGAGCTACTATTCGGTATCCATTCACATTCCTTGTTGACAACTAAAAGGAAGCAAATAAGCGCTTCCGAAGGGCAGCCTCGATTTGGTCTTTCGGTCAAGACGGGCTTTACCCTCACCTGATTCACCATTAACCCCGCCTTTCTGAGCATTTTAAAATAAGGAAAACGAGCGCACGTCTAACGGGGGGTGGACGTAATTCCTGGCTCTGCCTCGTTTACCCTTCGGCGAGGCGAAGCGACACGCCAGTAATTTCCGCAGGCGGTGGAGAACGCTGCACGCCCATCAAACTATGTGACTGACATGGTGGAGGATGTTGACATTAATATGTTGTATTTAGTCAAAAACAACCAGCCAGTCTGCTTAACACCATTGTTTCCATTGGTAGCTTTTCTTTCTAGATTTTCATTTCGCTCATTTAGGTTATCAGCATTATTTGACCTAATATATTTCGATTTGTCCCGCCTTCCACCCAAGTCACACACCGGCTGACGGTTAGGGGATGAGACCACTACCTAAAACCGTAGAAGACGCATTATTGGCTTCGTTGTCCAATTAGAAGTGATGCGTTTACAGCGTCCGCCATATTGTGAGTGTCAGGTTACCCTAGAAAGTTCAATGAATAGCTAAAGCCTACGTTAAACAATTTTTGATCGACCTTTTTTATGCATAAATATATCACTACACACAATTAATTTACTGGTTAGGATGATCAGTGGGGCAAGAAACAATGTTAGCAAAAAATGTTAAGGTGGAACAATGCGCTTAAAGTAACCTTGACTTGAAAATAAGCACTAAAATTGATTTAGTTTTGTTTACACTAACTACGCCTATTTTGTTTTACATTATCCTATATCAGGGAAGAAGGTAAAAAAAAAATCAAACCCATATTCTGTTTTTTCCATATTTTTCTTCTTCATCGTCTTTAATAATAATAATAATTATTATTATTAGCCTATATCCTGCCGTCATATTCAATCATTGAAAATGAGCGTTCCGATAAGGCTCGTTTGTCAGATTAAAAGTGCCCTTGGAAAATAACAACCTTTAAGCAGGTATTAAACACACCTTACATTAAGCCCGCATTTTTATATCAAAAGTATTTTCTTTAGTATTAGTCTGATGTAATATTTTAATTCTAAATGTCGCGTTTTCATCGGCTGCAAGCGGAAAATCATCGTAATTAACAGATATAAAGCCTCGCAGACATCAGTCTGTGTGCAATCTATAGTTTTCACTTGTACATTTAGTAACTAAAATAAAGGAGCTTTTTAAATGTAGCAATTTATTCAGCATGACTGTATACAACCTAAGGCAAACGATGGGTAGTAATGTAGGCCTAGTCATTAATTCATTTGCATATTTTTTATGGAGTTTAGTGAAATTTTGTGATTCATAAAAAAAAAAATTCGATACAGTTTTCCGACATGACGTATTTACGTCAGCCAAAGTTCATTCACTGAAGTTATTAGAGTACATAAGGAAATTCCGAGGAAAAATGAAAATGATCTGTAAGAAATTTCCTCCAATACTGCACGAGCGGCGACGAGGGGCGGGGGCGGAGACACACGCCGTGGACCGACAGCATCCAGCACTTTTCGTTTGCTGAGAGGGATAAAGCTCCTGCTCCTGCTCCTCACTCAGTTTGAACGTCGCCGTCGCTAATTCCCTGTCCACAACAACCGCTTTGAATACAACTTCGGAGCCGGTTGGGTTACTTTAGTTTTTTTTCTACAGAGCCGCCGGCAGGTCTGACCGGAGATTCTGGAGGTTGTAAAGAAAGAAAGAAAGAAAGAAAGAAAGAAGGAAAGAGTGTTCTCTGCAGCAGCCAAGTTGCATACAAAATAACGGTGCTGATCTGAGGCTGCGGGTCTGATCCGCTCCTCACTGGGAGGAGAAGGAGGAGGAGGAGGACGATGAACAGGAGCAACTGAGGTACAGTTGTAATACCGCTTCCATTCTGTGCGGGGCTGATAATGCCAAGTTCTTTTATTCAGCTTGTGTGTGTGTGTGTGTGTGTGTGTGTGGGGGGGGGGGGGTTGACGAATATATCTTATTTGTTTTTGCTAGACCTGAAAGCGTGGTGTTGATGGATGCAGTGAACTGAAACGGGGACTAGCCGCAACGAGCTGTCAATCATCTTTCTAGTAGGCTAGTCCATTGTTGTTGAGGTTTTTTTTTTTTTTTTTTTTTGCTCCTCCTGTTGGTGACGGAGTTACCATGGAGAGTCTTCCGGTCCCCCCCCCCTCCTGTAATTACCTTATTTGGAGAGAAAGGGGCGGCTGTGAAACAGTTTGACAGATGGAGTTTGTTTTGATTCGTAGTAAACTGCTGGGTGGGATTGGATGGTGGAAGGCAACCATCAGCCAAGACCTCGGACAAAAAGTTGTTTTATTAAAGTTGAACTGGTGGAGCTGCTCGTCAGCTTTATTTATTTATTTATTACTATTATTATTTTTATACCCGATAGCCTCTAATAACCCCAGGAGGCTGGAGGATCCAGTTTACCAGCCATTTACTGGGAGCTTGGGCATTCACTTTGAAACTCAAAGTTTGAGGTCATTGTGTGAACGCTGTTTATATTCCTTTTTTATTTTTTAAATTTTACTTCTCATAGTATATGTTGGCAACTCAGACTCTGAGATACTCACGTTCAATAATTATTAAATAATGCACTCTTAAAGCCTATATAAAAACATTAGAAAATCACCTATCGGCAATATTATTTTTGATTATTGCAAATTGCTCGACAACAATCCATATTTCCGTAACGCCTTATCGTTCTCATCTGCCATTATGCTTTCATCACTCTGGGATCTTGGGTTTTATCTGTGCGGTGAAATGAATTTGGCTCCAAATATTATTGGCAAGCAAAGCATAAACTCCTGACACATGGAACGTTGTAGCCAAGAAGTATTGAATTGCAAGCAGTGCTTTGTGATATTAATATTGTGTCCTGTTAACTGATATCAGATTGACGTAATATTTGTGACACATTGTGCAGCTCTAAATGAACAATGCAAGGCAACTTGTGACCCTAAATATTGGTTGTACAGCATCAACAACCAATGGTTTTTTTTTTTTTTTGCTATTTGTGAAAACTTGTTTTTAGCATCGGTTAAAATTGTCATTAAATATTATGGAAATAATGCATGCCAATAGATTTAAATAACTGCAATTTGCAAGAAAGAAATCTATATTCCTAAATGTATGGTCTGCACTGAAGATAAATACATTTATTCTTGTGCTTTATGCATCTTAGTGGACTTGAACGGCAACATTTTAGACAAATAGCTGAGGAAAACCATAAAACCGGTTGCAGAGTGCGGTACAAGAAAGACAGTGAGAACTCAGAGAAATTAGTTTTTATTTGATTTATTTGCAATATTTCAATCCCTCTAGTTGCTGCTAGGTTATTCCCCAATAGCTTTAGGCTCATGCTCAAGTAAGTATTGATCTCTTATTTGTTAGCTGGTCTCTTGAAATGAAACTATGTTGGTACATAAAAATTTTAACAGGACACATTCTGGGCTCATTTGCAGTCAGTAAGCAAGTCGTTCTGAGCATTAAATATTTGCGGAGCAGTTTCTGGACACGACCAGAATCTGTGACTGCTGAAAAGTGAGCAAAGCTCTGGTAAAGAGGAGGACTAGACGTGACTACTAATGTTAAAATATATGTACACATATTTGTTTGCTCTTGCACATACACACAATGTGCTGAGGACACATTTCTGTCTTTCCCTTTCTACAGTCAGTGCAGGTTAGTTAACTAGGATGAAGCCCTATTCATTTTGTTCATTACATTGAATTTTTCCTGCCTTCCTTCCTTCTTCGTTTTCTGCTGTGAAGTGCTAAATAGAGAGAATATGGCTCTTCTTTGCCGACACCAATATTCAGTTTCTTTTAACTTTGACCTGCCAATTTCGCTTTCACCCATTCTTTTTTTTTTTCTATTCAAGAAACCATAACACAAAAACTCTTATGCTCCAGTTTCTTACACGGAAATAGTAGTTTTTAATCCAACAGAAATAGAAGAATTTACAACATCATCCCCACGTATGCATCAGAACATGTCCATAACATTGATCACATTTTGTATTAAACTCAAAACAAGTGTATGCACAAACACACAACCAACACAGTTGATGTTTTTTTTATACCTAAAGAGAGAATGAGAAAAACCCAGAATTTTCAGGATTTGATTTGCTAATCAAGGGAGAACTAGTCTGAACTCAGAGAGCTACACTGAAAATATCACTTCACCAAAAGTGTTTTTTTTTTTTTTTTTACACTGTACATGCATGCCAGTCTTCAGGGAAATGTAATGCGTAACACTTTGGTGTGTGCAGCAGAGGTACGAAGAATGTGGTGGAAAAAAGAACTTACTTAGAACACCACAAAGAACTTATAGTGTAGCTCATAAAGGCAATCAATAGCGAAGAAATGACCTAATACCACCCTGCGCATCTGAAGGGAGATACGTTTCAAGTAGTGTTCTGCAGACAGAGCAAATGTTATCTTAATTGTGTTAGCCTTGCACCCATCTCAGTGTCGTTTCACGGTTAGTGTAGCACATCATATCCAAATGTGAGTAGTATTTAATGAGCAACTCCAGTGTCATATAGTTATTCTATTATCTTTATCCTTTTTAAACAGTCCAGAAATGATGTGTGGAGCATCGTGTGGACCGAAACAAGGTAGAAATTATTTTAATGTATTTTATCAAGGGGAGCATTTATTGAACAGAAAAAAAGGTAACAATACAAACTGTAAATATATCGTCTGATAGGTTACATTCACAGGTCTGTCGTGATGGATTGTGCATGAGGAGTGTGTTCCGGCGGCTGTGAGCTGACTGAAGCGGCGTGTAATGGCAAGCGGCTGGGGTAAAGCCAGCGCGGGCCCACAGTCAACAGCTCTTTGTGGGGGAAACACCTGCAGCCCTCTGCCTTCTGCTCCTGATGTAATTAACATTCGCCTCCAAGCTCCGTGCTCTTCCCACTCTCCGGCCCCTAAGCAACCCATCCTGACTCTGCTCTGTTGACATGGCACCTGCACGGCATCAGCCTGTCCTGCAGAGCCCTTAAGTCATGTCTTTGTCTAGATAGCCAGAGCAATGTGACTACAAAACCATGTTCATGTTGTGTCCATTAAATTCTCTCTGCTCATTTGTCCAACTAATTGTGTCATGGTGGTGGTTTAAAGAGGACCCAAAGGCAGAAAGTAAAAGGAACTTGATTTTAATTAAATAATAAAACAAACTTACAAAATCGTGGGGTGACCAGGGAACAAGGAGACCATCAAACTAAGGAAAACGGCAGGGAAGATAGATGGATGACAGGGAAGGCAGGAACCAGGCAGGGAAGTAACGACGACAGACCATCGAGTAGTGACTGAATGAGAGCAGAATATATACTGGGGAGGAAATGAGGAGGTGACAGAGAAGACCAATGACCAATTAGAGAAATCAGATGCAGGTGAGAGGGAGAGAGCTGGTGGAAACAATCAACAGCTAGGATAAGAGGTAGAATGGCTAGGGAGACAGAAAACTTATAAGAAACTAGAAACTAGAGATAATAAGTCTAGGAAGGAATCCTAAGGAAACACTAGAGAGCAGAAGGAAGAAATAAATTAGGAAACTATCTCGAGGGAAAAAAACTAAGGAAACAGATGAGGAGATAAACAAAAGGTGAAAACATCTAAGAGCAAGAAGAAACACAGAAACAAGGAAGTGCCAGAAATAACTAATAAAGACAAGGAATAACCTGACATGAAAAAACTAAATAAGGAAAACTATTAACTTGATACACAAACAAAAGGAACTAAACAAGAGAGCACCTAGGGGTAAAGAGGGGAAGGAAACGAAGTGGAAGGAAAAACTCAAAACACCCATGGAACCTGACAAATTGTGGCATTGGTTAATTAGGAGTTGGATTGGGGTGCTTTCATTTTAACAGTGAATGCACATAAACATAGGTGGGTAGAGTACTCAAAAATTGTCCTCAAGTAAAAGTAGCACTACTTTAGCATATAAAAAAAAGGCTACTTGAGTCCTGAGGAACTGATTAAAATGTCTGATTTAATAGTAAAAAATATAAAGTTATCTGTAAACTCTGATAATTGAAATATTAAAATTGATAGAATTATTACAAATAAATGACACAATTACAAAATAAGTTCTGAAGGAAACAAAAACACTTTCCAAATTCATTTCTCTAAATACAAAAATTATGAAACTACGTCTTACAGTAGACATTGTGTATGTATATATGGTAGAAAAGGTACTTCCAGTACTTCCAGTGACAATGTCAAATCTGTATATTCACTGCCTCCAAATGACACAGCAGGTTCAAGAGATCGAAAATAACATTAGAGCAAATAAGCTTATGTTTGAACAGGAGGTGTCACTTTAGCATAAACTGTAGGTCTGTCGGGTGCATTTGCGATAAAAACATGTTTGTTCTTTATTCAGTGAAGTTAGTCACGATGGGTAGAGAATCCAGAAATTATATTCAAGTAAGAGTAAGGATACCTCACAATAATATTACTCAAGTAAAAGTCAAAAGGACAGTATTGTAAAACTACTCCTAAAAGTAATCCTCCCCCACCAAAAAAAAAAGTTACTTATGTAAACGTGACTGAGTGCATGTAATTAGGTACCACCCACCTCAGCACATAAAGCATCTGCAGCGTTTAATTGTTTTTCTAGGAGAGGAACAGACCTGAAGAACTGATTTCCTGGTGTTATGTGAAGACGCAAAATAATCAGTGAAAATCCAATTTGGGGAGATTTAGAGATTGACCAAATTTAACAGGGGAGCCAAGGTGGGGCCAGTTCTTTTTCATGGAGGCACAGAGCAAAAGAAACAAATAATGAAACAAAAAGAAGAAGAAGGAGAAGAAGAAGAAGGAGGGAGGGAGTGCAAGATGGCGCTGCTGTGAGGTCGGGTTTTACCGAGCTGAGGAAAAGGACTTAACACAAACATCACAAAAGAATAGTAACTGTCTCTAGAGTTGCTAAATAGATACATAAAAAGTCCACGGAGTAAATTTCAGACTCTAAAATCTAGCAATACACTTTGAATTTTTTTTATTAAGCAGAGCCTTGTCAGAATTTAAACTACGCTAGCTTAAATAGATAGTTTGATTCCCGCCACTAAAAAAGTCGTACTACCGTCATGGAAATTGAGACTTCAAGAGAAAAAAGGCATATAGACACTACCCACTCGAATGCCTGTTCCTCCAAAGGCAATGGTGAGTGTGACTCGGGACCTGAAACACCAGTTAAAGTGGGCACATCCAAGAAGAAAGCTAAGCTGAATACTGATCCTGTGCTGTCACTAACTGAAGTACAAACCAACATCATTGCAGCACTGACCGAGAAGACAGATGAAATTAACTGCAACATGCAAGATCTCAAAGACATGGTGAACAAGAACACAACGAGTATTGAAGGTCTCAGAAAATCTGTAGACCATTGTTTCCTCGAAGTAACGGATTAAAAAAAAAAGAAAACGCCACTCTCACGATCAAATGTCAAAGCCTGGAGAAGAAAGTGCTGGAAAATGAGAAAAAAGTAAACAACGCGGACAGATACAGCAGAAGGTGGAATATGAAGCTGAATGGTTTGGCTGAAAGCCCAGGAGAGGACATTCGCTCTAAAGTGATTGACATTTGCCAAGCACTACTTCCAGTGTCAGAGAAACATAAAGTCGGGGCAGCTGTGGATGTGGTTCACCGTGTGGGACGTCGCGGGGACCCGAACGGAGGACAAAATGAGAGGCCACGATCAGTAATGATCCGGTTCAGCATGAGGAGCACCAGGGATGCGATCTGGAAAGCGGCGAAGGATAACAGCTACCTGAAATCACACCCCCGGCAACTGAAGGAGGACCTGACGGAGGACCTGACGGAGGCGGACAAGGCGCAGAGAGGACGACTTTGGCCACCAGTGGATAAAGCAAGGAAGGAGGGCAAGATTGCTTATTTTGTTGGGAATCGAGCTTTCATTGACAAGATGGAAGTTTTTGCTGACTGACTTTGAACAACTACAGGTTCAGCTAAAGGTTATTTTTGTTCTGAATACTGCATTTACAAGAATGTATTTCTTTAGTTTAAATATTACCATTACGGTTGTTATCAGAATACACTGGAAAAGTTAACGTGGAAGTAGAAAAAAATAAAAAAATCTTGATACGTCAAAAAAGAAAAGAAAAACTTTTAAGTGACAGAGTTTGCAACTCAATGCTCTTGTAGTGAGGAGTCTTTACCTTATCAGAAACCAATTTCTTCATGTCAATTTCATTATTCTCTTTTAATGCCAGGGGTTTACGTAACATGTTAAAGAGGAAATCTGTTTTTTTGTATTGTGCAAGCAAACGCCACGATTTTTATTTTGTTCAGGAAACGCACTCAAATGTTGAAGATGTAAAATTTTGGAGGAGCCAGTGGGGTAATGATATTTGGTTCTCACATGGAAATAACAAATCTGCAGGTGTAGCCATTCTTCATGGAGAATTCAAAGGCCAAAAACTTACAGTTGAAAAGGATGATGAAGGTAGATGGATCATTTTGGTTGTAGAGGTTGCAAATTCACAACTCATACTGGTCAATGTATATGCAAGCAATAATAAACAATACAATAATCTCCTATTTCTAAAAATTGAACAAAAACTGGGACTTAGTTGGGAACTAATGAAATTCGAAATCAGAAATCTGGCTATTCATATAGGGAAAATTAAAGCAAAAATGAAACAGAAAAATGAACTTGAAATCATCACAAGTTTTCTAAAACTTTCGAAAAAGCCAGACCTTTTATCACAGGATATTACTGAGTTATCAAAATTACAGATACAATTAGATAATATATATGAAGAGAAAGCTAAAGGTGCATTCATAAGATCCAGATTAAAATGGATGGAGCATGGAGAAAAAAATTCTAAATACTTTTTCAGTTTTGAAAAAAAGAAGAAAAGAAATGTCATCAATAAACAAACTTATTATCAATACTACAACAATAGATAATCCTAAAACTGTTTCTAAACAGATGGTGGAATTCTATCAAAACTTATATTTATCATCTAACCCATCTATAGGAAACATACGTATTTTCTTAGACACAATTTCTGATAACATTCATAAAGTAGATGGCAATTTTAAAAACACATGCGATGAACCATTTAATATTACTGAAATCCGGAAATGTATAGGAAATCTTAAAGACAACCGGGCTCCAGGAAATGACGGACTCACAAGTGAATTTTATAAATATTTTATGGATTTACTAGCACCATTTATCCTTCCCTTATTTGAAGAATCATTAAACAATTAGGAATTACCTGTAACACTTAAACAAGGGGTAATCACACTTATACCCAAACCCAATAAAAATAAACTATATATTGAAAACTGGAGGCCCATTACATTATTAAATAACGACTGTAAGATATTTTCCCTAATCCTTGCCAGAAGGTTAAAAACAGGTTTAGATGATTTAATAGATGAAGAGCAATCAGGCTTTATGCAGGGTAGGAATATCCACAATAACATTAGACTCATAATAGACATGATTGATTATAATCATTTAATATTAGATGAAAGCTTTATACTATTTATTGATTTCTATAAAGCTTTTGACACGGTTGAACATATTTTCATCTTCGAGGTAATATCATTCTTAGGTTTTGGGAATACATTTTTAAAAGCTGTTAAAACACTCTATAATGGGTGCAACAGTTCAATAAAACTTCAGTATGGTACAACACAAAGATTTCAACTTCACCGTGGATTAAAACGAGGGTGCCCAATTTCCCCGTTGTTTTATTTTTCTTAATAACTCAGGGAATGTCCACATATATCAAACAAAGCAGTTTTAGAGGCATTTCAACACCGGGTGCTGAATTTAAAATCCGTCAACTAGCTGATGACACTTCATTGTTTTTGAAAAACGAAGATGAAGTTTCAAAAGCAGTAGATTGTATACATCAATCCCATGTGTCGGGTCTAAAAATTAACCTGCAAAAATCTGTTCTTTTTCCCCTTAAAGAATGTAATCTGAAAAGTATAAATGGAATTGAGGTTAAAAATACTGTCACTTATTTGGGTATCACGCTATGTAAAGATGAGGAGTTACGTGGAAAGCTTAATTTTGGTCCAATAAATACCACAACACAAAATCGATTTAATTCCTGGTTATCGAGAGACCTATCTTTACAAGGAAGAGTGCTGCTGTCAAAGGCTGAAGGTATATCCAGATCTGTGTATGTCTCATTATCGTTAGAGATGCCTGGGCAAATTTCCAAATCACTTAATCTTCACATGTATAATTTTATTTGGAGAAACAAACCCCATTATGTCAGGAAAGATGTATTACTAAACAGTAAACAAAATGGTGGATTAGAAGTGTTAGATTATGAGTCTTTAAATTATAGCTTTAAAGTCAATTGGTTTATTAAACTTAAAAAAAATAAAAACTGTATTTGGAGGATTTTTCCTGATTTTATCTTTAAGGAAGTTGGGGGAATTGATTTTCTCTTGAGGTGCAATTTTTCAATTGACAAATTACCTGTTAAACTGGCCAAATTATATAGGCAAGCGTTATTGGCATGGACATTAGCTTTTAAACACAACTTTTCACCACACAGATAGAAGATATTGAGGTCAAAGATAAAACGCTGTTCATTCAAAGGTGGTTTGATTGCAACATTTTTCTTGTTAAACAATCGATGAACGAAAATGGACTGTTGTTGTCATATGGTGAATTTCTTGTGAAGTTTGGACTACCTGTTACACCGCAAGAATATGCAGTGGTGTGTGATGCCATTCCACAAGGAGCTTTGCAGCTTTTGAAAAACTGTCCTGACATCCAAAACCCAACAGACTGGAGAAGTGGTAACTTTTTGGATGACATTAACATTCTAAATAAAAAAATGCAGCAACAAGATTATAAGGAACATAATCGTTGGAAACACTCCTCCTCCTGCTCAATGTCTATGGGTGTCCATGTATGGCGGTATCAACTGGCATGGCGTGTCACTGATGCATACTGCATTACTAATAAGATTAAAGAGGTGTCTTTTAAAATACTTCACAGAATTTATCCTGCAAAACATGTCCTGGAATGATTTAAACTGAATATCAACTATTCCTGTGACTTCTGTGGACTGCACAAAGAAACTATTATTCACCAGTTTTTTGATTGTATGTATTGTAGAATATTTTGGATTGACGTACAAAACTATATATTTAGGAAATCTGGTCAGTTAATAACTTTAAATACTAGAGATGTGTGTATCTACCTCTATAGAAAATTGGAGAGTGATGTATATTTTGTTATTCAATTCCTTATTATAATGGGAAAATATCACATACACAAAATGAAATGGGCTGAACGGAAACCAAACTTTAATGTTTTTCTCAGTGATATAAATTTATATATGAAATCTATAACCAACCTGAAAAATAAGAAGCCTGAAAGAACACTCAACATTTAAATTTTTTTTTAACATTAACTACTAACTCGGCTCCTATACTGTAAGTTGAATGTGGAATATCCTCTTGTATGTTAGTGTGTTTTATCTACCTCTGGTTTTCTGTTCCTCTTTGTAATGTTTGTACTTGTATAAATTGTTAATAAAGAGGAAAAAAAAGAAGAAGAAGAAGAAGAAAAAAAACCAGGACAGGTAATATAAGGGATTGCTGAAGGATTGTTGTGGTTTGAAAGTCTGCATCAACGGGGCCCAACCTCACGCCAATGACTGACGCAATCTGCTGGGATTCCTTAAATAGGAAACTTTTTAACTGATTGGAATGTTTGTATAAATGTATTGAAATGACTTCTTGTTAAGTGCCTTGAGATGACATCTGTTGTGAATTGGCGCTATATAAATAAACTGAATTGAATTGAATATTAAGTGAACCACGGAGCCAAAGAGACACTTTCGGCTCCAGAGCTGCAGGTTGCAGACCCCTGATCGAGCAGAAGAAAATGGCTGAATCAAAAAAATGCAACACCTTAATTTTTATTTTATTGTTAAAGTAAAACTGTAAAGGTAAAAAATGAAATTGGTCCAAAGGGACCAATTATTGTTACATTTTTTGTGCCAGCGCACATCATCGTAAAAAGCTGATTTAGCATTATAACTTCCGGACAGGGCCCGGGACTAGTTTTACACGGGCACTGGCCCCAATTGGGCCCTGTCTAGATCCGCCCATGGCTTCATTTTTCCTTTTTTTTCTTATTTTTTTTTTGGTTGCAGTATCTATTTAAACATTGGATGTTAATTTGAACCAATGAACAAAGTCTGAACTAAAAAGCATGATCTGAAAATAATGGGGGAAACTTTTTCTGCATGTTTTGGTTCAGACTTCTGACTTTAGTCACATGATGAGGAAGATGTGGAAGGTTTGTGTAAGTTTAAGTTTACTCTCATCATGGCCTGTAGAAAAGGGTATGTATAGATAGATATGTATAGACACCATAACTCAATTTGAGACAAATACAAGACAGTGAATGTATGAATGGATGGATCCGAAAGTTAATGTTGCATTAAAGTCAGAATTCGGATCTAAGGGAATTAGGGATGTAAGTGTTTTAGTTATATCTGAACAATTTTACATTACACTTCGGAAAGACATTAGCATTTGCTTCTGTTGTGTTCAGTTCCCAGGCCAAAAATGAGTGACCTGAGCATTGAACATGGTCAGTGATAGAAGTTCTATGTGTGTCTGTGATTCATTCAGATGCAAACTGTCAGAAGTGAAAATAATGATATAACTACTGGACTTTACCATTGTAGTTGTTTAGGAACTTCCAGCTTTCCATGTTTGAATTCTTAAAGGGTATTCCGATTTATTTTTGTCCATTTAGTACTCCAAAATCTTCACTTCTTAGTGCAAACTGAACACAACTTAACACTGAGCCTCTTTGATTAATGGTATATTGTGTGGACCGTGAAAACAACATAACACTGAGCCTCTTGGATCTGTTGAAGAATTCCTATATAAGCCATTTCAAATAGCACATTGGCTCCCTGTGCAGATGTACAGGCATACAAACTTACGCCACATTACATTTTCAGTTCTTTCAAAACTGATTTTGTTACAGTTAAACACAATTGCCCCAAATTTCAGTCATCTAACATTACGTTAATAAGCATCCCCAAACCATGACACTTCCAGCTCTTTGCGTCACAGGTAGTATGACGTTCTGTTCCTCTTTTCTGGGTCTGGACACAGCTTTTAAATGAGCCTTGACTGCATTTAGTCATCTCTATTTCAAACATCTAAATAACTTTGAACTGGATAAATCTACACTCAAGAGAACCTCTTTGAAACAAAGCTTAAAATGTATAAAACCTTCATTCTGTTTGTGAAACCACCCTAAGGGTGACATAATCCATGGGTCTTTGTGTTTTAATAGTCACTTTGGTTTTGTATTTAGATCTTTCTTTTTGTATGTTATTGTTTTTTTGTCAGTTACGGTGTGCCATACTTAATTTACTCTTATATGTTATTCTTATGTCTTTCTTGTCTTCGGTTCTTTGTATATTGGTTTAGGTTCTTACTTTAGCTTTTGCTTTCTTAAGATCCTTTTGTGTCCTGTTTAAATCACTGTGTGTTCACTTCTGCATTCATTAGCCATTTTCCCTCAGCTCCTCCGTTCAGGTTCCCTCTCAACCACACTGTAGTCTCTCCTGCTTCTCATGTCACTGATCATCTCCCCAGGAGTTACAAACCAGTCACTTTTCCGTCCTCCTCGTCAGCTCCTTTGGTTACCTGACCATGCCTGATTGCCTACTGGTGCCTTGCACCATGGATCAGTATTTATTTATCCTTGCCTGCATTCTCCAGTTCCTTTTGTGTTTTTGTCTGCCTTTGTAAGTTCTCTACATCCATTTGACGAGATTAGACACTACACCAAATGTGTGTAGTAAAATCCTCCCTATAGGCCAGGAGTTTTGGCTAAATCAGACCCAGGCACAGACAGGAGAATTGAAGCCTCGTATTAAAGACGGAAAATTTACTGAGGGATGTGGTCCCACCCCAAATCAGAAACATAATAATTTTTTTAAAATCCACAAATTGGAAGTTGAATTCAGTCAAAGCAAACTACAAATAAAAAAGCTTAACCTCAGGACTATATGAGAATTCCTCGTTTATTCCAACACCTTTTTAAAAAAAAAAATACCAGTGGAATTATTGTATTGTGAGTCATATTTTCAGTAGGATTATTTTTTTTTTCTCAGTGAGTGGTTATGTCCTTAAAATGCAGGGTCAGAGCAGACAGCCCCCTTTCCATCACACACGCAGTGATGCTTGTTTCAAAATTGGTTTTAAATCAGATTTTCTCAGCATCATTCCCCTGCCCAGTTGTTGGGACCTCCGTCTGCGTTGTTATTAAAGCATCAAGCCGCCTGAGCTTTGTAACATGCTGACTCGCTGATAATCCACTACCCTTTTCTTACACCGCCCCTATGTCAGGGCTCTGTATTAACAGATAGCGCTGATTGAATTCCTCTCCTGCCTGTTCCCAAACCCTGGCCACCTTCCCACCCGCTCCCCCCCTCTTCCTCGGTGGATTGAAAAAGCTTTACATCTCTGTTTAATCTGAAAAAAGACACACACACCCACTCAGTGAGATGCATAAACACGCTTTTAGTCCAAATATTCACCTTGAACGTGTCATAATTGGATATTTATCAGTTTGCCGCCAAGTAAGATGCTGGTAAACCGAAACTAGTTGTCGGTCTACTCGTTCCAGTAATTCTCCATATGTACTGTAGTTTACCTCCCTGCTCTATTCCCAAGCTTTGGGTCTCTGTGTCACTGAAGGATTAGCCCCACCCTCTACGGTCTGGTGTGCCTTGATTATGTCCAGGGATAAGAGCCGCTTAATTGTAATCGCTGGAGCTACCCTGAGTACTGTAAACAGAGGAGCACAGATCAGCTCTGGATGCATACATGAAGAAAAGAAAAAATGCAACCCTTCTGCTCTCATAGACACATATTTTGTCCTACCTTTTAAAGATGATTATGTTTCAGTTAGATTCAGATGTTTAGGTATGTCCAATGTGTCATTTTAAATGATGTAATTATTGCCTACAATTACCAGTTACTGACAAAATTAGATGACAGAGCTTTAATATTTTTTGATATTACCTGAAGCACTTAGGACAGTTGAGTGTGGTAACAAATGAAATTAAAATAAAAACTCTTTTAATAAAGAATGTATTTGTTTAGTTTGTTTGACAGTTACTTGTTTATTTGTTAGATACGTCTTTGCTCATTCTAATTTTAAAAGTAATTTAAAAATATTTTTGTTTCATTTAAAGTTTTTCCCTTTTTGAGATTACTAGAGTAATCAATTATTTATTTTTAGCTTTTTTTAATCACTTCATATATAGGGATGCACAATATATCGGCGTTAACACCGGCATCGGCCAATATTTATCATTTAGTAAAATATTAGTATCGGTCAGATAACTAAAACTGGGGCAATATTAATAACCAATGTGTATTTTCATCTTTTAAACAGTGACAATAATGCAGTGCAGGACTGTGGGCCTATTTCCAGCAATCATTGGGCGAGAGGCGGGGTACATCCTGGACAGGTCACCAGTCCATCGCAGAGATCATAACATATAATTTAATATCTAAAAATTATTTAATTGGAAATAAGCATAAAGTTATGTGCAAATTCTACCATACCATACAAACTTTATTTATATAGCACTCTTAACACCCACAGGACCAAAGTGCTGTACACAGATCAAATATAACAAGAGAATGAACAATAAAATAAATAAAACAGCACAAACTTAAAACAAGCATACAATCAAATCGGATGAAGAACCAAATGAATTAAAATGGGATTAAATAATAAAAACAATTCAAAACCTATTTAAAGGTCAACATCTCAGATG
The DNA here is from genome assembly GCA_963556495.2 of Valencia hispanica. Lineage (NCBI taxonomy): Eukaryota > Metazoa > Chordata > Actinopteri > Cyprinodontiformes > Valenciidae > Valencia > Valencia hispanica. The sequence continues at coordinate 15,086,405 of OY747704.1, read as the reverse complement.
GTGGCAAAGACCGGAGGGAAGAGGTGGGTTTTAAGAAGCGATTTAAAGACAGACAGTGAAGAGGCCTGTCTGATGTCTAAAGGCAGGGCAGGGCAAGGCAAGGCAATTTTATTTGTATAGCATACTTTTAAGAACAAGGTAATTCAAGGTGCTTTACATGATTAAGTGGTAAAATAAAAATAGCAGTAAAACACAGACAAATCATATCAAGTAAAAACAGCAATAAAGCAAGCACACACAAAACATATGATACATGAAAACATTAATCAAATGCAGCTCTAAAAATATCAGTTTTTAGTTGGGATTTAAAAGAACACAGTGTTTCAGCAGCTTTGCATTTGTCTGGAAGTTTGTTCCAGATTAGAGGAGCATAGAAACTGAAAGCTGCTTCTCCATGGCTGGTTCTAATTCTAGGGATGTTGAGTAGACTGGAATTAGAGGACCTGAGTGGTCTGGGGGGTTGGTATAATAACAGTAGATCTTCAATATACTTTGGTGCTAAGTCATTCAATGATTTATAAACTAATACAAATATTTTGAAGTCTATTCTCTGAGCTACAGGGAGCCAGTGTAAGGACTTTAGAACTGGGGTGATGTGCTCTACTTTCCTGGTTCTAGTGAAGATGCGAGCAGCAGCGTTCTGGATCAGCTACAGCTGTCTAATTGACTTCGTAGACAGACTTGTGAAGACGCTATTACAGTAATCAATCCGACTAAAGATGAAGGCATGGATGAGTTTTTCAAGGTCCTGTTGCAACATCAGTCATTTAATCCTAGAAATGTTCTTCAGGTGATAGAAGGCTGACCTTGTTATTGCCTTTATGCGACCCTGGAGGTTCAGGTCTGAGTTCATTACTACACCTAGATTTCGTGCCTGATCAGTAGTTTCTAGCTGTATAAACTGAAGCTGTGTGCTGACTGTTGATCGTTCCTCCTTGGGTCCAAAAGTAATTACTTCTGTTTTGTCCCTGTTTTTTAGGTAAGACTCGAACCAGCCAAGTACTGTACCAGAGAGTCTGACCCAGCTCTCCAGTCGTTCCAATAATATATCATGATCAACAGTGTCAAATGTTGCACTGAGGTCCAACAGAACCAGCACTGTAGTTCTACCACAGTCTGTATTTATGCGGGTATCATTGAAAACTTTGACGAGGACAGTCTCAGTGGTGTGGTGAGAACGGAAACCAGACTGAAAAACATAAAGTGGTTGGTCATTGTTAGGAAGCTATTTAACTGCTGAAACACAGCTTTTTCAATAATCTTACTGATGAATGGAAGATTAGAAATTGGCCTGTAGTTCTGCATTAACATGTTGTCCAGATTATTCTTTTGTAGCTGTGGTTTGATAACTGCTGTTTTTAATGCCTCTGGGAAGACACCTGACAGGAGCGATGAGTTCACTATTTGAATCAGATCAGACCCAATGACAGGGGAAACTTTCAAGCTGTGGGTAGGATATCAAGACAGCAAGCGAGGGATCTTAATTGGTTAATGATTTCTTCAAAATTCATGGAATTCTGACATTTTTTCTGCATTGGTGTTAATTGGGTATAACATTGGTAGTGGGTTCGGTGCTGCGGTAGAGACCGGCCGTCTAATTTTTAGAGTCTTTTCAGTAAAAAGCTGGCAAATTCATTGCAAGCCCTGGTCGAATTTAGTTTAGGGGCTACTGTCACTGGAGGATTAGTTAGTCTTTCCACTGTTGCAAACAGTCCGTGCATTATTAATGTTTCTCTTAATGATTTCAGAAAAGAAAGTTTGCCTAGCATCTTTTAAAGTTACCTGATATCTGTTCAGTCTCCAAAGGAAGCTCAGTCCACAATTTAAGTGGCAAAAAGCGCAGTCTCCTCTAAACTTACTCTTAGAGTTGTAACAAAGCCGTGGATTACTGTTTCAAAATTCCTCTGAAAAAGAATTGGCTTTAGTTTAGCCATCTTCCTTAGATGAAAAAAGCTAGATTTTACAACTATCTGATGTGATTTTTCTAACTTTTGTCCAGCATCCACTTTGACCTAGAGGTTAGTGATAGTTGGCTTTAATATACTGGGCCAAAGAACCAACTTTTATGTGGAGGGTCTCAGTGGAGCTTCCAAAAACAATCGCCTCAGTCTTTTTCTCATTAAACTTAAATAAATTCTCAGACTTTTATGTTATCCAAACATGAAAACAGGGTGATCAGAGAGCTTGAGTCAATTTTCTTAAGTGGGAGATATATTTGAGTATCGTCCACATAAGAATGAAAAGATTTCCCATACATTCTAAAAATAGAGCCAAGAGGGAGCAAGTACAGGGTGAACAGAAGGAGGCCCAAAAGCATACCTTGCAGAACCCCACACTGGAGAGGGGCAGAGGAGGACACATGGTCACCAAGATGCAGATGCAAAATCTAAAGATTCAAATACATAGAAATACAAAACATAATAGTAAAATAACAAATTTAACAACAAGAAACATTTCTCCAAATACTTTAAAAAAGTAAAACTAATGAAACCAATAATTACAGTAGGTAATGTACATATGTTAGACCAGGGTAAGGTAACCACACTCTACCTCCAAATGGCACAACAGCCTCAGCAGGTAGAAAATAATGTTAAAATGGTTAATCTTGTGTATAAACAAGAGGTATCACCTCAACATAAACTCTATGTGTGAGTCTCATGCATTTTTGGTTAAAACAAGCATTTTGTTTCCTTCACTAAAGTTACTCGCTGTGCGTAGAGTAGCCAGAAACTTTATTAAAGTAAGAGTTGGGATACTTCATAAAAATATTACTCAAGTAAAAGTAAATAGTGCGGTCTAGTAAAACTACTCCAAAAGTAATTTTTTTCCAAAAGTTACTCAAGTAAATGTAACTGAGTAAATGTAACTAGTTACTACCTGCCTGTGCATGTCAATAGCGTGCCAAGTACCATTGTGTCTAGATATCTCTGGTTACCAAGCTGCATTCTTTTCCGAATATTTCAGATATGCTGTACGAAAAAATCAGCAGATAGGCACATTTTCATGAATAAGTTGGAGTTACGTTATACAGAAAAATCTGCAAATAGGTGAATCAGCCAATACTGAACCACAAATAGGCAGGGGTCCTCTGTATATTGATTGATTGAATGATTGATTGACGTTTGGTTTTGGTCTTTGCAAATTACAGAGTATCAAGTTATTGTCATTTATGATCATGTTCCATCAATTATCAATTCAGATTAATACACTGCTTCAGCGGCTGTTGGACCTGGGGGTGATTGATACACTGAATCTAACACTTTTTAACTGACCGTCCCCAAAGTCCCCATTAAAAAACTCTCAGAGGAGGTCTTTTATTTGAGCGCAGGAGCACCTCAGGGTTGTGTTTTATCACTGCTTTTATTTTCAGTTTATACAAATGACATTAGAATCTATAGCAGTCATTTTAATCTTTTTAAATATTCAGATGACATGGCTTTAGTGGGTCTCTTTCATCACAATTTCTATGACTCTGATTATGCTGCTCATGTTGCTAATTTAGGAGCAGTGGTGCAGGGCCAGCACTCTGGTAATCAATGTTGGTAAAACTGAAGAGCTCATTTTAAATCAGACAACCCATTTCTCCTCAGTGATATTGTGTGACCAGACTGTGGAAACCGTTAATTTTTTTAAATATCTGGGCACACACATAGATGATGAGATTCAACAATAACAGATAAAATATGTTAGAAAACCAGTCAGAGGCTGTTTTAATGAGGAAGTTGAGGGATCCAAGGTTAGTGCCGAAGTCCTAGGAAAAGTGTATGTGAGTCTGATTAAGAATGTATTTGTCTTCAATATTACTGTGTGGTTTGGCCACTTGACACTAATTAACAGAAATAAATTAAACAGAGTAGGGAAAACTGCTGGAAAGCTTGTTGGCCACCAACAAAAGATCCTTGATGAACTTTACAGGTCTGCAGTTTAAAGGAAAGCCCAAGCAATAATCAAAGATGACAGAAACATCCTGTATAAGGAGTTTGAGCAACTCCCCTCAGGGCAGCTGTAAGGATCTACAACTGTTCTCTTATTCCCAATGGAGTTACCATAGTCAATAAACTGCTATAAACAGAGGGAGCAGAGTATGGAGTCATGTAGTTGGTTGGGTGTCATTTGCTTGAGATTTTTGCTGTGTATTTGTATAAATGATTGCTTGCTTTAGTTTCCATTTTTGTAACACATATTACTTTTAGTGAGACCAAAGACAAATTTCTTGACAATTTGACAATAAAGTACTTTCAATTCAATTCAATTCAATTTAATGTAATTTAATTCAATTCAATTATCACATTGTAGCCCTCTAAATAGTAATCAGATTAATTTGTGAACTACCTAACGATTCCCACCCCTACAGAAAGAATATTGGCCAACCTGATCCAGCCTTTTACTCAGAGATACTTTGCCTTAGAGGAGAAAGGCACATTAATTTTATACTACTTGTGCAGATTGTTTAATTGCAGAAAATGATCTGTTGTACCTGCAAATGAGTATATGTTGTCGAGACACAGCAATGGTGTGGTGGTGTCGTTCTGGTTATCTTTAATCAGTGCCTGCAACAGGCTCTTTGCATCACCACTATTCTTTACCATATTTCTCCGCCCTCCTCTGGTTAGCTTTATACTTGATGTAGCAATCATAGAGCACGTTTATAACAGATAGAGCACAGATCATCTTTCATGGACCGTTTAAGCTCTCTTTTGATTTCCAGCAACAACTTTCTGTTGTATCTTTCGGTTTCCAAACTTTTGGATTCTTTTCATTCAAAACTTGAACTCCTCAGTTCCTTCAAGTGGCTGCTACCTTTCTTACTGATAATTTGCGGCATTGTTTCTATTTGATTTCTCCACTGAAGCTACAAAGTGTGAAATTAAGTTGGCACATCATCAAATGGTTTCCTGCTGCTGGGGGGGATAAAGCGTCTGGCTGGTACGTACGATTTGTCTGCTTTAATCAGTAATTGTTTTCAAAGAGAAAAATGGAGGAAATTCACTGGGGGAGAACAGTATTTTTGATATTTCTCTGTTGCATAGGCAGAGAGATTCTCTACAGTCAGTCTCTAAAGATCCATGCCTTCCAACCATCAAATTTTTTTTCTTCAAATTAGGTCTTTGCTGTTGGTGTTTCTCTCGTATTTTAAGGATCCTGGATTTTTTTTCCTCTTGACTTATTTGACTTTATTTTTGAAGATCTCTTTTATTCGTTAGGTTTTAATGTTAATTAAGTCTGCCTTTCATTTTGAAATCTCTTCTTTCGTCTATATAGAGCAGGCAGGTTCTGTTTAGAGATACCAAGATCTCTGCTTCATTAGTCGACTTCAATGGTACATGTAAAAAGCAAAATGGTAAAACCAGAAAATAAACTGAACTTACTTAATGGTTTTGCAGTCATACTGGCCACTCAAAATGCTCCTATACTAAGAGTAGACATTCACCCAGCTACACTCACAAATGCTCACACGTTCATACACTGAAGGCAGGTCAGGGTAAAATTCTTGACAAAGGCCACATCGACATAGACTATGTCTATGTGAGACTTTGGTTTTATTTAAAATACTCAAAAATAGGATAATTACCAGGGATGCACAAATATGAGCATTTGGGCCGATATCGATATCCGATATTAATATTGCTGTTGTGGCCAATAACTGATATTTACAGATAATATTTATACTATATACCCTACCCTTTTAATACCCCTTGAAAACAACCGAACCACTGATATTGCTTCTGTGCATCAGTTAAACACCCCACAATCCTGCACTGCACCACTATAACTGTCACATAACCAAACAAATACCACATGGCCAACCCCTCCTAAAACACAAACGTCAACAAGATGGAAATAAACATTGGTTGTTAACATTGACCCAGTTTTATTTGTCAGACCGATACAGATAGGTTAAGAAACATAGTGCATCCCAAATAGTTAGTGTTTAAACCATTTTCTTGTTGTAACAATGATTCTTGTCAATAAATCTTGGATCATTAAAAAAGACTGTTTTTTCCATTTAAATTGTTCCACATTCTTAAGGAAAAATTCAATTCAAATTCAAGTGGGGGAGCTGGCTGGCTCAGCTGGTGGAGCAGATGCATCAAATGCAGGGGCTATAGTCTGCAAAACTCAAATGGCTTATTTTGCTTTTGACACATTTTTGCCTTAGTTTATTAGATTAGATGATTGAATTTTGAAGAGAAAAGACTTACTGGCAATTGGTCAAATAAATAATTGGCAAAACAGTTAATTAGTTTAACAAACAGGTTGAAGGATAACGATTCATGACTACAACGGCCTGCCACCTCTTCCTCGTGTAGGTCACCAGCTTGGTCACACACTGCTGTGTGATGGCATCTCATTCTTAAACCAGGATTTGTCTCAAGTGAGGCAATGTGGTTGTGTTGGTCAATCTGGGATGAACAGTATCTGCAAGTTTAAGTACATACAACCCCACTAATATTTTATTCCATAGCAAGTTACAGAGAAGGTACCTGCCTTCTAGCCATGAACATACTTTTGGAATAGTTCTGACTTGATATTTTACCACTCTTGTTGCCAGAAGTAGTGGACTTCATTTAAACTTGTTGGTTTGACACAGATAACGCTATTAAGCAAAGTGAACAATTTTTCAAAAGGGTTGAGGTCAGGATTTTACCAGAAGTGTAATGATAGACTGCTTTATTCAAGTTTAAAACATAGTTGGGATCATTCCCCTGTTAGAATACCCAGTTGTGTCTATGTTTTACTGTAACTGTCGGGAGATCTGGGAGGTTTCAGAATTCAGGGACAATACTCAAACCTGGAGACAAAGGACAACGAGGTGAGTAATTTTCAAATGAGAACAGGCAATGAGGAGACAAACCCTAAGAGAAACAATGAGTTAGTGTGGCTTGACTCTACCAACAATGTTGGACCCCTCATGTGCCAAGTAATCAACCTGCAGCCTCTTTCAAACCTCAGCTAGGAATCAGAGGGCCGCGTCGAGGGCTAAGGCTTCTGTGCATAGGGCGTCTACACTAACCACTATACCAAGCGATGCCCCATTGACATCTTTGTGTGAATGCACAAGCGGTTGGGTGGCAAGAAAGCAAACAAAATTGTGGGCTGTAAAGACGCAACGAACACTTCCAAGAGAGTTAGCAGGGAAAATCCTCAATATATAAGCACTTTAACATCTGAAGGCAGGAAGAGGTTTAGAGAGAAGCTTAAAATCTGTATTAACGGCAAAATCTAAGTTATTCAAGATCTGGGAAAAACTAAAAAAGTCAGCCAGTGTCTTGGCCACAAATCTGCCGGGAAGACATTTATCCTATTTAATAGAAGACCCTGGATCCTACACTCATGAAAAATTAAAGGCTTTCAAAAGTCTGGAGGCCTACAATTATTTTGTTTCAACTAAAGTTGGGCCAATCTCTTCTGCGAAACAGAAAGCCGTGGTCGTGCTAAAAGCAGAGGTCAGACCTGGCCAGATAGAGTCACAGCGTGATTCGCATCACCCATGGGTGATTGCCAAAGAGAACGGCAAAATCCCTGCGACTGCAAAGCAGGGTAAGTCTTCATTGATCAGTGTCCCTTTTTATTTATTTATTTTTGGAAATGCAGTGGCTGTTGTACAACTTCAGGCGTCCTGTGACTTGAGAATTTCAATGGCGTCTGGTCTTTGGTGAAAACCAGAATATCACAGTTTACACAATTCTTCTGTTTTTAAATCCAGTGTTGTAGAAACATGCAGTCATGTAGCAGCTTTAATGTTTAAAGCAAAAGCAGCTGTCAGAATAGGACTTACTTCCGCTGCATGTACAGCAGCGTGCATAGTCAGGGTGTAGTGGATCACGATTTGGGACACCTGAATCAGAACGTGAAAACAATATAACGCAGTGGATTTTAAAATGCAGACATGAAAAACGTGAATGTTTTTAAAAACATCTTCTCTAAATAACAAATACATTGTCACAAGGACTTACCATGAACAAAATGAGTCTCTCAAACTCTGTCAGTCGCTGCAGGAATCCAGGCTTTCTTCAGAGCGTCAGGGTTTAATCTCCTGATTGCCCTGCAACCGTGTTTTGTTTTTTGCAGTCCTTTTTGGAGGGAATAAAAAAAAACTTTTATCAGGCCCCCAACGGGCCGTACAATCGACCACACAGCCAGAGTGAACCATCTGCTTTGCTAAATCCTCCTCCAAACATGCAAAACAATCCAATTATAGGTGAAATACACTGTCGCCATCCAATCCTCTGATGCAATGCGAGGTAACATAAACATTGACGTCACTAAATATTTGCCTATAGGGTTTCCTGCTAGATGAAGCAAAAATAATAAAAAACAAAAATTGTTTTATTCATGCAACTATTCATCTTTACTTTACTTTGAGACAATAAAATCCCTCAGATGTTATGTGATGATGACAAGGAGCACTCAACTGAAGCCATAGGTAAATAATGTTTTATAATGACACCAAAATACAGGTAGGTCAGCATTTAACGATTGGAATAAAAGGTTAAAAAAATTCCTCCAGGTGTAAATGTGTTCAGATTCAGGACGTGGACCCACATTAAAGACACTGGTAGCCCTTTTCAATTGCAAAGAACCCAGAGCCTGTTCGGAGCTGAAGCTGGGGCTGGTGCTGGAGCCAGAGCTTTCACAAAACCTCCTTCGTTTTCCATAACAAGGAGGAGAAATCACGCGGGAAGCCGCTCGCCAGAAATAAAGCAGACGCAGAAGAAGAAAAAACATAACAACAAAGATGGATGACCTCGTCGGAGTACAGATGCTAATCGCTTTACAAGCATTTGTTGCGATACAGCGGCAAAAGGCATCGCTCTTGCAGTTACTGTCGACAAGGCAACGTCTTCCTGCGACCACTCCTGCTTAGTCTTGATGCTATCCATGTTTTCAACAACAACAAAAAAAACATTCTCAGCATTCTGGATTTAAAGAGTAACTAAACCCCAAAACAACTTTGGTTTTGCCTATAAACTGTATAAATGGGTCTTTACCAATGCAATCTTTCAGTTTCTAGGAATTTTTTCAAATTTTTGTGTAAACTTGTTTAATTCTACACTTTTTGGTCTAAAAACGTCTTAGTGCTGCCCCCTTAGGGTTGAACGGTGGCTACTGCATTTGAATTTTGTGATTGGTGGAGAGCGGTACATCTCTACGTCACAGTCATTGACTGTGTCACAGCAGGCATGGTCTCTTCAGACACACCCCTTGGGTTTGGGTATAAAACTATCAGACATACCGGCCCCGTGGCGAGTTTGGAGTTGGATTGCGTTTTTCAGGGTTACCATTATTACCACTTAGTTAGCATAGCTAACATACTGTTTTGAACGTTAGTCTATGTTAGCATTAGCACTCAGAGACCGGACCCATCCTGTCTCCCTCTGCCTCATCAGCAGCGCCAGCCTCGGACAGCGCTGACTCAGCGGCTCAAATTGATACGGCTCGGGGCCGCTGGGCTCCATAAAGCCTCCCTCTCCTCCTCTATCTCCGGTGATGACGGAGGAGATCCGCTGGCTCAGGACGCTGAGTCAGCGCTGCCTGAGGCTGGCGCTGCCGCTGCTGCTGAGGCAGAGAGAGACAGGATGGGTCCAGTCTCTGAGTGGTAATGCTAACATAGGCTAACGTTCAAAACAGATTAATGTTGATCAGATCGATCAGTTACAAAACTGCCAACTTCGCTTTGGTCACTGTCCATGTTTCAGTGTCAGATTAAGCGAGCTGTCACTGTCCTCCTGAACACACCCCCACGTTCCCCCCTCTGCTTTTCCTCCAAACTTGGCCACGCCCCTCCGTTCTTCCTGGCACCGCCCACTTTGTAGAATTTTCAAATGTTATATGGGGGCGAGGTTATGATTTTTCATGGGGTTCAGTTACACTTTAAATATGGCGGTCCTCTATTGTGTAGGCTGTAAATCCCTCCCCCTTCCCCCATGACGTAGTGAGTGCTTGGATAGCTCCGCTTTGGTCCCCCACAAGAGTGGTGCCAGAGTAGCACCAGTTTCTGGCTCTCGGAGCTGGTGCTCGCGGGAATCGAAAACGAAAACACCGGAGCTTAGTCAGCACGGGAGCCACGGGAGCTCCAGCTCCGCCTCAGTGGAAAAGAGCTATGAAGGTCTTTCTCTTCTCTTCATTGATGTTGGCTCTTTCACTCTGCTGTTCATTTTCTTTCAGCATTCACAGGAGGGGTAATTTGAATGATAGAGATGACAGAGTGCACCAGTCATTTCAGAGGATTTAGGTTCGAAACCCACAGTACAAATAGCCTTAGAAATTAGACTTTAAGGGAATAATGAGATCAGTCGTTCAGAATGTCATGAAGTGTTACTGACTTTTTTATTTTACTTTTAATGAGCTATGAGGATAGCATCCAAGAAAATTTTTGTTTTTATTGGGGTATGACAGACATATAGCCATTAGTTTAGCTTTGCATAAAAAAATTGATATAAGTAGGAAGCTGCAATAGTGCTGCTGCCTTCATGTAAAAAATAAATAAGCAGGCCTGTCAGCACATTCAGATTTAATTTATTCCAGTTTTTACCCATTGTTTTAGGGATGATCTGAAGACAAGTAGACAGCTCCCTTCTCAAAAAACCTGATGTGTCTCCACAAGAGTCCCATGTAAATACTTAAGATTGAATCAGACTTTCTTGCTCTTCATGCAAGCAAACCTGGACAGCATACAAAGCTATCTCATTTAGTTCTGGCCATTGTAGAGAAACAGGACATAACATCCTCTGAGGTCCCAGGTTATGACTTGGTAAGAACTACTGATGTCGAAAGATCTAATTACATTTGGAACATACTTTTCCAGGGTGGAATGATCAATTTCAGAGTTTTTTGAAGACAGGAATTCATACTAAGATATATAATTTACATAGACCCCCACCAATATCTGGTAAAATATTCCTTAGCAAGTTGCACCTTCAAATATAGTTCTGGGTTTCTAAGAGGAGTTTTCATTTTCTCGTTGGGTCTGGTGTCTCATCTTCCCCTTGACAATACTCCATAGATTCTCTAAGGGGTTCAGGTCAATCAATTACAGTACCACCATGGTCATTGAAGCAGCTTTTGGTACCTTTATTTGTTTGGGTAGATTCTGACTGTGGCTCGTCCTGTAACCAGAGGGTTGCTGGTTCAAACCCCCGCTCTGTCTATCTCGGTCGTTGTGTCCTTGGGCAAGACACTTCACCCGTCTGGCCTACTGGTGTTGGTCAGAGGGCTGGGAGGCGCTAGTGTCTGGCAGCCTCTCTTCTTTCAGTCTGCCCCATGGTAATGTAGCCTACCAATATCATTGTATGAGCGACTGAATGTAGTGGTGAGCGCTTTGGGGTCCTCAGGACTTGATAAAGCGCTATACAAGTACAGGCCATTTACGATAACGATGTTTGACTTGTAAAATTTTTTTAAAGTCAACAAGATGTGAATCACTCATTGGTTCAGTCTGAAGGTAATGAAGATCCATAAGGATTGTTAGCAGAAGGAACCACAAATTTAGTAAAATGTCCTGGTAGATGGCTGCGTTGACTGTGGGCTTCAGAAAACCTGGTGGATCAACACCAGCAGATGACATGGCAGCCCAAATCATGACTAACTATGGAAGCATCACGCTAAACATTAAGCAATGTGGCTTCTGGGCCTCTCCACTCTTCCTCCAAACTTTGGGTCCTTGATTTTCCAAATGAAATGCAAACTTTACTTTCATGTGAAAACATGGCTTTGGACCACTGTGCAACTGTCCAGCTTTAATGGATGTTGCTTAACAATCTTCACAACGCTGCAGTTATCCCTGTTGCTTTTCCATCTTCCGCTACCAAACATTATGCTTCCTCTCAACTTTCTGTGAATATGCTTGGAGTTAATTAGCTGATTTTGGTTTAAAACCACGAGTGCCCAATATTTAACGTTTTCACAATTTTCTAATTTTGGTGAGATGATGAAATGTCATTTATTTATCTTTGGAGGGGGAGGGGGGGGGGTCATTATCTGTAAACCATAATTATCAAAAGCTCAATAAATAATGGCTTGAAATATTTCACTATGTGTAATGACTTTATAGAGTATATAAGTTTCACTTTCTGAAATGAGTGACAAAATATATTGAACCTTTTCACAATATTCACTTTTTTTTTTAGGATTTTCATGTATGGATGTATAGGCCTACCATTTCTAATCAAAGGCAATGGTTACTGGAACTTAAAAAATGAAAACGATACCAGCTGATCTGGGAATGAGACGTCAAATATGATCTCAGTTAGGTCAACGTCTGATGCACATGATTTATGTTTACTTCCATGTTGTGGCCAAGCAGCATCGCAGCCCCCTAATTTATGTGGGGGTCGTGTGAGACGGCCTCATGAAGAGGCTATCGAATAAAGACAGGAAGATCCCACCCCACCCCATCCCTACTTAAGAGCTGGCAGTGGTAATAAAAGGGACACTGTCACAACATGAATGTGTTGAAGGGGATGCCAGCTTATTCGTCAATGCCAGGCTTTATGTGGTGAGACGGTTTTTGATGTGCAGGGCTTGGGCTGCAGAGGTCTTCTGTGGACTCTGAAAGCCAGGAGCTTTGTCCAGCTGGGGTAGAACGATGGGGTTTGCAAAATGTTTCTTGGCAAGAGGTTACAAGACCATGATAGGAAAGTATATCATGAGATTCTGGTGACTGAAAAGCAGTCTGTTTGACTTTTGAGAATTTAAGACCATCTTTAGTGAGTCTGTCCTTGCCTGATCTCTATTTCAAATGTCGATGTGTCTTATACGCAGAGTGTGTGTTTCATGTGAGTCTGTGCTGTCCAATTTTGTGATTGTGATTAAATCAATTCCTGCTGCTGCAAAGCTTTGCAGCATAGAGGGAAGTGCTGCAGTGGTTATGAAGCTTTTTTAGCTGCTGACCGACATCTACTGCAGTAATGCACTTTTCCAAACACATATTTAGGTAATTATGCCAAGGAATCCTGTCACGTCATTTGTAGAATAATTCAAGCTCAGTCCACGTTAGAATGCACATAATGCAGTTAAACTTGACTCCAGATTGTTCTGAAAAGAAAAACAAAGTCTATCTAAGCCTTTTTTTCCTTCCACACTTTGACAAGTGTGTTGAATAAATTCATATGCATGCCCTCAGTTGTTGCTATGGTATCTGTGCAAACTCCCCTTCATCTTATGTGCCTTAAACACTGTAATCCTCTTATTCTGGTAGTTGCCCCACTTCAAAACCTCAGTTCCAGCAGTCCCTGTCTTAGCTGCTGCAGTGTGGCGCTCCGTTTGTGCCAAGGTGCTGTGCCTGTGTTACTTCTGCTCGTTCAGCCAAGTTCACTGCATTCACAACTGTGCTGTACCACTAGAGATCACCATGGAAGCCGGCAAGCACCTTTATAGGATGGAATGATGTGAACTGATACGTGTAATGCAGGTTTGCAGGTCCATGCCTGTGTAAAATTACAAGCTCAGTATTAGTGCTAGTCCCACAACCTTGGTCATCCATCGTTCTTCTCTATGGAGGAGCCATAGGCCTGCATTTGCTAGCTGCTCTGGTTAGTGATGGGTGATTACATCAGAGCTCCAACATGAGCTTTACATTTCAGAGAGAGAGAGAGAGAGAGAGAGAGAGAGAGAGAGAGAGAGAGAGAGAGAGAGAGAGAGAGAGAGAGAGAGAGAGAGAGAGAGAGAGAGAGAGAGAGAGAGAGAGAGAGAGAGAGAGAGAGAGAGAGAGAGAGAGAGAGAGAGATTAATATTACTGGAGCATGGACTGATTTAATCTGTCGCTGTTTTTGTTGCCTTTTCTTGTGTATATGTTCATCTGAAGAAGATGATGCGAGAGGTCCTAGCTTGTGTGAAAATCATAATAATATGTTTCTATGGCATTCATTTATTGTTATTTTGATACAAGGAGACATGGAGAATAACACTCGCCCGATTGGCCTTCAATCTGGAAACGATCTCACACTCAAGTTTGCTTGCAGGTCAGAAAAGCTGTGCAATTTGCTAATTGTAGATGAGCTAATCATTATTAGCAATACAAGTCAGTGAAGATCTATTCCTCTATATTGTATTCATTTAAATACCAACGAGGTTTTATTATACTATGTGTACCACTAGTTTAACTGTCAGTTGTGCCAATGAGTAGTTGTTTTTTTTGCATTTTTATGTACGGCAGCAGTATTGGATACTAAGCTCAGGCCTGCTCTGTGATCTCTAACTTTCCCAACTTATATATATATCACAATCTTTGGTGTTTGGGTTTCAGTTTTCTTCTTTGTTTGCATATTGATAATTTCCTTGTGTGTTTATATCCATTTAGGGCTTTCTGTGTTCTATTCTATTCTCTTTACTTATTATTGCTCAAAAGGTCTTTCCATAAATCTTCATTTCTTTGTATTCAGTTTCTTAGTTTTTGTTTTTCCTTGTACATTTGTATTTATTTATCTTAGATTATTGACCATTTTAATATTGCAGTTTTCTTGTGTCTCGTATCTTCTTAAGTTTTTATCATTCATCTTCCTCAACCTGCCAGTTTGCTCCCCGTCACAGCTGTTCCCCAGCACCTGATTTTCCTCTGCCTTGATTCTGCCTCAGCTGTTCCCCATTTGCCTCTGATTAGTTTGTTTGGTTCCATTGCCACTTCCCCACCCTGAGTCTGTATTTAAGCTCCTTGATTTTAATTGCTCTTTAGTGGATCCTTCCGTTATAACCCGTGTGAGTTCCATGCTAGTATTTTTTTTAATTCATGTTAAATAATACTCAATTTGAACAAGCTTAATAGAGAACTACATATAAAAAATGAAATTGAATGATTGCTCTTAAAATAGGAGTGGTTCAACTGCTGTGGCCTGAAGGCTCAGTCTCAAGTAATCAAATAATGGGATTGCTGCAGAGGTTTTTGTCATGATGTTTTGGATTTTTGCCTTTGACTGATGACTTCTCATAGGGGTTCAGATGTTGTTCAGGAGGCTGAATATATATATATATATATATATATATATATATATATATATATATACTGTGATGGACTGCCGTCCTTCAGGGTGTACCCCGCCTCTGACATGCTGAGTAAACTCCCCGACCGTGGGTGGCACCCTTTCACGTTGCCATTTTTCCACTTGGCCAACAGCGAAACACAAAAGGTAAACAAATGGTGGTGGCAGAAAAAGCAGGATATGCACAACGAGCGACGAAATGAACAGCAACACTGCGGCACAGTACATTTCGTAAGTACTGTACCGTACAATTGTGTTGTTATTCCCACTTCCACGGTCTCGTAACTTCTGGAAGGAGGAGGGCGCAGCCAGTCATAGCTCGACTAACCTGTATGTGTACAGTCGTGGCCAAAAGTTTTGAGAATTGCACAAATATTGGAAATTGGAAAAGTTGCTGCTTAAGTTTTTATAAAAGCAATTTGCATGTACTCCAGAATGTTATGAACAGTGATCCGATGAATTGCATATTCCTTAGAATGGCAGACTAGAGGAGGATGATGCTTGAAATCATTGTTCTTCCATTGTTAACCATGGTGACCTGCAAAGAAACGCGTGCAGCCCTCATTGCGTTGCATAAAAACTGCTTCAAAGGCAAGGATATTGTGGCTACTAAAATTGCACCTTTATAGAATTATTAAGAACTTCAAGGAAAGAGGTTCAATTCTTGTTAAGAAGGCTTCAGGGCGTCCAAGAAAGTCCAGCAAGCGCCAGGATCGTTTCCTAAAGAGGATTCAGCTGCGGGATCGGTGTGCCACCAGTCCAGAGCTTGCTCAGGAATGGCAGCAGGCAGATGTGAGCGCATCTGCACGCACAGTGAGACGAAGACTTTTGGAAGATGGCCTGGTGTGAAGAAGGGCAGCAAAGAAGCCACTTCTCTCCAATCAGGGACAGATGTTAGGTTCCTTAAGTGTTTGGGTTTTGAGTTTTAGTTATTTCGATTCCTCCATGCTCCTAGATTATCTTTAGTTAGTATCTTAAGAGTTTTCTGTTGCCCTTGTCTGTATTCATCCTTAGTACTCATCTCTGTCTAGTCCTTATGTTTTTTATTTCTCATCTTCGTCACTCCTGGTCTTCCCGTGTTTGTCCTCTCCTGTTCTCAGCTGTTTCTGGTCTCTTTGGTCCTTCCTGCTTCCCTAGCCATTCTGCCTTCCATCCGAGCTGCTAATGATTTTCACCTGCTCATTCCCTCTCAGCTACAACCGCTTCTCTTAATTGGTCTCCTGCTCCTTCTCTGTTCACATCCTCACACTCCTCCTCAGTATATATTCGGTTCTCACTCAGTCACAACTCGCTGGTTCGTCGTCGTGTTTCCCTGCCTGGTTCCCGTCTTCCTTGTTGCCCTTCTGGTTCCTGTTTCCCCGTTTGATGCCTTTTGATCCTCCTAAGTTTGTAAGTCCTTGTCCCTTGTTTTGTTATTAAATAATCCTTTTGTACTTTGCTGCATTTGGGTCCTTCCTACAACCAAACATGACAGAATGAACCAGCCACAAATTGGACCCAGCAGAGTATCAGCACACCGAGGAGGAATGGTCTGAACTAGTTGACTGGTGCTGCAGCCAAGGGTTGGAGGACTCACCTTTTGCCGGCACCCGCCTAGCCTACTGTCCTCCGTCCTACAGTGTTCCGGAGGACACGCCTCTGGTTCCTGACTCCGCGAAGGGTGTTCCGGAGGACACGCCTCTGGTTCCTGACTCCGCGGAGGGTGTTCCGGAGGACACGCCTCTGGTTCCTGACTCCACAGAGGGTGTTCCGGAGGACACGCCTCTGGTTCCTGACTCCGCAGAGGGTGTTCCGGATGACACGCCCCTAGCTCCTGACTCCGCAGAGGGTGTTCCGGAGGACATGCCTCAGTCTCCAGACTCCGTCGAGGGTGTCCAGGGGGACACGACCGTGAGTCCTACGCCACGTCGTGGGTCTTCAGCGCCACGTCGTGGGTCTTCAGCGCCACGTCGTGGGTCTTCAGCGCCACGTCGTGGGTCTTCAGCGCCACGTCGTGGGTCTTCAGCGCCACGTCGTGGGTCTTCAGCGTCACGTCGTGGTTCTCTCTCTCTCTCTCTCTCTCTCTCTCTCTCTCTCTCTCTCTCTCTCTCTCTCTCTCTCTCTCTCTCTCTCTCTCTCTCTCTCTCTCTCTATATATATATATATATATATATATATATATATATATATATATATATATATATATATATATATATATATATATATATATATATATATATATATATATATATATATATATATATATATATATATATATTAGTTGGTGTGCTTATGTTTGCATGTACAAACTAATAAATGACCCTACTGAGTAACTGCTGCAAACAGATTTTAACATCAGTTGCATGGAGGAAGGTGACTGAGACAGGTCTCTGTGGGGATGGGAAGAAAGGATTCCCAGAGGGATTTGGGCGGGAACAGAATCTCATTCCAGCTAGTGAGTCTTTGGTGTTCCTTTTTAGAAAGACGAAGTCATCTTCCCCAGTGACCCAGTTTGTACCAAAGCATCTGCAGTGGAGAGGGATGTTGAGGGCTCTCTTGAGGGATTGTAAGAGTTGATTCATTTATGTGCAGAATTACTGTTTGACAAAATGCCCCAGCTTAACAGTATGAGTATGTTTCTATGGTTTGGCTGATTTAATTGGAAGAGCTGTTTGACGATGCTTGTCCAATTGAGTCTTGTTTGCTGGTTTTTCATATCAGAGTTTAACAATCTATAAGAAGCATCTTTGGAGAATTGTCACTTATTCCAGGAAGCACTGAGACACTTTCTAGATTGGATGGAAAGATATGTATGCTTTAGTCATGCATTTTTACCGGATTGTTTGGCATTAGCAATGCTGTTGAAGACATCGAATATAAGACCCAAAAGACAAAAACAGCAGATTAACATAAAAGTATGAAAGTTCTTGTCATGTGTTATGGTCGAGTCATAATAATTAATTTAGATATCAATATTTTAAATTTGTCAAAGGGATAAATGGTACAGTTGCCAATATTTTTTATCACAATCAATCTAGTCTTTCCCTGAAGGAAATGCAGACATTACTCTCCCCAGTGACACTCTTCAGCTCATTTTGGGGCATCCCAGGTCAGAAGGAATATAGTCATATTCAATAAATTAGAATCTTATTGAAAGTCAATTTATTGTTGTAACTTAATTCTGAGTGAAACAGGTTATAGAGATTTAGGCTAATACACACAGGCTGATGTTTTCAAGCCTTAATTTCCGTGAATTAAGATGACTTTCTTCTTACAGCTGATGAAAACACATTTAGGGTAATTTTCTTTTACATCAGACCAATACAAATTTTAAAATAGAAAAGCAGGATTAATGAAAAGTATGTTTATTACCTGCTTGAAGGTTGTTATTTTCAAATGTGACTTTTAATCTGGCAAATGAGCATCAGAACGTATACTCTAATTTATTTAATTACTGTTTATAGACTTCCTCAGGGTCTCTTCCCAATGAGACATGCCCAGAAAATTTCCAAAGGGAGGCAATCTGATTAGGCATTCAAGTTATTTCACCTGCTCCATTTCATGGAGATGATCATTGACTCTATTGTAACCTCTCTTTACCTTATCCTTAAAGAAGCTGGCTAGAGGTTTATTTCCTGTGAATGGCGTGTAAAAATTAATTAAAGCTCTGATGAAAAAAATGTACGTTTGGATTTCCGAGGCAGGATTTTAAGAAAATGTAATGTTTTTAAACAGCGCGGCAAAAAAATGTGTTTCCGCTCTTATCCCCGCCCAGTCACTTACATCATAACAAGGGGTTCCCTAGGCAAAGAAAACGGGAAACTAGAGTAAGCATTCACATGTGCTGGTTTTTATATGTTAACACTTTGGCAGATGGGAACGTTACATCAGAGTCAGATCTGATACCTCTGCTAACCGGTGGTGATGGAGTTGTGCTGTTCTTGGCTGTAGTCGAGGAGGACGCTGCAGTTCTACAGGTCCCAGATTGTATATCGTCGGAATCTGTAAATCATTTTTCAGATTCAACCTTTCAGCGTATCCCATTGACCAGGCCCTGTAGAAACTTGGCTGAGAATGGTCACTGCTGATCCACGACGATAAAATGTTCCCCTTCCAGTTCGCTTTTGCCCTCTTCACAAAGCGTTTCCATGCCTTTATTGTTGCCAAGTTAGGTGTAAGTGCGGGAAGGGCTCTGACATATGGCTCAGACTTCTTACTGCCGGCGTAAAGAACGCAATTGTACACCAATGGAAACAAAACACAACTAATCAACGTTGCTAATCAAGCCAGATTCTGTTACAGAAAAAAAAGAGTTAAGAGAAAGTTATAAAGCTAAAAAACTATTTAATAAAAGTAGAAATTCACCTAATTTGACATCAATGAATCTTCGGTTAGACCCATGTTGCTGCAGTCACCCCAAAAGATGTCTGTCTTAGCAGTATACAATGCTATAAATGCAACATGGAACAATCTAATTGGCCAGTTGTTTGGGTGTCTTCAATACCCCTTGCTGGGTCTCTGGTTTCGGTCCGCCTTCTTGGATTTCATCTTTGTCTGAACTGGTCCTGGAGAAGTCTCTGTTTGCTTTCTAAAAAAAGAAAAGTTAGCACACCCCTCTTATTCTCTTCCTGGTCCACTTCCATAAACCCGTCCTATCTGTTTACATTCTTTTGCTGAGTTATGTCCTCTTGAACCTAATTTACAACAGCACTCCTATGGTGTTTCTGCAGATCTGTGGTCACACAGAGCCATAAAACCTTTAGTGAACAGAGACCCGCTTGTGGTAGTAGTCTGCATAAGATCACAGTATAAGTTTTAAACCCCAGTACTGTAAGAATTGTCTACATTATATTGTTAAGAAGCACATACACAATTTGAACTGTTAGAGCTATAATAATGCATTAAGCCTTGTAACATAGAAAAATTACAATTTCCAATAATAGGTGATGTGTAAACCACTTGCTATTTATTTCAATTTCAAAATTAAAATTAGATTCAGCAAAATACAGTAGATGAGTCTCTGGTCTGTTATTTTGTCTTCTTCTCCATTCTACTATCACTTCCCAGCAAGACAGTGAGATACTTGAACCCCTGTACCTGAGGCAAAAGCCCTTTTAGGTCATGTTTTAATTTGGCGATCTACATGTATTCTTCTTAAGGGGAAATTGTAGTTTTTTTCCATCCTTTTGTGTTGCCATTTGGGTCTCTGCCACCTATATGAACACTCCAAACGTGAATGAAAACCCTCCATTTATTTATGCAAATTTTTGCTGTCAGACATCTTGTGCTTCTACAAGCCGTTTGAAAAAGTGCCTTATTGTGACGTTTTAATAATCGGAATTTGCATATTACCGTCTCTCATCTGTCAAACCCCGCCCACTACTTCCATGCCATTCTCATGTGTGGCAAACCTGCAGCCTATAGTAACAAAATAGGTGGCCGTGGTCTGCAACTGCTATCTTGCATCTTGAGTCAACTCATTCTGAAAGCGACGGAAATTGTCAAGAATTGAGATGGAGAGATCACTTTATGAGAGTGATTTTGTCCAAAGTACTTCATTAACATGTTTTGTACAGACCGTAGTCCTATTATAACTTGTTTAAAATGGAATAGAGGGGTTGAAGTCAACCCACCATTACACACCTGATTTACCTCGGAAGGAAGTCAGAAACATGTTACCACTACGAACTGTAAGGGGGTAAGAATGGATTGCGGAACCAGTATAGCATTGTGACTTGATGCAGAATATAGCTGCATACAGAGCAGAGGCACCGCATGATAAAACAGTTTCCATCTCATATGAGAAACAGACTGAACAAAAGTCAAAGGGATCAGTGAAAGGGGGGTTTGAGGCTGTGTTGTTTTTGGTGGAACTATGATCTAAAAGATGCCAAGGACTGACCTTCAATCAACCCACCTGTTCATTTGTTTTCCATTTTATAGTTCAGTGGCTGGTTTGAGCATCATTATTGGTTTGATTTCCTCTCCAAGTCACTGTTGAACGTGTATCAAAACATTGCATTACACATTTTTGACCTCCATCAGGAGGTACATGTTTTCGTGCTCATGTGTCAGTTTGACTGTTGGCAAGAAAACTCAAAAAGCTATGAACGGATTCGGTTGACATTTTCTGGAAATGTCTGCAGTGGGACCTAGAACAACTGATGAAATGTTTGGGTTGATCCGACATGAAGCTCGCATCCAACCAACCACCCACCCGGCGGTGCTAACCTCCACTCCTCTCCCGTCCCAGAGAGCCGCTACCGTTGGAGCATATGAGCAGCCAATTAATCTTTCGTGCGCGAATCTCTCCTCTCTGGAAGAACACAACGACAGCACGAACACAGTCAAGCGTCTCATTAACAGACATATTATTGGAAAAGTACCAAAAGTTAGAATTAGATAACAAGATGGGGGGTGGTTAGTGTCCCTGGTGGACATCTGCGCTCTCTGGGTGCATTTCTAGTTTCCCCATACTTTTATCATGCTTCTTCAATAAGAACTTTTTTGTCAGCTTTAATCTAACATTTCTGATCTTATTTTAGATTATTTTATTATTATTATTTTATTATTATTATTTTATTATTATTATTATTAGAGATTATTTTTTCAAGAGATTTAAAAGACATCAAAAAGATAAGAGATTGTAACACCATACCATCCTTGTACTTTGGGGATTATATTATTTCAAGATCATGTGTATAGTCCTTTTGTTTGAATTATTTATTGGGCAAAAATTCAGTTAAAATGCTTTGATTAGTTGACCACCCTACATTTGAGCGGTAGAAGGTGAAAACAAGAATTCAAGCAAATCAAACGTCAGGTAGAAATCTGATCAGGATCTGGGACATAAAAAATGTTTTCTATCCTATTTGTCTTTTTATTGCCTTGCTATGATTCAAGTTTGTTTATCGGATGTTGTAGATTATGTTAACTGCCCCACATTACCGTGCTGCCAACTGCCTCTGCAGAGAAAAGCTTAAGGCTGTGTCTGCTTGAAATGTTCTTGGCAAGAATAGTTCCATCTTGTAGTTGCCTCAAATAATCTCCAGTCCCAATAAAATGCTGGATGTTAATGTGTTGTTTTCTGTCTGTACTGAGCGGCCCACGTATAAGCAACGCTGATTCAGAAGGATATTACAGAAATCATTTGACAGCAGGGAGTGCAGTTCGACTCCGCTTCCAAATGCCGTGCCATCTTCTCATAGGTCTGTGCTGTAGCTGCTCCTGCTGGGTCCGCAATCGGCATTCAGCTGTGTGCGAGATAATATGAACATTTTGAGCAGTTATTTTTCAGATATGGCAGTGCGTCTTTTTCTGATAAGGAGCATTTGGTAAAAGATGCTCAGAGAGCAATTTTACACATGTTCTGTTTAAGGCAATGGCCCATGTTCTGTATGATGGATTGACACAGGATCATCACTGTTGCCAGGCCTTTAAACATGTTCCAGTTTTGTAATGAAAGCTCACCACTCTCCTCTCCCTCGTATGCTTTTTCTTCCCGTTTCCTCATAATCTGCTCTTTTGGGTTTCAGCGTATGGCATCTTAAAGCCCTTTCTCTCCAACAGCTGGTGAGGACACACTGGTTTGTAATGTGTGTTTGGGAGGGGGTGGGGGGTCTTAAATCTGTCCGTGCAGCCCTCTGAATGAATCCCACACTGCTGACTGCTTCTGCTCACTACAAGTGTTTTTGATCCCTGTGTGTTTTTCAAGCCGGCAAAGGCACACTGTCTCCAATGGATCCTTTGCATGCCAACCTACATGCAGAAGACGCCTTTGGACTCCATGCACAGTGAGCTCATCAGCACTGTTCAGTTCATGGCAGAGACAACACTCAGCTTCCTTGAAACTGGGAGAGCTTGAGGAAACCAGTGCATTTTCTTGACTGTTTCTGCACAGCCTATGTGAATTTGCTAAAAGAAAAAGGACCAAAAAAATTGCCAGTAGCTCAGCTTACATCATTGGAGGAACATTTTAAATCCATATTCAGTCGAGTGGTAGTGATTCTGTTATATTGTTGGAATACATCTCAACAGCACAGTCTGTTGGCTGCAAAAATCATGGACAGGTTGCATTGTTTTAGTTAAGTGTGGCGATGCATTCCTCACAGAATTATATATTTTTTGTCCTATCCTTTGCTGTAAAGCTTTGCTATGAGCAATTCAATCTTTCTATTTTTTATTTCTAGTTTTTACTATTCTTTCAAAACAAAGACAGCATTTTTTAATTTGTGTGATTAGCTTTGTTAGTATTGCTAACCATAGACGGCAGTATCTGTTGGTATCCAGGAGGAATGAAGACTCTTATCAAAAACTTTGAAAAGGCTGACAATGTTTGAGTCATGTTTGTTTGAGTCATGAGTCCATCATGTTCCACATCGGAGCGAGGTTAAAACAAAGGAACTTTGTAGTAATATGCTCAGCCTTCCTGGTGTCTACTGAAGTTCACTCACCAGGTCAGTTTGCTGCAAGTTGATGAAACAATCCCAGTGCAGGTACAAATTGACATCCTGCAGCAGATGGGGACTTTTTGTGCCCAAATAAGTCGCGTATAAAATGGTTTGTCCTGCCTAAGCGTGAACAGTGAAGCAGCGGAATGCCCACCAAGTCCATCTCTTTTAGTGATGGCAACTCTTTAGTATGTAAAGTAGCTACTAGTTGTCCTAAAAGTCCCTAGAACAAATATGTATTCTGCAGTTAGAGTCCCAACCTTGTCCATTGGTTTGGGACTGGCTAAAATGACTCGGGGAACCCTCATTCCCCTGGACCCCTTGGGTCCTCAACCAGAGGTCTGGAAACTTAAGGGTTGTCCGCGGTATCTTAGCGGTTCCTAGCACTGTGCTCTTCTGTACTGAGAAGTCAGATGTTTCTCCAGGTACTTCTTGGCGCTACTTCTCCAATGTGGGGGGTCACTGGTCCCAGTGCTCCGATAACCACTGGCGCTACAGTTGCCTTCACCTGCCAGACTCTTTCTAGCTCTTCCCCGAGCCCTTGATATTTATCCAGATTCTTGTGTTCCTTTTTCCTGGTGTTTCCATCACTTGGGACAACCACACGAATTGCAACGGCTGTCCTCTGCTACTTATCGATGATCACAATGTCCGGTTGGTTGTCCATTACCATTTTGTCTGTTTGAATCTGGAATTCCCACAGGATCTTAGCTCAGTCATACCCCTTGGGAGGTGATTCCCACTTTGACCTAGGGGTCTCCAGTTTGTATTCCGCACAGATGTTTCTGTACATTATACCAGCCACTTGGTTATGGCGTTTCATGTATTCCTTTCCTGCTAGTATCTCATACCTTGTTGTGAGATGCTGGATTGTTTATGGGGCCTGGTATGGCATGGATACATAGATAGGAGAAACTTCTGCTCAGACTGCAGCTGGGAGGGACTGCTGCATGAGGACTGGGTACACCGAGTGCCTGGCATTCACCTATATACTATATGATAATCCGTGGAGGGAGCTGAAGATTAGGACCTGATCAGAAAAGATGACTGGTCTTAGATACTGGTGGAAACGTAAAAGCAACTTTTACGTATGACTAACACTTGGTTGCTGTGATAGTCAATAAAGGCTTTTCCATTGATCATTGAAACACGTATGAAAGATGTTGCACATGGCCCTTTTTTTTGTTTAAATGTAAATAAAAACTAAGAAATTTTACTTTTCCCACCCATGATTTCCTACAAATGATTTTCTACATTTTGTTTAATTTTGTAAGAGGCCTCTGTCATTTCCACCCATTTGTATGAATACTTTTGGGGTTGATCGTATTTGTAAATAGGGGGAAAAAAGAAACAAAAAACAAAGGGTTATATTTCTTTGGGCTAAAATGTTGAATCAGAACAATACGTGCAAGTCATTCCACTTGTTCAACCACAGAGGTTAGCTTTTAAATGTAACTGGGCAGCTGTTACCATTGAGCCCTGATGCAATCACCTGCTCTCTTTCTGAGATCCACTGCAGCTGAGAAACCTCTGGAGGATTCTTGTCACCTCACATTTGCAATTAATAGTCTGCGGTGGCCCTGCGTGATGCACAGCCAAATTAGCAAGTGTGGATGACCTGTGTTTCACCTTGCAGTTCAGGGAAAGCCTGCAGACCTGTTAACAGGGGAGCAACAGTTCCATTCTCCTTTCCTCGTTTCGTCTGCCTTTCATCCAGGTTCTTCGCTGAAAGCAATGCAGACTTCCCTATGCATAAATGTATTCGACGCTGCAAGGCTCGGGCATGAAAGTGAACATGAAGCTGTAATTGTGCAATCCTGAGCCAAAAATATACCACTATTCATTCTTTCCCGTTCGAAATTGTCGCAGTGTAAAGCTTCAGTGGCACACAATGGAAGCTAAACCAGCGCGTTGTAAAAATCACAGGGCTGCTGTAACCCTGGTAACGTTAAGAGCGAATTTGGAGGATGGCTTGTAGATTGCTCACAGTGTGCAGCCATTAGGTTAATACAGAATGTCTTTCACGTGTGTGCAATTTTCACATTTGAGCCTCGAGCAAGCCTCCTGCGGCTTTTAATTTCAGCTTTTCAAAAACTGAAGTGAGTCTTGATTTCAGGGGAAGATTACATGATCGTTCAGCAGCCGGCCAGTTCACTGCAAAATATCTCCACTGCTGCACACACCTGTCACAGTGGTACAGATATTTCCTTTTGTTTCATCTCGGCCGTGCGGACAGCGGATCCAGTCTTGTATTGCTACCAGCATTATTGATATTTTATATCCTTCCTGGCTTTGATGCTTCATGTACAGTACATGCCGTTTTACCATGTAGCCCAGCTATGTTTGTGTGCCAGATAGTGGTACTCAGCAGTCTATTGCGTGGGTTTACATGTGTAATCACCAGCATCACAAGCTTCTGCCTGAGGTGGGAGTAAAGTGTGCACTGCCGTCTGTGTGTCTTTTCAGGCTCTGTTCCAAAACCTGAGGCCACTCGCCTCTTCCAGAATTTATTAATGAGAAAGTAAGTGCCTCTCTTTTAAAAAGAGTCAAAAAGCTTGGCTTGAACATAAGGACGTTTCCTTATGTAAAAGTATTTACACCCCTTGAACTGTTCCACATTTTTTTCACACACATTGCAATGTGTTTAATTTGGATGTTAAATGATAAATGAACACAAAGTAGCACATGATTGTGAAGCGGAAGAAAGAGTTCATTTTCCAAGTAAAAATCTGAAATGTGTGTGATCTGTTTTGAACCCTCTTCACTTGGATGTACCTAAAATTTATCCAGAGGTTACCTAATTAGTAAACAGTCAATCTGTGTAGAATTTCCATCTTTATAAATACATTTATTTTATGAAGGTCTGGGAGGTTTTTAGAACCACCATCTTCATCAAGACCAAATAACACAACAGGATTGTGGAGAAGTGAATATGTTAGGTTAGGTTACAAAATGTTTAATCCCAATTTTAAAACAAATAAAAAAAAATTGAAAGTGTATGGCCCAACTATAAACCTACCAAAACATGGCTGTTCCCCCCAAGCTGAAAGGCAACGGGAGCATTAATCAGAGAAACAGCCAAGAAACCTGTTGGAACTGGAGGAGCTGTGCAGCTCTTGCTGTTATTATATTATTCCTTTCAGGAATATTGGGAAAAGAAAGGCCATTGTTGAAAGAAAGCTACAGTGGCTTGCAAAAGTATTCGGCCCCCTTGAACTTTTGCACATTTTGTCACATTACAGCCACAAATATGAATCAATTTTATTGGAATTCCACGTGAAAGACCAATACAAAGTGGTGTACACGTGAGAAGTGGAACGAAAATCATACATGATTCCAAATTTTTTTTACAAGTAAATAACTGGGGTGTGCGTTACAGAGGAATTTTGAAAAACCATTTAGAGGCTCCAAAAGACTTGAAACTATGGTGGGCCTTGATATCCTAGGACAACAACTCTGAACATACACTTAGAGCTACAATGGGAAGCTTTAGATCAAAGCATATTTATGTTTTTTTTAAATGGCCTAGTCAAAGCCCAGACTTTAAATCCAATAGGGAACCCATTGGAAGATTTGAAAACTGCTATTCTTAGAACACTTTTCATTTCCCTAGCTGAACTTATTTAGCAAAAACAGGGGAAAAGATTGTCTGTTTCTAGATGTTCAAAGCTGAACAGCAGTTATATGTGGTTCTGTAAAGTATTCACTTTGGTGTAAATTATTTTTATTTCCCAAAAAATTGAAACGTTTGGGTATTTTTCATAAACATTAGGCACAGCAAGACCTTAATAATATATATGTATAATGTGACTATAAATAGTTTAATTAATCTATTACAATCTATTAAATGTACCCCTCATAGTAAAAAAAAGAAATTGGTCAACTCAGAAATGTCTATTTGCAAGAAATTAGGTGCCAGTGCATAAATCCAAAATAATCTCCAGAAAGTTTTTTTTGTACTTTTTAAAAAAAAATTATTTTCAAAATAATTGCTTTTAATTAGCTTTATTTCACCCATGATCTTGCGGCCTATCTTTGAAGTCCTATGATAGGAGTCTCCTCAGTCAAGCAAATAAATAATCAATTCAATAAATGTATTTGTCTGGGTATGACCAAGCGGATGATAAAAAATTAGCTTATAAATAGTTTAACCTTGTCATCTATGTAGTTAGTACGATTTCATTCATTTCTTCTCGGCGTTTGCAGAACATCAGATGCTTGTTTTCATTCTGTTGTACCCCATTGAAATTGGGCTTGATAAGGCAAATTAACACAAAGTGCCGAGGAAACCAATATTGTGGGATGTGATTCTCAGAAGGGCAGCCATTTATTCTAATTTTACTGTTATGACAGAAACATTATTACAATCAGAAACAGTTCTGTTTCAGTATTGGAGTGTATTAAAAACTCCAAATCGTCCTTGTTGGCTTTGTGGTTCCTCCCACTTCACAGAGGAGGCTGTAATCAGTTATGATTATATGCTCGAGCCACATTCTGCCATAGACTGACACTATCAGTTTAACGCTGCTGTGGCGTTGCACGTGTGCAACTTTAGTTCGAGAAGAGAGAAGAACTGCTGTGGTGTTGGATTCCTCCTATTACAGCAACTTAGGTTCTGTAAATATATTTGCTGACAACTTGTCTGCAAGACGAAGTAGTTTACCTTACGTTGTATCATGTTCCAGTTTAGCAACGTTAAATATTAAAAACTTTGCCAAGAGAGAAAAAGTACGTACACAAGTCGATGTCTGCTTTGTTGGCTATCATTGCCGTTATTTTGCTTTTATTTTCACACCTTAACTCGTCATTTGCAAGAATTATTATATGAATTCAATTCTAAAATACTTTATTTATCCCAAAAGGAATTAATTGGTTGTAACTCATAACATCCAAGTATCTTCAAACATGTCCTGGATGACACCATCAGTTGTTGGCAAGCACTGCTATTCCACCTCATTTGCTTTTGCCGCTCCTCTTTAAATCTCTTCCTGGCCGTATGGTTAGAAAGCCAGGCAGAGAGATGTAGATGCACCTATTGCCCATTAATTGTCAGACATTGTAATATCAGTGTATGGTTGCCACATTTAAAAAATGTTCCTTTCATTATGAAATACTGCATCACATCTGTTCAAGAACCCTTTTTAAGGTGTGAATGCTTGGTTGAAAAATAATCAGTTCTTACAAAAAAAACAAAGATATGAATCGCATACTTTGGGGTTTTAATCTGAGTGAAAAGGAGATTACAGTCCATACATTGAACTCAGAATGATGAATTTAGCTAAACTTGAGGCTCAAAGAATGAGACAGAAATGCTGACAAACGGGGAAAGGGTCAGATTCAATCTCAAAGGATAAGTGTCAGAATTTGTTGAAAGAGTTTCATAAGCCGATGTTAAAGATAAAGAAAACTTAGAAGACTTTTCATTTGCAGGGATGCTTTTTTTTTGTCTTTTAATCAGATAATTTTACTCATTGCATCTGCAGTCAAGTTATACATCAGAGGCAAAGCCCATGCTGTGCTTACTTTGATTTAAGGAATAGGGAAATAAAAGTGCATTGTCACCATAATCCTCTTATCTTGGGTGCATAACTATTTTCCTAATTTTTGAGGACATAATTCAAATTAATGTGGACATCAATGCAAAACACATGACCATCTGGTATCTTGTTCCTTTCACAGTGGAGAAACAGCTTCGCAGTGTCGGAGATCGCTATTTTGATCTGCTACGTCTGAAAACAAGCGTATTATTTGAATTTCAGCTGCATTCGGTTTGGATTTTCTTTGAAGGTGCCCGTAGCTCCCCAGGGTCAGTGCTGCTTAGCCGCTGTCCTAAAGGCAAAGTTCAGCCCAAAGAGAACCATAGAACTTTGGCTGATGGACACTGCTGCACCTTTTAGCACGTAAAAGAGTAGCCCACTGTTAATTCCGTTATTCGTAAATGAAAAGTACTGGGATACAAATGCAAAGCTCCTAAGAAATCGCCGTGCACCTAAAGTGACAGGTAATCAGAGAAGCAGCCAAAGAGGCAAGTAATAATTCAAGAGGAGCTGCAGAGACGCCTAGCTCAGGTAAAATCATGTGCTGACAGTTCAGTGGCCAAGCTCCAGAGTCAAAAATCACAATCACACACAGAAACAATCGCATGAGGATTAACATATAAATCGCTAATCAAGGCATCAAAACGTGCTCTTTTGTTTAGGTGTGAGGTAACTCCAGTATTCACTTGTAGTACTTTTTGTACTAGTCAGATATTTTAGCTCCTTTATTCTGCCATGAGTCGGCCTTGTGATCAGGATGCTCATTTTTCCAGCCTATTTACAGGCTAACCATTTCTACAGTTAGAACACTTTCTCTCGTGTTGGCAGGCTAAATAAAAACATTTCCAGTAAACTTGCTGCAAAGAATTTCAACTAAGGTCCAAGCTCTGCTTTTATGTCTTATTCTTTTTTTTTTTAAGGCTAGAATTATGAGAAAACATTAATTATTAAAGTCAGGTAAAGTACTTTTTTCAAGTTGATTTAGAAGAACCAAACAAGGTGCTAATATCTGCAAGTTTTCTGCTGTATTCTCAGTATTGGACAATGATAGACCTGTGTAATCCTCAGCGTGACTCAAAGCCAGCTGCTCTCGGAGTCTGCTCTTCGGCAGCTCTGACTCTGAGAAAAGTCCCGTTGGTCCAGCAGCCCCCGATGCAGCCCATCTGCAAAAATCGATGTCGGCCTGAGCCACGGCAATGTGATTTCTAGGGCACAGCAGCCACCAGGCAGAGAGTTGAAATGTGCTTCACACCGCAGGTGGAGAAAGCACGGTGTCTGTTAAATCCCTCCCTCTTCGCAGCTGGAGTGCAGACCATAGCAACTCATACCTACAGTGTCATTTTCTCTCATGTCTCGTTTAAACTGGACCTGCAAGACGCTGCACATAGTTTAGTGTGGATAAAAGTGGCTGCAAAGCGAGCAGCCAGGCTGAGCCCTCTTCAGGTCCGCATACGGACACACTGGACCTCGCCCCCCGCTCAGACTGTTCAAGCTCCTTATGTCTCAGGCCACATTTTACTCCAGCCCTTGTACGGGAAGCAGCATTTCTTTTACTCTGCCAGGTTTAAAGCATTGATAAAAGTTGTGTGGTAAAGCCAACCATTTTAAAACTCCTGCAAGCTTAGCATGAAAACAAAAATGCTTTGACGGTCGTAAAATCCGTCGAGGTCCGTCATACCCGAAGGTGCAAAGAGGGAAACACTCTGACCAGTAGGCCTTAAGAAATGTTATCTGACAGGTTCCTATCCCTCTTCAAAAGTTTACAAATCAGTTTTTGTCATGTAATCTGATGTAGTCCAGGTCATCATATCTCTTTCTTTCTGCTACAGAGTATTTGCTGTAAGACTACATTCAGTGTATAGACTGCCCTGTCCTGTGTAGGTATTATCTGGCAGTGTTCAGGAGTGAGATGTGCCTTCCAAAAATATTTACACCCCTTGAATTTTAATGACATTCTGTCAATAAAAACGCAAACTAGAAAAATATGCAAACCTGATTTTATTGCCCCCAAAGACTTGACAAGACGTGACAAAATGTGGAAAATAATCCAAGGGGTATGAAGACTTTGGCAAGTCAATGCACATGTGAAGGACTGACTGAAATGTGAATAGTGGTCATTCAGTTAGTATTTTAGAGAGTTTGCATTTAGACAAAACTGTAAAAAACATTTTTTTTATTGCCCTCCAATCATTGTTTCTTGACAGTTTTTCATGTGTAGCTCTGATCTGACACTATCCCAGTATAGCTTGGTGTTCCTTTTTGTCCATATTTCATTTCAATTGGACAATATAAGATTTTTTTTTACTTGATGTTTGACATATCTGTGTATCCTTATGCAGTTTTTTCTTCATTACTTTTGTTTTGAGGAAAGCCGAGGTTCAGACTTCAAATACCCTCTTTTTTTTTTCTTCCTTTCCTTCTCTGTCCTTCACCCTTCTCCTTTTTTCTGAAACTCCGCTGTGGCTTGACCGTGGTTCCTTTAAAGAGCTTCTAGCACACGGGAGCTGATCATATTTAAAATTGCCGAGATAAAATCTCGCTGCACAAGGATTTTCTTCTTAAGACGGCGTGAGGATTTCCTCGCCTTTTTACAGTAGAGACGAGCTCAGTTCTCCTCGTTTCTTACGTCCCTTTCATGCTGTCGCCCTCACATTTCCATGGATTCCTCTGCCGACCATTATTTTCTCCGTCATATATTTCTTTCACTGCAAAGATTTCAGTCTTTTCAAAGAACAGTTGCAACCATGTACAGCGAGTGTTTTGTTTGGAGAACGGCTTTCTCGCTAAAGTCAGGTGATATCTTTTAACGCAGAGGTTTATTTATTTCACGTAATTTAAAAACATTTTGAATCCTAAGTCATTTCGTGGCATGTGTAGGCCAGATAATTTATAGCAGTGTGCAGCCGAGGGCCCAGGCCAAACTGACAGGTGTTGGACTGATAGGAAATCCATGGCAGAGATCATTTGGATTAAATGCTTTGGTAGAGAATAGGGGGGTATTTTCACTGCAGTCCTTATCTGCAACACGCGGTTCCAGACTTTTGTTCTGTATCTGATCCAATGTCATAGTGACTAAAAGCGAAGCAACTCTAGCCTGAGACAGCGGCAGGGTCACAGGTGGTAGGTTGGTAGATTGGACTGTGTGTTTCATCCTTCAGTGTGTACATGGTCCCTATTAATATACTCTGCCTACTTTAATAAAGAATGTTTGAATTAGCTTGACAAAGGAGACTCAGGTCTCGTCCACATGTAGCAGAGTATCCACAAAACGAGGATATTTTTCTACGATTTGGGCTGTCACCCACACGACAGCGCAGCTTTATGGCATCAAAAACCATTCTTTAAAAAAAAACAAGAACAAAGTGAAGATTTGCAAAATCTCTGTTGTACGTGTTTGCTTGTGGACATACATAAGCGAGGTTTTAGATTTCGTAACGCCACTGCCCACGACAAAAAAAGCTCTGACATCACATGTGCCACATCTAAATGTGTTCACATTCCGAAACGGCATTTATGCCCTCAGAGCTGTGTTGGCGTTATGGATCGTCCAAGTGCTTTTTGCTTACTTGTTTTTGTGAACTCAGCTACTGCTCTGTGTAGAACTTTGAAAGTAGAAAAATTAATCTGATTGGATAGAATTTGGGTAACTAATGCAGCCTACAGGTTTGGCATGCCTATGAATGTGCTCAACAATGCACTTACGTGGCGGCTAGGTGTGGACGGAGTTTTTTGTTTCCTAAAAACAAGGTGGTGAGAATATTCGAGTTTTGAAAAACAAAAAAACCCTCCTACATCTGTACATTGCCTCAGCTTCTCATACTTTAACGTTGTTCAAATGAATTTCTACCTTGCTTATCCTCTTGCAACCTTTACTTCTGAACCTCCATTTAACCAGAACTGATGAGGCACATGGAGTTAAGACTTTCAACAAGTGCTGCAACTACTTCCCTGTCGAGAAACAATTATACAGAAATGAGCAAAACCGTTGGCATCTTGTTGATCTAAGTGTGATAAAATGGTGTAAAATGTGCCATATTCTCGCCCTAAAAAGTATAAATTGCTCATCACAGTTTCACAATCTCACACAAAACATTAGTGTACCCCTAATATATATATGTGTGTATATATATATATATATATATATATATATATATGTATGTATGTATGTATGTATGTATGTATGTATGTATGTATGTATGTATGTATGTATGTATGTATGTATGTATGTATGTGTATATATATATATGTGTATGTATATATGTATATATGTATGTATATATGTATATATGTATATATGTATGTATATATGTATATATGTATGTATATATGTATGTATATATGTATGTATGTATGTATGTATGTATATGTATATGTATATGTATGTATGTGTATATATGTATGTAAATAAATCGGTTTTTTAAATCATATATTTTATCATTGATCAGACTTCCATGACTTTCTATGGAGGTTAAGGAATCTCCAAAGTTCACTTTTGGAAAACTAAAGCAAAGAGTAGCATCTTGGGGTCATAATGTCCACAAGGTGGTGAAGCAAAAGAAAAGGCCATTTGGGTCCTACTATCTCAAACATAATCAGCCTTTTACTTGTACTCGCTTGTTTAGTCTAAAGCAGTGTTTTCCAACCCTGTTCCTCAAGGCACACTGCTCTGCATGTTTTAGATGTTTCGCTCCTTCAGCACAACGGATTTCAATGGATGGCCGTTAAACAGGCTTTCGCTGAACTGCAATCATCTGAATCAGGTGTGTTAAAGCAGGGTAACTGTGTGTCTCGAGGACCAGGGTTAACACTGTCCTATAGACACTGCGATGTTTTTGGTAACATGGAATTAGGGGTTCACATGAAATAAAGCAAGAATGCTGGTGTTACGGAGTCAGACTTATATGATGCCTTGCTCACCCACCTCAGCAACTCTGCCTGGAACTTAATGGGATTGACGTTAGGGCATTAGGGATGATAACTTGACTTTGTTGTACTCAAACATAAGTAATTTTGCTGTATCCTTTGGGGTCATTGTTCATTTGGAAGACCTATGTGTGCCTAAGCTTTCATTTCTTATCATGGTGTCATTTATTTGTGAAGTACATTTATTCCGTCTACATCAAAACACCCACATAACATGATCTTCCCACCCCTATATATTTGGGATGGTGCGCTTTTTATGCTGCTTTTTGGATTAATGGCTTCTTCCGCTCTGAGTGGCCTTTCAGCCCATGTCGGTACAGAACTTGTTTCAATGTGGAAGAGGAATAGTTTTAGCCATGCTCTTCACAGGGTAATTGGCTTTTATTCTGGGGTGTATATGTGCTTTTTACCCCAAAACGTTGCTTTATGGGATCCAGAACCTGTGTTCTTCCTGGACAGTAGGATGGATAGACATCCCCATGGTGTTTATATTTGGATGGAAATGTTTAAACATACGAACACGGCGCCTTCAGACTTCTGGAATTTGTACCCAAGGTTGAACCATATTTGTGGAGATCCTCATTTCTCCCCCTTGATATCTTGAGTGATTTCTTTTGATTTTTGCATGATGTCACCCAAGAAAGCAGTTTGTTTGGTGTGTTCCTTAAAATGCATCCACAGGTGGGTTGTCTCCATTTAGCTCAGAGGTTGTGAACTAACCTATCAGTAGCTTACAAAGCCATAGCATCATCATCATCATGTAGATTTTACCACGTGGGAACGTCATTATCTTTCATAGCAAATAGAACTAATTGAATGTCAGTGAGGGGGGGAAAAAAGATTATGCATTTTTTTAGTGTATGTAAATATCTGGTTTTAGCTCTTAAGTCCCTGCTGGATGTTCAGTTCTCATCCGTCTCCTAAAGTGACAGTGCTACCTATTTCTGCTTTGGAGGAGATTGAAAATTAGCATTTTTTTGCAAACTCTGAATAGAATTCAGAATGTTGCCAATATTAGTCGGGAAGGAAACAATTTCTTGAGGGTTGAAATCTGACAAATGTTGCTTAAGTGAACTCCACCAGTGGTGATAACATGCATATGGACTATCAAACAGATATTGAATTTCTTTTATTTTCTGGAAGAGAGGGAGCAATTTTATGAATTTTCTGTCTCTGATTTTGTTCCCATATTTCATAACGTCATACTCCGCTTTGTGCTTCCAAATTAAATTCTTACATTTAGTCTCACTTCCATCCCTTTTTGAAATGCTTCTTCCAATTTTTCATTATTTAAATCAGTTTAATCGGAATAATGGATTCTTACAAATGAATA
This sequence comes from Valencia hispanica, assembly GCA_963556495.2. Taxonomy (NCBI): domain Eukaryota; kingdom Metazoa; phylum Chordata; class Actinopteri; order Cyprinodontiformes; family Valenciidae; genus Valencia; species Valencia hispanica. Next base: position 15,051,205 of record OY747704.1, on the reverse strand, counting down.
TAAATGTAATGGCTTTGTTATATATATTATATATCCAAACTCCTAATATAGTTATTTCAAAAAAGCAAAGAAAAAAACATATCACACAAATCCAAAGCTATTTTCATTTTAAGTATACTGATCTTGTTTGGTTTAAGGAGAGGTTTTAATAAAATCCAGGACCAGCTCGTGATTTGGCTTTTCATTTGGATTTAAATACCTATGCAACAGGTGCCTACAATATTATTTGCCTAATTCAAATGTTTCACCAGTTTAACATAAGATCCAGAACAAGTGATCCATGGAGCTTTGACTCACCCATTACTGAATCACAGTTAGAGTTATTGTTGACTCTTCTTCTCTTCCAGTCTGTTGTTCTCACCTGCTCCCTGTATGCACTGACAAACAAAAGCCCTAACGCACCCAATCAGAACATCCGGAAACTCAACGGGTTCAAAAGCACGGCCAACAATGCCCGTATGTGTATTTAACTTTCCACAGTTCATCCTGTTAAGAATTTTCTCGGTTTGTTTCTTATGCTAGGTTTGCTCGGGTGTTATGTAAGATCAGCATGGGCTGTCAGGCGGCAAATCGTTCAGCTGTCATTAATGCTAAAAAATTTCTTGGCATATGAGCCATCTGGAGGGCTTTAGTCAGAACCAGAGGTCACATGCCATGTAGGGGACATAGCAAACATGTGGAAGATGGTTCTTTGCTTAAAAGAGAATTTGAATCTGGAAGCTGGTCAGAGTAAATGGGAAGATGGATGAAGACAAATTTGTAGCAATCAAGAAGAATACCTATTGAAGAGTTGAGACTGGGAGGTTCCAACAATCATTGGGGGAGATGTGGGGTACACCCTGGACAGGTCACCAGTCCCCTCTAAGGACAATATTAGAGATACCAATTAACCTAACAGTCATCTTTATGGACTTATGCATATGTAGAACATGCAAACCCCATGGAGAAAGACCCCAGGCTGGCATTAGAACCCAGAACGTTCTTGCTGCAAAGTAACAGTGCTACCAACTGCGACGCTGTCCAGCCAACATACAGTGATTCCTAGTGAAATATTTAGCTAGACAAAGAGGCAAAGGACTTATATCTTTTTCATAAGAAGAAAGTAAGGGCACTAGACACAAAAATAACTGGTGATAGCATTTGGGACAGTGTGATGTAAATCTCTCATAATCTTTATATGTTTGTTGATCAGCTGTATGTCCAACTATCTCTCCCACAAAAGGAATTTTATTATGTCATATATTGGTTTCTCAAATATGTTTCGTGAAATCTGGTACAAATCTTCTTATACCCTAATCAAACTATTACCTTTCCTTGCATTTTAATAGTTTATTAAAATATGTAACTTAAGTATTTATTGCTCCACTGATAATGTAGCATTATGTAAATTGATCTTCTGCTAAACCTGGGGTTCACTGACCTATGAACATGCCAAACAAATTGAGTGACAAGAACTTAGCAAAAGTGATATAAAGTGTAATACTATTCAAATCATTAAGCAATTGATTCAGTTCATAATTGTGAGCAGAGCATTTCACTTTAATCTTTAAAAAAAAATTATTATTATTATTTTTTTAATTTAAGCCGTCAGTGCAACCCCCCTAAGGCATCGCATGCAGCCATCAGGAGTTATCACCCAAAGCCACCAAAGCCCAACCCCAGGTTGGGGCCACGGCATCCAGCGCCCCGTCCGCCCAGTGATCCCACCCCCAGGGATCCCCCCCAGACGCCTCCAACCCCAAAAACCCCCACATCAGCCACAGTATCCCAAACGACAAAACCAAGTGCCCCCCACCCCTACTAGGTGACGGAGCCGATCAAAGGAGCCCAGAGAGGTTGTTCAGATATGGAGCCAGAGGCCGTCTCAAGACCAATATGGTCCAACAAGAGATTTCTATACTGATTAATATTAAGAGCCTTTTTATTTTTCCAGTTCAGGAGGATAGTTTTATTAGCGATGCATAAGGCAATGTGAACCATTAGAACTGACTTTGTGTCCATGGTGACATCATTTAAATCTCCTAACAGGCAAACTGAGGGAGATGGTGGAATGTTACATTTCAGACACTTTGATAAGTCCTCACATATCTGGCACCAAAATTTCTTAACAGGTGGACAGAACCAAAGCGCATGAATATAATTATCTGGTATATTGCTTGTGCATTGTAAGCAGGTATTAGACGACATAAAACCCATCCTAAACATCCGTTGACCTGTATAGTGTACTCTATGAAGGATTTTGTATTGTATTAATTGCAAATTAGGATTTTTTTGTTATTTCAAAGGTTCTTAAACATATCTGAGACCAGACGTTTTGGTCAAAGTTGGCTGATAAATCCACCTCCCATTTTGAAATAGGGATGGCTATTGATTCATCTAATGTGGAAACAATTTTGTATATTTTAGACAGGAATTTGGGGGGGGTTGAGATTAAGAAAATCTAAAACTCTTGCTGGAATTTGAAATTCAACTGTATTGAGCCTAAATTTACCTTTAATGATAGATTTAATTTGTTGAAATTCTAAGAATTTGTTTTTATCAATTCCATATTGTGTAATTAATGTATTAAATGGGATAAAGTCTGTTCCTTCAAATATATGTCCAGGTATTCAATTCAATTGCACCTCCAGTCTGGAAAACTTATCATAAATTTTTTTTGCAAGATGTCGGGGTTATTCCAGATGGGTGTACGTCTGCATGGGATTATTGTGGACTCTGTCATTTTTAGAAACTCCCACCATGCTGTCAGAGAGGAGCTGATATTTATGCTTTTAAAGCAATCATGTCGTTTTATATTTGAGCTAATAAATGGTAGGTCTGAAGGTTTTATCTTATTGCATAGTGTCTGTTCTACGTCTATCCAGGACTCATCTAGGTAGCTATGTTTTAACCATCTTGAGATGTATTGGAGCCTGTTGGCTAAGAAATAATGATGGAAGTTTGGTACCTCCTTTTTCTTTGGTCTTCTGCAGTGTTTTTAATATGATATGTGGGGGTTTATCTTTCCAAAGAAATTTAGAGACAGAGGAGTCCAGAGATCTAAACCAGTCTAGTGATGGTTTACTTGGAATCATTGAGAATAAGTAGTTGATTCTGGGAAAAACCATAATTTTTATTGAAGCAACCCTTCCCATAAGTGATATGGGTAGGGATTTCCATCTAGCAAGATCATCTTCCACTGTTTTAAAAAGTGGGATGTAATTTAGCTTTATTAAATGTGCCAGTGTTGGTGAGACATTGATACCTAAATAAGTAATATTCCCTGACTGCAGTTGTGTATTAGTTGGTTTCTGGACAGAACAATTGATTGGAAGAACTGTAGATTTTAGCCAATTTATAGAATAATCTGAAATTTTGAGTAAGAGTTTATCAACCCAATTACCTGAGAGAAAGAGGTTTGTGAATGCTGGAGAAAAAGTAATACATCATCTGCATAAAGACTGATTTTATGTTCTATGTTATTGCATTTTATGTCTTTAATATTGTGAGTTTGCCTGATTGCTGCAGCTAGTGGTTCAATAAAAATAGCAAACAGGGAGGGAGAGAGAGGACATCCCTGCCTGGTACCTCTCTGAAGATAAAACCTACAGGATGTTTGGTTATTAGTCCTGATACATGCTGTTGGTGAACTGTATAATATTGTCAACCAGTTTATAAAATAATTTCCAAAGCCAAATTTAGGTAAGGTTGCAAATAAGAATTTCCAGTTAACTCTATCAAATGCTTTTTCTGCATCTAGAGATAATATATTAGTTTTAATGTTTTTTACAGTAAGAAAAATGTATTAAATCTATTAGTCTTTGTGAATTTGTGGATGAATGTCTCCATTTAATAAAACCAGTTTGATCAAGATGTATTATAAGAGGGGTTACTTTCTCTATCCTTTTTGCGAGGGCTTTGCAGATTATTTTAAGATCAACATTAATGAGGGATATGGGACGATAGCTGGTAGGAAACAAAGGGTCTTTACCTGATTTTAGTAGAAGACTAATGTAGGCAGAATTCATATTTGGTGGAAGTCGGCCATTTTCCTTGGTTTCCTACAGCATTCTGTGGAATATTGGTGCCAGAATATTCCAGAATTCTTTATAGAACTCTGCTGGAAATCCATCTGGGCCTGGAGCCTTTTTATTTGGCATACTTTGGAGGACCTCCTGGAGTTCATCCGCTGTTAGTGGTGAATCCAGGGCCATCGCTTGACTTTCAGATAATTTAGGTAGTGTTATGTTATCCAAAAAATGTTCAATTTCATGATCTGATGGGTTTATCTCTGGTGAGTATAAAGCCTTGTAAAATTCTTTAAAGGTGTTGTTTATTCTTCCAGGATCATATACTGTATTCCTGGTCTGATCTTTAATAGCAGATATAGTTGTTTTTTCTTTATTAATTTTAAGCTGGTTAGCCAAAAATCTACCAGATTTATTACCTTGTACAAAGTTTTCTATCCTAAGTCTTTAGCCGCGTTCACACCGGTCAGCGCGTCCAGGCGCCAAATCGCTCAAACGGACGAAAGTCGACGCTTTAAAATTTAAACCCAGCTGCTTGCACACTTGTGGTCTGCGTCGGCGCGTCGGGGCATCAGCGCGTCACGTCATTACGTCAGCGTGCGGGCGTGGATTTGTCTGTTGCTAGTTGTTTACAACATGGCGGATCTTGTCGGATCAGCAGCGCGTCTTCAACTACCGGCTCTCCCGGGCCCGGCTGGTGGTGGAAGATGCATTCGGGATCTGGTCTGCACAGTGGAGAATGTTTCACCGCAGACTGGAAGTCAACCCCGAAGTTGTGGAGAAGTGTGTGAAGGCGACGTGTGTTCTCCACAACTTCATGAGGGTTTCTGGAGATGGCCAGGTACCTGCAGTGAGGGGAGCTGCCGCTGCTCATGGAGAGAGACCACTTCCAGCTGTGGGGCGAATCGGAGCCAACAACGCAACCAGAGAGGCAGTGGAGACCAGAGAAGTTTTCATGGCCCACCTCAGTGAGGAGGGGGCAGTGCCATGGCAGCCGGCAGAATAGTCATGTCCATACAGGACTGACCCAAAACGGCTCTTTTAAGAGCCACCCAATAAAAAAATTAAGAGCAAAACTTTCTGAAAATTTCCACATCTATATTTACTATATTATATTTATTAATTTGTTTTTCTCTATACATTCATATATACATTCACAAATCCCTTTCATTTATGGATTATTGTTTGTTCTGTACCTATATACTTTTGACCTGTTCACCTGTAGCTCTCGTTTCCAGGTAATGACTGACAGACTGCTCTGCTTTCTCCCACAAACTCGTCTATGGATATGGTGAAATCAATCAAATAAACTCAAATAGTTCTTGCTTTTGTACTTCTGTGGTATTTTATATAGTCAATAAAAAGGTACATTTCATTAAGGTAATTATTAGCTGTTATTAAAAACAATATTTTCACCCAAATGGCATTACATAGGACAGTAGAATTAAATTAAGGAAAGTAGCTGACCAAAATGTTACATATAAAAATATTTAATATAAAAAAATACATAACATATATACATATAATAAACAAACAATAAAATGAAGAACAGGAAGAGAAAGGACCTTATTTGGAGGAAGTGCGGTGGAAGACAGGAGGGACACAGAAAGGAGTCTCCTTCCTCCCCTGAAAAAGGTGTCAGCCCGATCAGTAAAACTACTGAGTATTGTCCAAATGGGTCAAATTGTTCATTCTTTCAAAAATCAGTCTATGAATGTCAAATTTTAGGATGTCTCTTTCTAGAGGTGACACCCTTTTCAGGAGAGGATGAAGAGAGAGAAGGAAGTGCATTTCATCATCTGCAGGAGGAGCAGGAGCTGGTTCAGGCCGGGCCTTGAGCGCATCAAGCAGCTTTTGCTGGAACTCTGTTGGCACTGACAAGTCCTGCTGCCTCCGCCTTCGTTTTCTTGGAGGGCCTGTGAAAAAACACAGTAGAAAAATGTGTTAAAAATGCTTACAATTATGTTGAACAAATATACAAATTAGATAAAATTATAAGCAACATTTTAAGTCTGTATGAAAGGCTGAGTGTGAATTCCAGGGTATACACAGACATTTCAGAAAGTACAAAAAGTAATTCGCCAAGTGTCTGGGAACCCAAAGAAACAGATTGACATCTTTGAATAAAACCTACATTCCCAACCTTTCCAAACAGCACTACACACCTGCAGGTGCTGGAGCAGAGGAAGGGCCAGGCTGGTCAGAAGAAGAAGCAGCAGCAGAGGAAGGGCCAGGCTGGTCAGAAGCAGAAAAGGAAGGGCCAGGGGACTCTGGTTCAGCCATGTCACCTGCCTCCATGTTAGCTGGATCTGTCAAGACAGAAAGGAATATTATTGACCCTCCTGTTTATTATGCTTTATACCAAGATCACAAATACTTCTACTGCTAGCACTAATAATAAATAGCAAAACTTTGTAGTAGCAAAATGATGTAGGTTTCAGCTTTACAATAATTATTTTCATGTTTCTGAGCACGTTTTTGTGTGTGTTTGTGTGCCACTATGTCTGGGTTTTCTTCTCAAAATCACCAACCTTCTGCCTCTAACCGCCCTGCTGCTTCTTTTTCTGGCTCCTCTGGGTGGTCATACCCCTCCGCCTGCTCCTCCTCGACCCCCATGTTGCTCGATGTTTCGCGGGGGGCGATGAAGGGTTCGAGGAAGGACAGGACAGAGAGGTACTTCCATTTCTGCACTTTCCCTCCTTCTGCTCCGCTCTTCCTTCTCTCTTTCTCCTTTCTGCTCTGCCTGACATATGTGTCCCTCAATGTCTTCCACCGTTTTTTGCAGATCTCGTCTAAATACACAATGGGAAACTGGTAATGCGTATTTAGTACCGTAGTTGCCCTAACCGCTTTTGGCTAGCGTAGTGTTAGCTAACATAACAAGAAAGTTAAAAGAAAAAATATTTTTTTTCTATGTTTAACTGCTTACCTGGCACTCCAATATCCTCCGATATCTTCCTCCAAATCAGATCCGATCTCTTCCTGTCTTTGTAAAAAGACGAAGACGGGTCATACAGTTCACGGACATTACATACAGCGACGATCAGTTTGTCCTCCATCTTGAATAAAAAATTTGCCGATTCCCCCATGGAAGGAGTTACCACGTCAGTACAACGAGTCGCTCTGATTGGTTGACGCCGCGCGTCTGCTGCCCGAAAGTTCAATTTTCCCAACTTGAGCAGCAGACGCCCCGACGTCCGGGCATCAGCTGCGCCGACGCGCGCGACTTGCTGCTTGGCAGCTTGGCGCCCACTAGATGCGTAGATCCCATAGACTTGCATGTAATCTAGCTGCCCAGCTGCCTGGACGCGCTGACCGGTGTGAACGCGGCTTTTGAATTAAGAACTGGGTCTGTTTATTAATAATTTCATTTAATTCTAGCTTTGCTTTACGGATTTTGCCTAGTCTCTCCTCATCTAGAGAACCTTCTAATGAATTAATAGTTTCTTCTAATTCCTAAATACGTTTTTTTTCCGTTTTCTTTTTATTTGATGAGAATGAGATTATTTTACCTCTAATCACAGCTTTCCCTGCCTCCCAAAGAATGGATGGTGAGATACCATGTAGGTCATTATAGTCCAAATAAGAAGCGCACTGTTTTTTATAATATTTAATAAATTCTTTATCCTTAAGTAATGATATATTAAATCTCCAATTTTTGCTTTGAGGTGTTTCTGTTTTATTTACTAAAGTTAAAGAAACAGGAGCATGATCGCTAACAGCTATAGGGTGTATCTCAGTGTCTGAAATGTCAGTCAACAGTGAGCTGCTGACTAATAAATAATCCAGTCGAGAATACGAATGGTGGACATTGGAGAAGAAAGTATATTTTTTGTCATTGGGGTGAAGAGATCGCCATGCATCACAAAGTCCATAATCGCTCATGTACTGTTTGACTATATCTATAGATTTCCTCGCTGAGTCCCTGCTGTGCTGAGCCTGTCTATTTCTTCATTTAAACCAAAGTTGAGGTCGCCCCCAAGAAGAAGTGAGCAATCCATGTGTTCAAGGAGCACCGAGAAGAAGGAATGAAAGAATGAGGGGTCATCAACATTTGGACCATATATACTGACAATACATAACTTTTGGTTATGTAAAGATAGTTTTACTATAATAAATCTACCCTCTGGATCTGTAACTGTATCTATTACTGTAAAATTAAAATTTTTATTTATTAATATTGCTACTCCCCTTTGTCTAGAGTTTTTTGCCTTCAATCTTTTAAGCTGGTTAAAAATCTTAACTCTGGTGCCAGCTCCATGAACATTCCATGTGACAAACCTTAGAGTAGCCATAGTTTTGAGACAAAAGTTTTAAAAGTCCATTTCACCATAGAAACAGATAAACACAGGTGCATTATTAGTTTGTGCTTCCATTTCAGTTTTATCGACAGATGGTCAGGCATTCAATACATAGACAAACAAATATACTAGGACAGTGATATCACAGTAAATATAACTGATGGTCTTCACCCATACTGGCATACTGCACATTTAGACCAACACATAACACTAACAAACTATATGAAATCCATTCGATTTTGCATAGGTTAAACTTATAGCTCTGAGAACAAATCCACAACGCCAGAGTTTCTTCTATGAATGTTTGGTTATTATCTAAGCATTCCGTGTATGTCAACGTATGCAGTAGCATGCTCTAAAGACAGGCTCATAGTGATCACACTCCCATAAGAAAGTTAGCTGTTGAGGCTTAGGACCCTTGTGTGTTGAAGTGTCCTCTGAAAAGACGCTCCCACTTGCCCCAGATATGCTCGGTGATGTGTAACTGCAGAGAAAACAGGACTTTTAAAATGCCTACAAGTGTAACAGGAAAGGCTATGAACAAAAATCACACTAGGATTCACACTAGATAATTTCGAAACAGGATTTCAGACCCAAATTCCAGGTTTTGTTTGTTTTTTTGTGTTTGGACAAATTTATATTTTGAATTAGATTAACTAAATGCTCAGAATGGTTAAATAATTCTAAATTGACAAATATGAATCCAAACCACGAAGAAATTGATCTGCCACCAGAAGGGGGAATTATCAAAATCATGAATGTTATTCCATTTAAAAGTAAAATGGATGCTGTTCGAACTGTTTGATTGAAGCAGCAAGAGTCATATGCAATGATGCAGATCTGTGATGATTCAATCTGACCTCCATGAGCAAGTTTCGTGTGCAGATGATTTTGGCGACATTTGTAATATACCACAGATTAAAATGTCATTTTTGTGACCAAGTTTGGAGTTCATTTAAATGATGAGATGTGTTGAAAATGGGATTGAACTTCTATGCAGTGGGTGGTTTTAATATTACAGATGACGCCTTAGCAGCTTCAGTTAAGTAGTTGGAAGGGGATTTGATTAAAATGTCAATTAGTTTTCACATTTTATGGGGATTCACAATGACATTAAATGGGAAAATGTAAAAAAAAAAACGGACCTCGTTCTCATAGCATGGTTGGTTTGACCCCTTTAACTCTGTTATTTAAACAGTTTTTTTTATTTGCCACTGGTATGCTGCTGGGATACATTTTCATTATTGAACTTGGAGCAGGCCCTTGCACAGCTCTAAGAGAATCTTAAAGATGTAAATAATGTATGGCAGGCCAGAAGGGACTGCAGTGGAATGTGGCTATTACATTTAAGATGCTGGCTGGGAGACTAGATGTACCCCACAGATTTAAAAAAAGTACAGGGATGCAACGTCACATCAGTTCAAAGATGTTGTTTCTCTCCGCTGCTTTCAATTCAAAGGATGGCACTGATGAGAATGCAAAAATGACCTTTAATTGCTGATGCACTCACAATCTGCACTGAAAATGGACACAAATTTAAGAAAGTTATTTGAGTTATTGAGATTTTCCAGGATTTGTCCTAAATTTTCCTGTGTGAGCCATACTGGGACTGGGTTTGTGCTTTGACATTTAAGTAAAGAGCCCCCTCATGTCTAATTTGTATATTTCCTTTGTCCCAGTCTGGATATTACACTGATGTGAAAACATAGACAGCCATCTCCCTGATTGTCCTTGGGGACAAATAAAAACTAGAATATGGATTTTTTAGATGACTAACCTTGAAGCTTTATTTTATAGCGGCCATTTAAGCATCATGATATGAAAAAATGAAGGGAAAGCCTGTCAGTGCTCTTATTGACTTCACATTTTCCTCTTGAGGGTTTCACTCACACAGTCACTGGGTTTACAGGGAGTAAGAGAAAACCAAATTATTGCTTCAGTCCATCTGAATTCGGACTTTTAACATGCATGTTTAAACCTTAGACACCTTATAATGCTGTCAAAACACCAAATTTCTCTGCATTTATCTCAGGTTAGTCGAGCTGTGACTGGCTGGGCCCTCCTCCTTCCAGAAGCTACGAGACCGTGGAAGTGGGAATAACAACACAATCTTGCGGTACAGTACTTACGATATGTACTGTGCCGCAGCGTTGTTGTCGTTCATTTCTTCACTCATTGTGCACTTCCTGTTTTTATTGCCACCAGCATTTGCTTACCTGTTTTGTGTTTCGCTATTGGCCAAGTGGAAGAAGGCCAACGTGAAAGGGCGCCACCCACCGTCGGGGAGTTGAATGCATTTCTTTCAATAATTCGATTTTCTTACTCAGCATGTATACTCCATCCATCCATCCTATGCAGGGTTGCGGAGGGGCTGGTGCCTATCTCCAGCAGTCACGGGGCGAGAGGCGGGGTACACCCTGAAGGTCGCCATTCCATCACAGTATATATATATATATATATTTTTTTTTTTTCGTTGATTTTTCTAAAACATATAAAGAATTAATTTTTTTTCCTTGATGCTGAAAAAGGGCATTATTTTCTATTAAGGGCACTATTTTCTATTAATTCTATGTAACCTGCTGCTGTAATGTTCTATAAAATACAATGTTAAGTATATATTACTGTGCCCAATTTTGATCTTAAAGTTCTGATTTTCTGATCACATATAGGATGCGCATTGTCACCATTTTAAAATTAATAAATCATTTTGTGAAATAAATTAAACTCACCTTAAATATAGATTTTCGCCAATGGATCAATATGTCATAGTCAGTTTTTCTACTTTGCTGTTAAGACAGGCGTCCATGTGCAAAGGCCTTTCTGACATCACATAAGGTAACTCATCAGCTGTTTGGAGCCGTTTTTTTAAACCCTGCACTTCAAGGTACACTCCCCTGCATGTTTTAGATGTTTCCCTCCTCCCGCACACCTGATCCCAATTGATGGTTGATTAACAGGCTTTTGCTAAACCGCAATCATCTGAAGCAGGCGTTTTAAAGCAGGGAAGCATCTAAAACATGCAAGGCAGTGTTCCATGAGGAATAGGGTTGAAAAACACTGCTTTAGAGTACAACCATTTGTATTTCTTATTGTTTTCTCTTTCTTATTTACATGTTTGAAAATCCTTCTGCAAATGTGTTTTATTATATTCTGTTTGACTTCAGCAAAAACGTTTAAGCCATGTGTGGTAACAATGGATGGATGTTTGTGGAAATTTGACCAAGATTAAACATGACATTTGGAACAGAAGTCTGGAATGGCCAAATTTCTTTATCAAAGATCTTCAGCGGCCATTTCATAATTGGCATAAAAACCCTATGATGTGATCTATTCAAATCTATGAAGATCATTTCAGTCAAAGAGAATTAACTATTTAATGTGATACTAGCTGCATCAGGAATTTGCTCCTTTTATGCACGGAAACCAATGAGACCGAACAATTTATACAGGAATTGTTTGTACCAGTTAAAGTTTTAGATGCTCACAACATTGGTATAATCTGTTTTCGCTTCAGCATGGTAGCATCCATCATGGCTTGGGGGTCACCTCTTAGAGTCAAACTCTGTCTTAAACCCCTATGGTTGAAGCCTTTGCAACTCAAATATAATTATGGTGTTTAAAAATCGATGTGGAAATCTGTCAAAAGCTGCTCGTGTGACACATTGTTTGCTGAGATTCTAACATTTGTTTCATTCTTTAGCCTCTTGTAGCATCATTGGCCAGAGTACAAATGAAGCAGAAACTGTAGTTTCTAAATGCGATGCGCAATTTAAAACTCTTTTTTGGCAACATCCTGCAGTGCTGTCAGTGCACATTTTTTACTGGATGGTATCTTTAATTATCACAAAAAGTTGTGATTTAAAATCAATATTCTGCATATTTATGCAGTCTCCAAACAAGGCAGCTACTCACTATTATATGAAAAACATCCAGTTTCACTGGCCTCTCATGACCCTACATCATTCTGCGAATATTTTGCTCTTCTTTTATTGCGTATCAGTAGACCGGATCGGCTGAAATAAACATCAAGCAACTGCGAGACGGAGTGAGCTTATGAATGAGGAGTTCAATGAGCGAGCGAGTGACTAGGCTCGCTGTGTGGGTTGGCGACTAAACAAACGAGCCAATGTTTGAATGAGTCGCTGACTCATTATTATGGTTGCTGCGTGTTTTCTCTCAGCGCCAGTGAGAGTATTTCTGCAATGTGTTTAATGTTTTCTGACACCCCAGTGATCTTCATTCCGGCATAATGGAGCAGTTGTTGCCATAACTGATGCAACTGTGTAAAATGCTGCTTTGCATCCTGTTTGCAGCCTCACTAAAAAAAAAAAAAACCCACACACACAAACCCCCCCTCCCAAAAAAAACGCAGTGAACTCTGCTCATGCTCTCTTTGGCACCTGACAGCTCCTCGGCTTTTCTGCAGCCCCTGCTAGATCTTTTGTTACGGTTGACGGGGGCTGGAGAACCAGCAGCCAGGTCGGACCCTTGTTCCATTACCTGACTTCTGCAGCTGCAATGGTGGAAGTTATGCAGCCATCCTCACAATGCCACGGTGATACACGGTGCATTCAGATTAGATTTTTTAAAACGATTCATTCCACAGTTTATTGCAGTTACTTCAAACTCAGCTAGTATTTCTTAGAAGCAATAGATATAAATCATATTTTTATTTCACCAGCATTAGAAGTAGAATATGAATTGATGATCTGTATGTGGTAACACTGATGTGGGATTGTTTCTTTTTGGAGTTTCAGTTAATACAGCAGCTAACTAGCTGCTCTCTGTTTTCTCCATTTGAATCTACCGACACTAGAAACGACGCGGGTCTATTTGAGACATATTTTCTTTGAAAGCATGCGCTTGTCTTGCTCTTGACAGAAAATATATTCCGAGCTGGAATTGTCACACCCTCCTTCCATCCTGTCAGGTGGAGCACACTTCACAGCATGTTGGGTTCGATCTGAAGGAATACCTGTAAGTAAGAGGATTCATATAACGACGTCCATATCACAATGTCGATCAAATGTTTTTTTTCTTCTTAAACCTTGACCTGCTGACAAAGATTTTAAGCCAATCCTGTTTGTTTTCTTTTAGAACAAAAATACATGAAGACATGACAAACGGCATTGAATCGATTTATTTTAGCCTTCCTGTCATAACTTCTCTTGAATTCTCCAGAATTGTGCCACTCATGGTGGCAGCATGTTGGAGCAGCTCTGCTACATTAGCTCTGATTTGTTCATTTTACAGACCTTGTTCATCTTTTAATTTTTTTTCGTTGTTGTTGAGACTTTGCATGTTTGGACAATTATCCCCTCTGGTTTTGGATGCTGTGCAACTGAAAGCAGCTGATTAGCATCTCAAAAGCTCAAATAATACCTGAACTACGACCCAATATCCCAGAGGATTAAAGATTGAAAAGGAGGCTTCATGGATGCAGAGCAGGACCAAAGAGCAAAGAGAGAAGGAGGAAATTCAAGTAATCTCTTACGTCAGTCATAATTGACAAGGATCACATCCCTGATTTCAACGTCTCTCCTACTGTCCCTCAAACCATATGGACCATCAGAAATTTGAAGAGAAGCAGAAGAAAATGAGCTGGATTACCAGTGCTTGCCAACAACTGATGGTGTCATCCAGGACATGTTACTGTAGAATACTCTGCTGCCCGGATATTGAGCTGTTAGCGTGTCACGAGACTGTCATACAGCAACATTGTCTTCAGTCAGAGGCTTCTAAGATTTGTTGCATGACTGACTGCTACTGAAGAGCCTTCCTTCCCACAGCATCGCCATCTACTACAACTCTTTGGATCATATGAGTTACTTCAACCTTTAATTTCTCTTAGGGGAAAAATATAGTATTTTTGACATTAAGTTTGATTTAACTTTCTGTATTAGGAGCAGGAGCAGGAGCAGGAACAGGAACAACGCTACATGTGGGTGTAGGAGAGCGGTTGCTGTAAAACAGGGTTTTCACTTAATTAAAATTTTTTAACTCATTTTAGCATCAGACGTAGCTCGTTCTCTGTGTTTTTCTCTAGAGAATGTAGGCCTTTATCTGAACTCTGATATTTCAAGTAAACTCCCAACATTTCCAAATCATAAGTCGAGTTCAAGAGGATAAAACAGAGTAAATTTGTTGTAGTACATTCAAACTTCTTGTGATCTGTCTTGTTCTCCTTCTCAGCCTAATGTGTAAAAAGCCTCTAACAGCTATTGTGCTTCTCGACTTTGCTATAAACACATTGCTGATCCTGAAATGTTCTAATGTGAAGTCTTCTTCACTCAGTAACTGCATCCACACTGAAGATTGTTCTGGTAATGTTGCCCTAGTAGCACTTGTATAGTGTGCTCACCGGTGGGAAAAAGACTGAGATTTAGATCTGTTTGATCGGCTGATCATGAGGATTAGGACTGGTCAAACTGAAAAGCATCTGATTCTGGTAATCAGCCAGAATACTTCTATTTCTCCCTTGCTCTAGCCTAACATCCGCTGTGTAATCTACCCTATGGTCTGTTGTATGAAATCTTTAAGCAGACCGGAGTTTTTCTGTTTCTATCTTGAATTCCTGATTTGTAACCCTGGTAGGTGACGGCAATGAGAAACAAAAAAGAAGAAAAAAAATCCCACTGCATTTTTTTGTGCTATACTGGACTTGGGCTGCAAATAACCAGAACCTTGAAAGCAGAGCACCCTAGAACAGCTTGCAGCTTGGTGCTTTGGGACTCTCACGGCATATTCTACAGGCACGAGAGAAATTATGCAAGCCCACCTCGGATGCTTGGCATTCCAAGCAAACAGGATCTGTTCTTCTGCACAGAGATCCCGCTTTTTTTTTTTTTTCCCCACTCTGCAGCTGCAGCTGTTTTGTGACATTGACGACAAAAAGCTGACTAATTAGTTAGCAGCACCATCTCTGGCTTTTTCAGCCATGATGCAGTGTAAAAAAAACAACAAACAGAAGCTGCCTCTTTGCTATTCTGCAACGGTTTACACCCATAGGGGGCAGTTGTGCTCTCTAAATCTCTCCCCACTCTGACTAAAAGGAGCAAACCCCCAGAGAGGAAAACATACAACAGGTTACCAAACAAGGATGTGTGTTTTCAGGCACGAGTGCCCCATGTTAGTCTTTCAGACCGGCTGAGCTTACATTGGAGGACAGTAACTGTTGATTTCTGCAGACCTTAAAGAATAAGGGTAATATATCATAACACTGTGGTTATTCAGCCTTAGTTGTTCTCAAGTAATGCAGTTGGCTTTGTACAAAGGCTCATGTAGATACGATGTGTTTTGGTGAAGCAGATGCAGCACAAGAGAAAGGGATGGAGCAGAGTAAGCGCTGGCATGAGATCATCCCTCGGATGTTCGGGTCTTGACAGATGCTGGATTGTAATAAACCAAACATTATCACATTAACACTCAAGGTCCAGCTTTAATAGGGCCAGGCTCTGACCAGCAGACAAAACACACACACACACATAGACACGCACACACACAAACACACACACTACTGTTAGGATCCAATGTCTCCCCTGGTGACTGTTTAATTCTGTGGCTCATAATTGACAAAAAAATAAATAAATACTGAGTTTTTCAACACCCATTAATTTGCATTGTATTATAAATTCATTAGCTTCCATATTGTGCCCTGTCCTGACTAACCCAACAGACATTTTCTCAGTGGACGCAATATTTGCAAGACAGACCACCGTTCAGCTTGAGAAAAACAAGCAAAAGATGCATTTGTGGGAGATATAAAGTAAAACAATGTTCGTATGTAAGCACAATGCCTTGCATAAGTATTTATGCTTTGAAACATTTTCATGTTTTCACATTTTGTCACAGAATTCTATATTTTATTTGTATTTTATGTGATAGACCAAATAAAAGAAGTGCATATAACTGTGAAATGAAAGAAACTGGATGGTTTTCAACATTTTCTACATTGTTGTCAGACCTCATAAGTCAATACTGTGTACAATAATATTTTTCCTGCTGTTACAGCTGCAAGTCTTTTGCGGTGTGTTTATACCATCTTTGCACCTGTTGAAACAGAAATATTAGCCCATTCTTCGTTGTAAAATAGCTCAAGCTCAGTCAAGTTGAAACAGAAAGCTGAGGTGAATTTCAACTCACCACAGATTCTTAAATGAGAACTTTGATCCATTCTAACATTTGAATGTGCCTTGATTCCAACCATTCCATTGTAGCTCTGGCTGTATGATAAAGGGTTTTGGAGTGAGGTTATCTGTAACTGTTTTCTTTGCCTGTATAAGTAAGATGATCACAGAGTTGATATCCAGCTGAAAGGTTGACCTTCATTCCCAATCTCAACTTCTTTGCGTTTTTTTTTTTGTTATCTGACCAGAGCCTCTTACTCCCCTTTTGCCCTGTCCACTTTAAGTCTTGTGGAAAACTACAAGTCCTTGTGATTTTCTCTCAACAGTTCAACTTTTCTTTGCCACTTTTCTATAAAGGCCATATTTGTAGAGTGCACAACTCATAGATACCTTACAGCCAGATTCTCCTATCTCAGCTTTGCATCTCTAGAGCTGCACCAAAGTTACCATGGGCTTTTTGGTTGCTTTTGTGGTTAAGCCTTTTCTTATCAGGCCTGTCAATTTAGGTGGACAACCATGTAATGGTAGGTTTGCAATTTAGGTGGACAACCATGTATTGGTAGGTTTGCAGTTGTACCATACTCCTTCCATCTTTAGATAGTGGATTGAACAGAGCTCTGTGAGATGTTGGGTTATTGTTGTGTAACCTAACCCTACTTTAAGCTTCTCCTCAGCTTGTCTGCTGTGTTTTTGATGCTCTTTGTTCTTTAATGTCGTCTAACAATTATCTGAGGTCTTCACAGAACAGCTGGATTTATATAGAAATTAAATTCCACACATGCAGGACTGTATTCACTACTTGGGTAAGTTTTAAAAGTACTTATACATAGCGGTATTGGAGTAAATGTCACATTTCTTTGGTAAAAGACCCAGGCGCATAGATCATTTTGAAATATAGGGAGAATATTTATTAGAGAAATATAAACAAATTGTAATGAAACTTTTTTTTTTAAACGTAGGAGGAGAAATTACATGGGCACAGAACAATGGAAGGCAACGGAAGAATCCAACGATGAATGACAGAAAGAGAGGAACTTAAATATTGGGAGCTTGATTACCGGATAAGGAACTGATGGCTGATCGGAACCGGTTGAAGGTGTAAAAGAAGGAGAGCAGGGAGCAGAATGGGCAGAATGAAGAAGGGGAAACAAAGAAGACTACAAGACTCCAAGCCAAAATTAGCTCAAATACACAAAGGGCTAAACTATGAGAATAAAGAAGAAACTAAATTCAAAGGGATGAGCTGATTAGACAAGTCCTAAGCTGAACTGAATACACAAAGAAATAATTGAAACATCTCAACAATATAAGTTTTACCAAGTCATTTTAAGCAAACTATAGGCATACAAGCAAGTGAATACCTGACGGTTTATATTATATTATATACAGTACATATTCAACTACTACAGATATCTATATCTATTTTAGGGTGACTGGCCAAAAACCTATTGTTTAGATATTATGGCAGCTGTCCACATGTTGCCTTGCCAAGTTCTAACCTTATGCTGTACCTTTAGCTTTGAGTTGAAGCATTCCTGTGCTATTAATCAGGCAGTCAGTCCTATGACTATTGTTGGTCCTAGCACTGTAGAAATAGCACAGCTCACATTCTTCTGTTCATTTCATTGAATTTCCTGTGTTTACATCTGTCACTGACAAGAGCTGTGAGTGCTAAACCTAACTGACAGTGACAGTGGTGACCTTTCTGAGTCTCAGCGCTACTCTTATGGCTCCAAAGTCACACCTTTTCATGGCAGGTTTAGCCCACTGGAAGTCATAAAGTGCCGAGGCACAGAACAGCAAGTTCGTAGGAATCCAGTCATTCAAGCAATGTTTCTTCTCTAGAGTAGACTGCTGTAGCGAGTGTAACAATGGCTGGCTGACTGCAAGTGGCGCACGCGATATGATGTGCATACCCAGTCACCTCTACATTGTGCCTTTCATCTATCCATCGAGCCAGCATATCCTGTGCTTGATTTGCCTATTGTTAGTTGAAGCTCACCATAGCTTAGCTGTCAGCCCATCACAGGCATGAAACATTCAGACATCTGTTCACACCTTTTTTTTGGTCCTCTACTTAGCCATATCTCAATGGTATGGCCAAACTCCCTGACTCTGCTTTAGCAGTACAGAAAAACACCGTTGTACCTTACACATCAGACTTCAATCAGACTTCAATCTTTCTCCTTTAAAGATGAACAAATATCCCAGCCATGAAACAGGATCAGGTTTTTAATTGCTGCTCAGTAGGAAGGTTCTGCCTACCTAAATGTTTGGACTTGCTGATAAGCTACAACAGCTATAGATCTAATTACTACCACTGCCATTGTCCTACATATTTTAGTCATGTCTTTCCTCCAGCAAACCAGATTTAAATGGTTCAATAACCTTTTCAGGTTGTCAAAAAATTCAGCAAAGGCTATATAATAAATTAATAATTTAAATCAGCTTTATTGAAGCAGAACTGACAACACATCTAAGATATCAGCCAGTGATTCTAAGAAGTCAAATCTGCTTTCCCTCTTTAACACACTGTTTTGTGGACTGAGAACTTTTTGCAGGTCTCTTCTTGAAGATCGTGAACTGAATGATGCACTGCATTCAAAGGTTGTCTGTTCTGCTCTCAGTGTACAATCAAAAGCTGAGAATGTTTCTGAGACAACGCTAAATTGCCTACACTTGTATAGCGCTTTTTCAGGTCCAGGGGACTCCAAAGCGCTTTCCACTATACTGATGGTAGTAAGCTACATAGTAGCCACAGCTGCCCTGGGGCTGACTGACAGAAGGCGAGGCTGTCATACCGACTGTATGAGGCTGTCATACAGTCGGCACCACCAAGCACTTTGACCACCAACAGCAGGGAAGGCACGTGATGCGTCTTGCCCAAGGACACAACGACTGAGACTGACAGAGTGGGGGTTCGAAAGGTGAACCCACCGGTAATAGGACGAACTCAGTTCATTTCGGAGCTGTCATACTGTTGACACACCCAGCTGTTGTTCTAAAAACGTTCAGGCCCAGTTCACACAAAGGGTCAACCTAATCTCAGGGCACACCTGGATTGAAACCAGTTCAAAGGATTGCCCTTATAATAGATTGTAAAATTGTTGTCATTCACACCATCATATGTTCTGTGTGTTCATTGTGACTGTTGTTTAAAAGAACAGAGCTGCATAACAGATTGAATAGGTGGATGGAATATCGCAATCACAAAAAACTGCTTAAGTACCTTTTTTGGGAGGTTGTAATATTTTATGTGCCGTACAGTGTACACTCTGCTTGCCAAAGATGCAATTGGTCACTTGGATGGACTTTCATTGCCCTTTATGCCTTTATCTGATCTAAATCAATGTCCAAGTGCTCAGGGTGTGTGTCAAGAATACTGTGATTACGGAAGATGAAGAAAATGTTAATAGCAAACAATATCATTTTGAATTCAGAAACAGCATACTGTTTTTTTTATATCAGGCAGCCCTGTTAAAGTATTAATATGCTGACAGAATATAAACAAAATTTACTGTTCTTTTTTTCCCCATCAGCTTCTGTTAATGTGGTGGTTCTTCAACCAGTATCAAATGCATAATCTGGATTGTCCTCTCCCAGCTGGGAAAATATTTTTGCATTGCTTTAGATCATACTGTAACTCCTCAAGCGAAATATATTTGGCAAATGGCTATAATAAACAAGCAAACTGAAATATAAAAAAAGGATTAGATGAGCAATTTTAGGACAGACCTTCCAGATAATAAGAAAATTGACTTCCAACACTTGATGGCATTCAAAAATGTGATTGCATGGCCTACTGTTGAGGTGTGGCTCGGCTGGCTGAAATTGGGCGAGTGAAGATGCATGGTATGCAGTGTCCTTGATGAATTAGGGTTGTCAGTAGTGCCGTAAAATGGACATACCCTATAGCCGACTAGCTTCTAGTAAACGTTTCAGAACTGAAGAAGCCTCTTGTATGAGAGGCACAGCGTTTTCAAGATAACAAGAGAAGTCCAAATTTGCCTTCATTTCAAACTCTTAAGATTATCATGTTCTGGATGACTGAGAATCTATACCAGCATCGGAAGGACCCCTGTTTCTGCTTCTGTGTGATGATTGCTTATAGGAAGCTATGCTACCCTGTTTTTGTCACACTCCAATAGTTTCCAGTAATCAGGAAGTAATAGAGTAATAGCTAATAGAGTGTGGTTCCTTTTGAGAGGACTATTTTCCCAGGATGAAGAACTTCATATTTGTTCTGGGAATTCAGCTTGCGCAAAGCACTGCTCTAGGAAATTAAAGCTGCTAACTGTATGCACAGTTGTATTTTGCTAACTCATTGTATATCTGTCAGAAAAAAAATCCCATGCCACATCTGAGCTGGGGCTGTTTGATAGCATCAATGACAGTCTGGCAAAACCTGAGGCACCGCTACGAAATGTTTCTCTCGAAATCCCTCTGAGCGTTTCCATCTACCCCCTCTACATCTTATATCCAACCCATTCTTTCTTTGTTCATTCGGGTTTTTCATTCCTTTACCTGTTCGTGCATTATTTTAGAATATTAGATTCTGTCTTGTAGCAGCCTCCTGTTACTGTTCAAATTAGGTGGAGTTTGTGCAGCTGATTCAGCCACAGCACAAAGTGGAAGATGTGACGATGCATTTATTTCTCTGCCTGCAAACAGACACAACAGTGTGGCATAGTTAATACAAGAAATTCATCTTTTATTGCTGTAGCATAATCCCAAGCCGGTAAAAAAAAAAAAAAAAAAAGGACCTTGAATTTGTGTACTTTTATTCTGTGGGGAAAGATATCCAATGCTGGGAAATAATTATTTTTAACAAAACCACAATTGTTGGAATCCTTACTGTCCTCTGTCGTCACTTTGTACGAGTTTCTTTTGCTGAAAGGGCGGCATTTAGTTATTACTTAGAACATTTCAAAAGATTGTGGCATGCAGTAAGATATGGGATCAGAACAGTATCACCTTGAAATGAAACTGAAAATAAATACTGGCATTGAAGATAAAAATTGGCATTGAAAAATATTATTGTAACTGAAAATCTTAATTTTGAATCGGAAATAAATCTAGTGAAAATTTTTGTATTGAAAGTGAATTTTTTTTTTACAATGGCAATCTTTTTTTACAATGCCAAACTTTTTTTACAATACCAATCCTTTTTTTAATGCCATCATTTTTATCAGCTTCATTCAGGTGATACTGTTTTGATCTGTGGTTTTGACGCTTGTGTGTGCACGCGCATGAGGGGCGGGGCTTCAGCCCCCCATATGTTTGCATGAACGAGGCAAGAGGGAAACTCCGACTGTCCGAGTGGGATCAACATTTTCTTTGCTTCTAATGTGGTTTGTGGAAGGTGATAATCTGCAGTTGGGGACCCGATGACAGTCTTTCTGTAGTCTTTTGAATCAAACATGTTTGATATTATCGCAAGTCCTAGTGTAGTCGTTGTGACGTAAATCAATCAACAACCAATAAAGCTCTTCTCACACAAACGGAAGCACGAAGCTACAGAGCCCGGCAGGGGTCACGTGCAGAAATAATTTTTGAGGGGTAAGAATCTGTACCCTCGGTTTATTAAACCATGCGCATGGAGTCGTAATCTGTTCCCTCCGTTTATTCAACTACGTGACCGTGTGGGGGTCCTGTCTGCTTACAGTGTACCCTGGCTGTGTGGGGTTGTACTTTACTGCTATGGCACAATGGTTAATAAGCAGGATTACATTTTGATGATAGTGGGTTCGAGTCCCGTTCATGATATTGTCTTGCCCCTTGCCACATTTCAAATTTTTTTTGTTCCTGCGGGAAAGTAGGCTATAAACATAGGTGTCACATTTATAAATAACAGTTTTGTAGCCACCTATGGAGCCTGGCTGGGTCTATACACAACAAATACAATATTTGTGTTCCATGGCTGAGTAATGGGCCATAAATTACAAAGTGTATGCCAACCTTACCCCCTGGAATACAGGCACAAACCAGAGCTATCTGTGCATCTGCATGGAGCAAGTGGTACAGCATAATCACCTTGCATTAAAAAGATATGAGTTAACCAGTTACTTGATGATACAGTACCCACTTTGAATGCAAGTCTTTATTTGACATAACATTAATCTTGGCAAAGAATGCTACAACATTCGCACATAAACAAACTGTATAATGCTGAGCATAATGGGAGGAATTTTGCGGGAAGCTAAAATAGCCTAGGTGTAGTCTTTTAAATAGTGTCCCTACAAGATTCAGTGTTTATAAAATCTTTAGTCTGAGACTAAAAAACTGTTAACCCAAGTCTTTAGATGTGAGCTGATAATCTTTAAGAATCTTTTCTAAATCGTTTCAAAGTCTCTATGTGTACAGAAAGCATAATGTGGTTTGTGGAATGATAATAATTAAAAAATAAGATATAAACGTTTCTTCTCAGTTTGCCATGGTAGTTGGCGCGCATTACCGCCACCTTCTGGTTTAGAGTGTGTGTCACAATTACGTTTTGCAATCTAATAAAAAACGAGTTGTCAGTGTTGTTAGCTTTGCTTACACCAGTTTTAATAGATTTGTTAACGTTATTGACGTGTGTTGTAAATATGTATTGTGGATCTGAAATAAATACAGTTATTTAATGTGGTATAGCCTATATAGTGTGTATTTACATCCCTTCATACCACACTGTCTGTAATGAGGAGAACCTCCAACAAAGACAGGCTACACAAGCATAAAACTTTATCACAAAGACTCCTAGTCTACTGGTCAGTAGAAGAAACTGAGAAGAAACCGTTTATGTCTTTTTTTCTTCCACAAACCTCATTATTAGCAATGTAAATGTCCTGCTGTTTCTCGCATCTCGCCTCAGACAGTCGGATTTTCCCTCCTGCCTCGTACATGCAAACATATGGGGGACTGAAGCCCCGCCCCTCATGCGCGTGCACACACAAGCGTGCACAAACCTGAATGAAGCTGAAAAAAATGATGGCAAAAAAAAAAGATTGGTATTGTAAAAAAAAGATTAGAATTGTAAAAAAAAAAAAGAAAGTTTGAAAACTTGAGTTATTTCTTTTAATGCATATACATGAGTTTCATAGAAAAAAAAAATCACTTTCAATACAAAAATTTTCACTAGATTTATTTCAGATTCAAAATTAATATTTTCAGTTACAACAATATTTTTCAATGCCAATATTTACTTTCAGTTTCATTTCCAGGTGATCCCATAGTAAGAGGGATCTTTGGAATTTGTTCTGTGCATGATCTCTCTAGATTGTCCACAATCCTGGGTATTCAACTGTAGGTTGATTTTGTGTCATGTACAGCACTTTGAAATATTTTGTTCCTGAAATGTGCAGCACAAATAAACTTGACTTGTTGTCAATTATCATCATGCGGAAACGCCCAAAGATGACCAATTTTCAGTTTGCTGACAGATGGCAGCAGATATTTTATTTCAAATCTCCTGGTATTTGAAAGATTGCATGACGCCATGCATGCTAATGAGGCTTGCAAGAACTTTGGAGGAGAAACAAGCCCGCAGCATCACTGATCCTCCACTATACCAAACACAGGGCACGAGATGCATTTCAAATGATTCTCTCTTTGTTTTAGGCCAAACCCATTATAGTTTGTTGAACTGTTATGTTAAAATCCATAAACTAAGGATTTTGTTTGTTGCAACTAAATCAAGCTAAAATCTTACTGTCACAAAGGTTCCAGCTACAAACCCAGGCGAGATTAGTAAGCCTCCTATGTTTTTAAGGAGTCGTTACAGAGACTCGGTAACCCCTTTTGCTACATTTCTCCAAAAGTCAGCTTCAGAGATTTTCTTTTTTTCACCACCCTTACCATCCTGCTCTGTGTGTGGAGATAAGCAAAATATGCATTCCACATCCAGCCTTGTTGTGTAGTTTCAGTTTTTTTTTAAAGTATTACTTGTTGCTCTGACTTGTAGATTTGCTTCTTTTTCCTTATTTATAAAGATCAAGAAATTTCTTGTCTTTCTCGTTTTGAAGAGGGACATGTCATACCTATGCACCAGGGAATCAGCAGGTCATTGATTATTAATTGTACATTCCTGGATATTTTGATAAACGTAACTAAGTAGTGCATCAGTAAAATAAAGTGCCTTGATTACATTGATTTAATAGTGGTTGTTACAGATTCTGTTAAGTATTTAACCAGCGATTCATCCTTCCACTGAATGAGTATCATTTTTCAGTGTTAAATTATCCTTCTCCAATAAGCAGGGAAATTAGTTCAAGGCTTTTCACCTATCTTTACCAAGACCAATAGGTCTGGGGAATGCTTGTAGGTGTATGTGTGTGTGTGTGTGCGCACGCGCGCGTGCATGTGTGTGTGTGCGTGCTTGATGATGAGCCTCATTATCCATTGTAGACCCACAGATTTTATTTTATTTTTTGAAAAGTTGTAATAGTGACAGGTCTGTGAGCTCCCTTTCACAGCTCTGCTGATTGGGTGAAGCAAAGGAATTGCCACAAAAGATGCTGACGGACCAGACCGTTATAGCCTACTTTAAGCAACTTCTCTTTGTTTTTTGGGCTCTGCAGCTCACTCCCCGCGCTCTGCCACAAAGACCAATAAAAATAAAAGTGAAAAAAGTATTACTATTTCATTTCATGAGCAGAAGCAGCTGGTGGCTGTTGTCGGACCGGCTGCAGCCCAGAGATGAAATGATTTGGTACAATGTGTTTCTTTTTACCTTTATATAATAGTTTGGCCCATACGTCCAGCTTCAACTTTAGACGTGTCTGAGCAGAATACAAATATTGTGTGGCACTGCTGCTGCTTCAGCATGGGTGTTTACCGCTCCTGGATGGTTTCCAGACTCAGATATATATATATATATATATATATATGGGTGCAGGGTTGCGCTGATGCCAGAAAGGTCTGTATATGCAGTTTTGTAACTTTTGTGGAGTGTAAAAAAAATAGGGAGAGGTAAAGTAGGGCAGAACATACACTGGAGTTAAAGAGTATTCGCCCCCTCATTGATTTCTTGTTCTTGCCAGTTTTTTTTTTCTTTTTTTTAATCTGTGATAAATCTTTTACATCCCTGAGAAAGAATGTTAGCACACGAGTCTTTGTAAAATAGATGTATTTGAACCACATTGAAGAGTTTTTTCAAGCATTAATACACTCTTTGTGTTCACCTTCTCAGTCAGATTCAAGTCTGAGCTTTGACTGGGCCAACCGCAAAACCATCATTTCGGTTTGTCTTTTTAAGGCCATTCAGAGGTGGACTTGTTGATGTGATTTTAAGGATTTTCCTTGAGTTTAAGATGGCAAACTAATGGCTAGATATTATCTTTTAGGTTTATCTGGTAGAGAACAGAATAAATTGGTTCTGTATTGAAGAATCAGACCCTGACCATAACACTACCACCTAAAAGGTGACCAAAAGGTATGAGATAGAGATAGATTATTTTTCTCAAAAGCTGTTTGGGGAATGTGGGTGGAGCTTTTGTGATCTTTTTGATTAGCAGTTCTTTTCATCTTGGAACTGTCCTAAGGAAGTTATTTTTGTCAAGTCTCTTTTTTCTGAAGCGTGACATTAAAGATTAGATTCTGATTTGCATTCAAATTTGGCATTTTAAAGTGTGCTTATCTGATGCAATGCGTTTAAGTGTTTGTTGCACTAAGCTCTCTTTTAAGCAAAACATTTTTGGTATTTTCTTTCAGTCTTACCTTTGACGTCCTATAAAGCACTTTGGATTGCCTCGTATATGAATGACTTTCAACGATCATTCCTGAAGAAGGTCTCTGACCGAAAGCTTGAAGAATAAATCACTTTTGCAGATTGAAGTGTGCAGATTTCTTTTCTCTTTTCTGGACTTTCACCCGAAAATCCAGCACCTCAAACCGGATGAGTGGTGTTTATTTTGCTCCTTTTTCTTCATCAACAAAATCATCATTTGAAATAATTTTTTGGTATTCACCCATGGTATCTTGGTCTAATATTAAATTTTGACTGATCAGACATAAAACCAAAACTAAAAACAGAAGAAATTTGTAAGGGGACATATTCTTTCACTCACTCACTCACTCACTCACTCACTCACTCACTCACTCACTCACTCACTCACTCACTCACACACACACATATATATATATATATATATATATATATATATATATATATATATAAATTTTTTTTTACTTGAATAGTCATAGAATAGAGTTTGGGATTATGTAAACACCTAAAAGATTTCAAAACAGAGGGTGCTGCTGCAGAAAGCAGCTCTGGGCACCACAACACATTTGTGCTTAGAGCACTCAAATGCCTAGCACCGGCCCTGTAGACCAAGGATCTGAGTTTGCAATTTTGAGTGCCACAAACTAGAGGTTGGAGTAGGAAACAGAATTTTTTGGGTGCATTAACATTCCAAATTGATTATTTCTGTTCTCCAGTTTTGTATAACAGAACCATTTTTACTATCTTTTGTTTGTTTGACACGCATATTGTTTGTGCTAAACAAAACTGCAATTGTGGGTTGTGTGTGTGCACATGTTGTACATATGAGACAGGAAAGTACATAATTCTTAGTAAGGCAATGCAAGCCAATTTGTATAGCACACTTTCAACAACAAGGTAATTCAAGGTGCTTTAGTAGGAGACTGTTTTTGATACTATATACATATTTTTTTTTATCTCTGGCAGGATACATTTAATAAACTACCAGAAGTAAGACGAGAGGTTAGACTTTGACTGTGGTTGGAGTTGCACTTTGCTGCTGTTGGTTTAATTAAAAAAATCGAACCTTGAATTTTTGTACTTTTATTTTGTGGGGAAAGATATCCAATGCTGGGAAATATTTGCTTTTACCAAAACCAGCAGTGGGACAATTGTTGTTATGTCTGCTTTCAATTTGTCACTTTGTACAGCCTTGTTGTGCAGGTTTAATTGTATTAAAATAATTAATTATTGCCCTGACTGTAGACTTGTTGCCTTGGAGTAGGTAAGGCTGGAGTAGCCAAACTACCTTTCACAATCGCTGTCAGATTTAGGGAAAAAAAGAAACTGGTAACAGAAGAATAGTTTTTTTCACACATTCCGCAGTAAGACTCTTATTAATATGAGCATAAAAGATAAGTGAATAATTTCCGTCTGAAAATTACTCTGGGGACAGTAGGTCAAAGGTTAAATAATGACACATCTGTATAAAAGCTTTCATAATTTGATGATTTGATCTGCAGTCTACAGAGAATCTATTTGTTACATGAAAGGTAACAAGGGCAGAGGCAATTTAGGTAGCTTTATTCACACCTCAGCTGAATTTTCTTAAAACAAAGAAATCTTCAGTCTGTAAGTGAAAGGAGTTTTGCAGTAGTTTTTGTAGAATTAAGCAAAGAGCAAAAAACTACTGATCTATTAATAAAGGAACTAAAGTTTAGGATTATGATTAAATGTTTTAATTCTGCTTGTTCTTCCTGAATTTACACACATCTGATAAACCACGTGAGGTCAGGGAGTCATTCACTAAAGACATCAGGTAACACCTCCAGTGCGTTTACATTCAGTAAGAGGTAACCGAATTAATGGCCCAGTCTGACTGAATTCAGACTTTTGAACTGCATGTATACACCTTTGTCCGACTGAAGTCAAACCAAACTGGCCTAGTGTTAATCGAGCCAATGAACCTAGATTATGTAGTTAGAAAGCCGTAAACAGCAGAGGCAGCTTGCCTTTACAATGAGTGTAAGACAATCAAACAGCACAGTACTTACAAAATGTACCATGCTGCAGCATAGTTTTCGTTCATTTCTCCGCTTATTGTCCACATCCTCCTTTTACTCCGTCTGCTTCACTGCCGCCAGCAATTGTTTATTATCTGTGTGAAGTTCGAGGCCAATCGGAAAAATGCCAGCCTGAAAGGGCGCATGCCGCCACCTAGCATCGCAGAGTCGAACGCACTTCATTCAATAATTAGATTTTCTGAGTGACATGTAAACTGGGATAAAGACTCTCATTCTGTTTAAAGGTATCAGCTCGATTTCTGGCAAAATCTCGATTTAGATGTGCATGTAAACATCCTAACTCTACAGGAAAAAGCAAGCTTTTTATCATTTTACTTCAGAATGCTGATGTAAAATATCAGGAGCTCAAATTCTTTTTCCGAAATATACATCTATAGTTCTATGTAGGAACCACAGCGCTTTACAGTATACATGTTGACTGTATTCTTTGATAATGATTGCAGTTGACTTTATCAAATACAAAAAGTCACGCCCTTGCCAAAGATATTTTGTTTTTGACTGGGACTTTGTGGGTAGAGTAGTTGTCTTACCGTTGGAAGGTTGTATGTTGGGTTCAAGCTTCCTCATGTCACATGTCAATTTGTCACAGGACAAGGCGCTCAACCCTGAGTTGCCTACCAATCTGCATATTGTTCTATAAATCTATGTGCGAATGAGTGAGTATTGGTCCAGTATAAAGTGGTTTGAGTAGTCCGTGTGACTAGAAAGGGGCTTTATAATTTTAGCATATTTACCTTCACTGATTGGTTTGATTCTGATGATACAGTACTGCATGTTTTTTAAATCAATTTTTTAGACTAAATCATTGTTTAGAATCAATGTGTTATGTTACTTAATTTTTAATCAGTGACAAGTTTTAGTTATCTTTTAAAATCATAGTAAATGCTGCACTGTTTGAATAGATTACATTTGGTCTTTGAGCCTTTTTTCAGCTATTCTCTGGAAGATCTGGTGCTGTGCTTGGTGTCAGCCTTCTGTTCTGCAGAACAAGCTCAAAAAATATGTTCCTACCACCAGCATATTTGAAAATCGATGTGAGGAATTTCTGGTGATATGCTCTGTTGGAATTTATATGCCAACAATGTTTTCAACTGTCTTTAACTTCCTTTAATTTGACTGAAAAAAATTGTTTTCAGATCGATCTTTATGAACCAATGCCATGCTCTGAATGTTCTTATAAGAGTTGAAAAAAAACCTTTCCCTGGTTAACCTTTTAGAAGAAAAGTGGGATTTTTGGCAAAATGACTGCAACCATTGCTGTGGTGATAACATGTATAAATGCTCTAGACCAACAAACATCGTTTAAAAAGTGCAATAATTAGTGGCAAATGACCATATGTATCATATCATATGTACATATTACCATATGTATGCTGATGACACCCAACTTTATGTCTCTGTGTCACTGTTGGACCCCGGTCCACTAAACTCTCTGAGTCAGTGTGCGTCCATAATATCAATGAATGGACGGGTCAGAATTTCCTCCAGTTTAATGCAGATGAGACAGACAACATCACCTCCAGTCCCAAAAATTCGAGGATCAAGATAAGCTCAGCCAGACTTATTGGGGCTAAATACCACAGAGCAAGCAAAGGAACCTGGGAGTAGTTTACTTGGATCAGAGTTTTAACAACCACTTAAACTCAAAATCGCACTGACTCCCTTTTGGACAATGCATAGATTTAAAATTTCTGCTACTGTACTGTAAAGACCTAAATGGCCCTGAGTCAAAATACATTTCTGAGTTGCAGTCCTGTACGAACCATGTTTATCCCTCAGGTCCTCAAAGACCTGCTTACTCAGTGTTCCCAGGAACCAGAACTAAACAAGGAGAGGCAGCATTTAGTTTCCCTGCTCTTCAACTCGGCAAGAAACTCCCTGAAAACCTGAGGAGTAGAGAATCTGTTGGTTCTGACTAATGAACTGTTTGAAACATTCATTTCTTTTCTGCCTTTAATATCTGTATTTTAAACATCTGTTGGTTTTATGCAGTGCTTTTAAGCTTATGCTTTGTTACTTTTCTCTTTTTTTTCTTCCAATTAATTTCCAACATTAAGCCTTCTTGAGGTTACACTTAACATCAATAGTAATAAATCTGAACAACCTGAAATAATAACCAGCTGCCATCGTTGGATTTTGTTTTCCACAGTTGTATAACTTGACTAAAGCCATAGTTTGTAGAGAGGTACAAAAAATAAAAGTGATCTAATTTTACAAAGTCACTGTATCAGTCAGGGGATAGACACATAAAGGACCACGTCAATGTGTATGTACTATGGTACAATGAAGATGGTCAGCAATAATTGGAGAAAATTGGAATTTCTCAAAAAAACTGGACATTTCTTCAACAATATTAAAAAGACAAGCAAATTAGAAACTTGTTTTGCCGGCTGTCAAGAGGCTGATACCAAAAACTGAAGCAGCAGCAATAAATGCATTCTACATGACACAACATTTAAACCTATGGCTCAAACCTCCCAAAATCCATATGGGAGGATGAGTTCTGATCTGACAAAACCTGATGTTTTGGGAATCTATCCCTAAAGGTGTGCTTGACACAAGCAAGACTGTGCATCACCAACAGAACACCATGCCTGTAGTGTTACAAGGGCTTGATTGTAACATGTTCTGGAGTTTTGTAAAACCTTCAGGTATCTGCTAGAAAGCCAAAGATGAAGATTTAGGATTGCATGTTTTACCATCGCATCCATATTAATGAACTGATCGGAGGAAATCAAACATTTTAAAATAGCTAAGAAAGAGTTTAGAAGTACATCTTTGGGGGTTTATCAGATTACTTCGGTATTTCATCTAGAGTAGTTTCAGGAAACTAGAACAAACACAAACATACAATTTTGTACATGTTGGATGTAAAAGCTATTGACAGACAAAAACAACTTAGTTAAATCAAATTTATAGCTGGAGAGCCAGTAGTGTTTTGCATTCTGTCAGGATAAGGTTTAAGTTCTACTTCATTATAAAGCTGATAAAACAGATATATCCTAACAAATATTAGTCCATATCAAGACTGATAGGTATATTTAGCATAGAGAATGAAAATGGCTTTGGTGTATATTTATTCATTAGACCCTGCAACTTGGTCTGGACAGAGTCACTCCTGCTTTCTTCTTTCCTGGTGTGAAAAGCACTGTCATTGATAAAGAAGCCAGTCTGCTTTCTGAATGCCTTCCACATTAGGTCATCTGTCAACATGTATTAATCTTCCATACAAACATCTGAAGCTGAGCTTTACAGAAACCAGACGCAGCTGACAGTGGCAAGAATCAGGGAAAGCATTTTGAAAATGTCTACCACAGGTTGTAAAAAAAACAAACTAAAATTCCTTTTAAACTGCTTTGACTTCACTTAAACATCCACCGTGATACTGAAAATAGCTGAATTTTAGCTTTCTATTTAAATAGGCAGTTAGAAGCCTTTTTAGAGTGGGTCGGCTGTGTTCTTGAGCCCAATGCATACTGGGGATCCACTGTACTGCAAATGCATACGTTGATCTGACACCAAATAAAATAAAGGGTTAGTATCCCCAACATTAACACTGATAGCTTTAGCTACTTAGTAAGAGGGATTTTAAACCATTATTACCCAGGGCAGTTTCATATTTGAGGTTTAAAGTATATTTTCCAGCCCCTACAAAGTTTTTTTTCTTTCTCTAATGCCTAAATTCATGATTTGAATGTCAATATATAGCCTATATGGAATCAGTTCTAAGTCATCAACATGACCAAGTGTACTTTAAATTTTTCACCTGTCATCCACATCTTTTGCGTCAATGACACTGGTCCGATCACGTCCTGACCTGCAGTATAAAAAAGAAATCACTGAAAAAGAACCTGTCTAAAAGCATGTAACAGATGACAAATCACTGACCTATATCAGTCTGGAAAGGGTTACAAAGAAATGTCCAAGGCTTTGGGACTTCAATTAACCAAACACAGCAAAGCAAACACAGTATTTAAGATAAGGAAAAGCATACCAACAGTAAACATGGTGGTAGTCTGATGGTATGAAGCTGCTTCGGTTCTTCGGAACTTGGATGACTTGGAGTAATTGATGGAACCGTGAATTCAGCTCTCTACCAGAAAATTCTGATGCAGGCACTTCGTTTGTGACCTTGAGCTCAAGCGTACCTAGGTTATGCAGCAGGACAACTAACCAAAGCACACAATGAAGTCCAACTTTGATTGGCCCGACAAACAAAAGGAAGGTTTTGAAGTGGCCTAGTCAAAATTGGACTTATAATCTATTGAGATGCTATTAAAATGTCTGAAATGGGCAATTCAGGCTCAAGAACTTTCAATGAACCTACAATTCTGCAAAACAGATTCCTCCAAGCTGATGTACAAGACTCATTTTCAGTGATATCGCAAACAATGGCTGTTGTTGATGCTCAGGGTGTCACAATCACTTGTAGCACAAACATTTTAGGGCATAATTACTTTTTACATGGTGCTAGGATGATTTGGACAGCTTTTTTGTGCCAGATTTAATTAATTAAATCATGATATGAAAAACTATTTATTTTAAATGAGGTTCTCTTTTTCTGATATTAAAACCTATTTAAGTATCTGAAACATTTACTGTAAGTGTGACAAAAAAGCAATAACAGAAGCTCTGTAAG
This sequence comes from Valencia hispanica, assembly GCA_963556495.2. NCBI lineage: Eukaryota > Metazoa > Chordata > Actinopteri > Cyprinodontiformes > Valenciidae > Valencia > Valencia hispanica. The sequence goes on along the minus strand of OY747704.1, from coordinate 15,018,366 downwards.
GGGGCAGGCACCTTTCTCATTTCCATAGGCCTACAACTTGCTGTGAGAGAAACTGCTTTGGATTTTTGGACCCATTAACGTTTAGTATTTTTCTTCAGAAACCATTGACATAAAGAGAAAAATGTTCTTGTGATATTTTTTTTTTCAAACTTTGGCCAAAATGGACAAAAATGGTCTGAAGTCAAACTCAAATATCGTCCACCCCCCGTCTATACTGCTGAGCTAACCTTTTCTTTTCTTTGTAGTGTTACTTTGGACCTTGTAAATGATACCCAACACATAATGGTGTAGTTTTGAGAATTTCTAGTTTATATCCAAAGAAAATGTAGTCTATTTATTAGAAAGAAGAATAAGTGCACAAAGGTTTTTGAAGTAATATTTGCGTCTACAGAGGACATTTGTAACTGAAACCATGCTTGACCATTTTGCTGTGTTTATAAGCTGGAAAGCCTCAATTGAAGTCTTTCCAGCATTTTCATTTCATTTTGGCCTATTTTAGCTCATATTTGTCTCATGGAAAAGATTTAGGTGAATGTGTGTATATTAGCGTTTAGAAGTAAATATTCGCCCTTTGGTTCCTTTAGTTCTCATTTTCAAAAATGATTGAAGTTGCATACACTGCGATCACCACATCTTTAGGATGTATGCAGGGATGGGGGTCTGGCTTTTGGGTATGAAGAAGCAGGTGGGGCAGGTACATCTCAGAGGTCCATTCAGACTCAAGGGAGGGGGATGTTCTGTCATTTAGCACAAGAGGGGCTGACTGGAGGAGCAAATTGCTTTATAATTGATCATATTCCATTTAAAAGCCACTCTCAGCAGCAGCTATTTGTGCGCTTCCCTTTCAGCATAGAGACTGTTTGTATGTGTGCTATGTATGAGAGAACAGCCCATTGAGGAGTTTTTAAGGACCTGAAATCAGCAACAACATCATCACATTTTCTACCCGTAACTCAAAGCCTTTGTCTTGATGAAGGCCTCTCACTACAACCATGTTATTACAAACATCTCGTGATTCTAATGGCTTTGTTTTCTAAAGAGCGCAGTGAAATACGAGCATCTCAAACTGTTCCGCAGACGACAAAAGAGGAAAAACCTGCCCAGATTTAAACACCAAAGGGTTATTGTGGTGTGTAACGTGATCATCTTCTGAACTCCAGCTTTTTATAGCTGTTTTATCTCGTGCAACCCGAACTCTAAAACCTATGAAATATTAACCAGTCTCATGCTAAAGGGGACAACCGGATGTGATTCCTAAGCTGCGTTCATTTCTTAATAATGGTCCTCTTGGGACATTTGAAAGTAGATTTGTTTGACTAAGTTAGGCCTGGAGATGTAGCACAACAGATCAGAACTTGGGTATACTCAGTGAATATGATACCGACCAAAAAAAGGTAGGTTGATTAAAATCCCACACTTATATTTAAAAAGCTAAATCTGAACATTCCAGATTATTTTGATAAACCCCTGACAAAGTTCAGCTCCTGACATATTTGTACATTTAATAAATGAACAAATCTGTCTTCTGTGGTGTTTTGCAGTACATCACTGCCACTATCATACATAATACAAATTTTGGAGTTGTAAAATGTATTTAAAAATGTTTTAACTTCTTATTTATCCTTTCATTAAACTTTTTCTAAAGGCAATTTCCTGTAGACTAGAGGTGGACAAACCTGTTAGAATACAGAACCATATAGAATGTAATGCAACAGAAACAGGCTTTTCAGTGAGAGTTCATATGTGACGGTGAAAAGCGTAAAATTACATAAAAAAATTAAATGGAGGAGTGGTGGAGCAGTGGAATCAAATATGCGTAATCAAATAGTGAGATCGCTACAGAGCTTATTGTTATGAGGTTTTGGATTTATGCCTTGGACAGATGACTTCTCATGGGCGTTTCTGATGTTGTTCTGGAGGCTGAATCTGTGCTCCGCTCCCACACTGGAGACTGGAGTTACAAGTGCCACGTCAGCCAAAGTTTTGAAATCCGGAACCATTTCTCCAGTTGAAGTGATCAGAAGTCGGACAGACTCTCTGAACTAGCCATTTCCTGACCCGCAAGCTATTGCTTCAGCGGGAGGAAATCCCGCACCATGCGACCCGCTCCAAAGCCTTAGTAACTCTTCAACGCTGTCAGCTCCTGGTTAGCGAGATGTATTGAACATGTTGTATAGGTCTGAGATGATGCTCAGATGCTCTAATAGGAATCATTTTTTTGCATTGGTTTAGTTGTATGTATTCTGTGCGTATAGTTAAAAAAGTCTGTGCATTTGCAACAAGTGGTCAGAGATGTGAATACAAATCTGTCAAAATGATAGACGCCCTTCAGATTTTTCCATCATCATTCAAAAAGAAAAAAAACGGTCTAATACGGAAAAAATATTCGGTTAACGCGACCCCTGTTTGCAACTGGGATGTTGTGGGCTTTATCCTAGCTTCCCCCTGCCGGCGTGAACCTGGGCAAGGCACTTAACCCTAAGTTGTTTACAGATTTGGATGGATGTGTGTGAGTGAATGAATGTAGTTCTGATTTGCAGAGCCTTTAGTGATCAGGTTCTCTCTATAAGCGCTACATAATTTAAGTACATTCACTATTATTTGTATTACTGTCAATCTTTTGGAGAAATTAGAAAAAGTGTACTTCTGATGCAATATGCTGGTGAAAGAGCTGTGAAATTACTGGGCGACTTAAGGCCCTGTGCAGCCAGTGGGAAATATTGTTGTGGGAAAAGCTTTTTCTTCCACCTGAAAATCTGCTACATAGGCTACGTTGACACTACAGGGAAAGGCGCATCAAATCTGACTTTTCTACCCATATGTGACACATATGACATTTTTTATGACAATCTTAACAGCAGAAATCCAACCCAGGTCACTTTCATATGTGGTACTAAAATCCAAGACATATCTGATGTTTTTGAAAGCAATTTAAGTCTAAATGGTCATGTTGCATTAAACCTGACTGGCACGTCAATGGCACGAGAAAGAAATCCCTAATCTGCGTCAGATTAGGCAAATGGTCAAGGAAGCATGGCGGATCCTAGAGATGGAGCCAGTCAATGGACACAAATTGAGGTTTTGGACTTAAGATTTGGGGTGACAATTCTGTTAAAGGCAAACTTGCCAAAACTGCTGCACAAACGCTAACATCTGTAGAAGCCATTTTTACTTCCGTAAACAGACGCGTTGTGTGTGACGTCTTGTCTTCCTCTGCGCATGCTGCCCGCTTTTAAGGCTGTGAACCGTTTGCACTGGAGTGTGTTTGCTGTCGCATTTCCGCTATAGTGTGAACAACCAGACAAAAAATTGGATGTGAGCATTAAGACCTGCAGTGTGAACGTAGCCTTAGCCGTGATGAAAATGTGGTTATATAACCTATAACCGTGTTTTTCATCCCTGGTCCCTGGGCACTCCGCCCTGCAAATTTGAGATGTTTCTCTGCTTTAGCACACCTGGTTTCAATTTATGGCTGATTGACAGGCTTTCCCCCGAGCTGCAATAATCTGAATAAGGTGTGTTTAACCAAGGAAACATCTAAAGCATGCAGGGCAGTGTGCCTTGAGGACCAGGGTTGGGAAACACTTGCCAAAGAAAGAATAAGCAGCTAGAAAACAGGTTGCACACCCTTTTTGTATTCAGTTTACTTTTAAGGAACATTTTAGAGTGCGACAACCAACTGTGTTTCCAGGCGGAACAATGGCAGAGATGGCTGGTGCTAATTTAGGAGCTCAGAGTGCAGAGAGGGCTAAGATAGAGAGGTGCATCACCTGCACATCTTCAGGGAATGTTTTGTCTGTCACTCTGTTACTGTCTCGGCCCCTCAACACACCACCCCATGTGGCCGTCTGGTTTATGCTGCTCTACCACTTACGCAGTAGCTTGTATTCTGGCTGTGTTCTGTTTACTGCGTCTCCTCTCCTTACTCTGTGTGTGTGCGTGCGTGTGGGTGGGTGCGTGTGTGTGTGTGTGTGCAGATCAAAAGGTGCCGCGGTCGGCCCACTTGCTCAGTGCAGTGGCTCACTGATCAACATTGAGTGTTGATTGTAAATTATAAATCCAATGTAACCCAGTCAATACAGTCAACCCCCCTGACATGGTGGTGTGTCTCTTTAACTACAGCAAAAGTCAATATGTTGCTGTTATGATTAATGCAACCCGTCTAGACAGAAGAGCTGTTTGCAGACTGAATCCGCCTAACAAAATTCTCTCCAGAGTTCAAGTTAGGTTTCTGTATGGAAGTTGGCAGTGTTAGGAAATGCATAGTGTTAATCCTAAAGACACTGAAACTAACCTTCCATGTCATGATCCCATGCACTTTGTGATTATCTTGGTCTGAGTTCTTTGTTTTTGGGTCTCCTAATTTGAGTAATTTCTAAATGTACTTCTGTGTTCTTAGTGTGTGCTTGTACTTGTAATTATTCTACATTTCTGTACTGAACAATTCCCTTCATAATCTATTTTCAACCATAAATTTTTAAAACTTATAATAACACATTCAGTCAATTTTAATGTTACTTCATTTTAATTAGGCTAACATTCAATCTGGACAAGCTGAACAGAGAATCCACATTGTGCCATCACACATCGAGCAGATTAATAGGCTTCATATATTAATTATGAACATTTCACCTGCTGTGGCCTGAACTCTCCGCATGGAGCTGAACGGCGCTCCGACTTGTACGTAATGAAGGCTGAATCCACGCGCCGTTGCCACACTGAAAGACTGGAATGACAAGAGCCACTTCAGGCAAGTTTTGAAATCAGGGAACATTTCTCCAATTGAAGGGATCAGAAGTCGGAAAGACTCAAGGGCTTTTCTGATTGCTTCAGCGGGAGGAAATCCCGCAGCATGCATGAAAATGTCAGCTCGTCTACACACCAAGTTGTCAGGGGTGTGAATTACAATCTGTCAAAATGACAGATGGCCTCCAGATTTTTCGATCACCGTTTTAAAAAAAAACAGTCAAATATAGAAAATACTCGATTAACACAATTCCTGGTTGTTTTCATCCTGGTTCCTGTGTCCTGAGTTTCTCTCATGTTAATTAATCTGTCATTCCAGACTCAACAACCTTCAACAATGATACTCCTCCAGTATCGACAGACATCTGCTTTTGATTTACGGCTGATGTGCTTACATATAGATAAAAACTAAAAAGCTTTAAGCTTTAAGTAAAACATTTATTTCAATTTGCATACATGAAGCGCATGCTTTGTTCACTCGGAAATTTGTTCATTTAGTTCATTTATCATTTATTCATTCTTTTACATACATACCCAGTCCAGGTGTTGGGAGACAGAAGGTCTCTCGGAAAATAGCATCACTGTTGGACAGTGTCTCCCACCCCATACATGAAGATACTGCTGAACTGGAGAGCTCCTTCAGTGACAGACTGTTGCATCCTAGGTGCATGAAGCAGCGTTACCGCTTATTATTTCAAATATAGTTTGTGCTGTTATTTGCACGTCTCTGTTGTTTGCACAGTTTTATTTTTCACTTCTTATAATAAGTGTCTTTTAATGCACAAATACATATGCAGATTTGATAAATATTTTTAGCCTGCCCAGTTGCACATTTCATGGCTAGAGTTCAAGTTCCTCCCATTGGAAATTATGGAGGGGTCTGAAGTTCACATTGTAGGTGCATTTCCACAGCATTAAAAAAATATTCAGGAAATCACATTGTCTGATTTTTAAAGAATTTATTTGTATTTTATTGCTGCACATAAGTATTTGAACACCTGGCAATCGGCAAGAACTCTGTCTTTAAAAAGTCCACCTCTCCTCCACTTATTAATCTAAATTAGTAGCACCTGTCTGAGCTCGTTAAAAACACCCGTCCACCCCGCAGTCAGTCAGAGTCCAACTACTACCATGGGCGAGACCAAAGAGCTGTCAGAAGACACCAGAGACAAAATTGTAGACCTCCACGAGGCTGGACAGGGCTACTGGGCAATCGCCAAGCAGCTTGGTAAAAATAGATCAACTGTTGGTGCAATTGTTAGAACATGGAAGAGGCTAAAAAAGACTGTCCGTCTCCCTCGGACTGGGGCTCCATGCAAGATCTCACCTGGTGGGGTATCACTGATGAGAGGAAAGGTGAGGAATCAGCCCAGAACTACACAGGAGGAGCTGGTCAATGACATGAAGAGAGCTGGGACCACAGTCTCAAAGGTAACTGTTGGTAGAACACTACGCCATCATGGTTTAAAATCATGCATTGCACGGAAGGTTCCCCTGCTCAAGTCATTACACGTCCAGGCCCGTCTGAGGTTTGCCAATGACCATCTGGATGATCCAGAGGAGGCATCGGGGAAAGTCATGTGGTCAGATGAGACCAAAATATAACTTTTTGGTCAAAACTTCACTCGCCGTTTTTGGAGAAAAACAAAGGATGAGTTGCATCCTAAGAACACCGTCCCTACTGTGAAGCATGGGGGTGGAAACATCATGCTTTGGGGGTGCTTTTCTCAGAAGGGGACAGGATGACTGCCCTGTATTACGAAGAGGATGAATGGGGTCATGGATTGTGAGATTTTGAGCAACAACCTCCTTCGCTTAGTCAGAGCATTGAAGATGGGTCATGGCTAGATCTTCCAACATGACAATGACCCAAAGCACACAGCCAGGATAACCAAGGAGTGGCTCAGTAAGAAGCACATCAAGGTTCTGGAGTGGCCTAGCCAGTCTCCAGACCTAAATCCAATAGAAAATCTGTGGAGGGAGCTGAAACTCCGTGGTCCTCAGCAACAGCCCTGAAACCTGACAGATCTAGAGAAGATCTATGTGAAGGAGTGGGCCAAAATCCCTGTTTCAGTGTGTGCAAACTGGTCAAGAACTACAGGAAAACGTTTGACCTCAGTCATTGTAAATAAAAGCTTCTGAACCAAATACTGTATTAACACAGATTTTCTCAGGTGTTCAAATACTTATGTGCAGCAATAAAATGCAAATAAATTATTCAGACCCCTCCATAATTTCTAAGTGGGGGAACTTGCAAAATTGCAGGGTATTCATATACTCATTCCTAACTGTAAGTATGTTATTTTTAACAACTGCTCAGGATGTTTGTGTTGTAATTTTGCCCTTACTTTACAGGATATTATTTTAAATTCTTTTTATATATTTTATAATGTGAATGCATGTGAATTGATTATCTGTCACTTTGCTTCTGTTATGCCTGAATTTCCCTAGTGTGGGACAATAATAGATATTATTTTAGTCTATTTTATTCTATTCTAAAAGTTAATGTTTAAAAACAATTTTTGGGGTTTTGCAGGACCAGGAGCTCAAAGGTTGTGACACTACTCCGACACATTGTAGACAAGCTCTGAGAGTTGTATGGGTCATCCTCATCAACTAAAGGTAAGATCATCTTTTATTCAAGGCTGTCAAGTTTTGAGTTTAACTTGCCTATTTGTGGCACTTCATTCATTTAAGCAGGTAAAATAACCCTGAAATAATAATAAAGCATTCATGAAGAGGAATAATGACAAGCTTGAATTTTGTCTGAATGAAACTCATCCTGTTTGATTTGTGAATTGTTATTCACCCATTTAATCAAAAATCACCAATATTGACAGTTTTATTGCTCTGCGCCCTTATTTATGAAACTTAGCACAGAATTCTTGCTTAAAGTCTATTTAAGCTCAGCAAAAGAGTTTGCTCACTAAAAGAAATATTTGGATTTATAAAAACCCTGTGTACGCACCCCTTCTTACAATTCCTGGTTTAGAAATCACACCCTTCCAAAAAAATGTGCGCAGGTGATTTTGGATCATTTCCCTTCTCCTACATACCCAAACTCTGTCATAAATGGTCAATGCAAAGTACTTCATGAATATTCTGCATATACATATGCTGGCTGATCTGTGGCATTTCACAGGTAATCATGGCAGCCAAGAGGTTGAGAAAACGCATTTTCACTGAGACTGAAATCGGTGTACTTGTGGGTGAGGTAGAGGCACAGAAATTGTGAAGCATTATTCACGAGTGTCAGTGCAGTATTTTATGACTTACCGCATCCTCGAGAGTGGCATCCTTAGTAAAGATGTGTTTAAAGGCTAAAATGGATCTTTTAGCTCACCAGCATAGGCCCACACTGGACATTTCAGAAATATCCTATCTTTAATTTGAACACTTTTATTCAGTGAAAAAAACACAATGACAAATTATTTTTTGTAGCAACCATAGCAAGTCCAATAAAATGAATATAACTGAATCATTTTAGCAATTTATACTGTAGATTTTTAAATTGATTCAAGTGTCTATGACCTGTAAATAAATAATCCATGACTGTCAGTTTCTATGTGCTATAAATATAATTTCATCTGCCTCAACAGACTGGGGGTTTGAGAAGACAGAGCAGACACACGAAAAGAATAGAAGAACTGATGTGAGAGTACTTTATGTGTTAAAGAAAGTAAAAAGTTAATAGCAGGAGAGGGAGAACGTTTGGTTGCTGGAAGCATTTTCTCAGCCAATGTCCCCCTCCACGAAGGCATCACAGCCAGACAGAACGCAGGCCAGGTGTATCTTCTAGGGAGAGAAAAACGCTGAGACAAAACATAAAGTTAACCGTTAAAATTACACCAAACAATGCATATAACATGAAAGTAAAGCCTGTTTCTTTAAGCCGCTCTATAAATTGGGAAAGACAAGAGAACATGACATTTAAGTAAGACAGATATGTCTTGCTATTCAAAAATCAAGAAATGGTTAATAGAGAATAGTTACTTGCCGAAACCGATCCAGAGCTACAATCTGTAGCTGTGGCTTTAGTTCAAAAGTATCAAACAACTGGAACGAAGCTGGATGAGAACCCATGTTTTACGTGCCACCACATAGTGAAGAGGACGGTGAGGTAAGAAAAAAAACATCTCCATGGCTGGGGAACTGTAGCACAGTGGCATCTTGGAGTCTTTATGCCAACCTTTTATATTTAAGCTTGTTATACATCTTTATCAGGGCTGTTAATAAATATGGCAGGTCATTTCTGTGACAGTTTCCTAACAGGAGTGAAAACTGAATCCTTGATTACAGCAGGTAATACTGTGTTCTTTCATCTGGCAATAAGTGATTCTTAGGGAATAGGTTATTCTGCTATGCTGCATTTGCATTCATTAGTCACTCCCCTCTGTTACATCCTGTTCACATGTCTTGTTTTTAGGTCTTTAGTAGCAGCTGTATGTGAGGGCTGTCTTTTTGAAAAAGTTCCCCGGGTTCCCCTTCCTTTCACTGTTTTCCAAATGACTGATGTTGTTGTTTTAAGGAAGTGGGAGAAAGTGTTGTTGTTCCTACCTACCTGACGAACAATTCAGACTCTCTTGCTGGTTGCCAGGGAGTCATGAAGTTGCACCTATTTATGGATGTGAAATAAAAAGAAGGGGATTAAAAGTTCAGCAGAATGAACGGCCGTTTCTAGCCTTTGACACAATGTTTTCCTTTAGCCACTGATTTACTGAACTCTTGACTAACAAGAGTTTGTTATTCCTTTTTTGCTGAGATTAACCTTCCTCCTGGCAGTTACAACGAATCATTCCCAATGTTTGGCGCAAGGAAAAAACACGACCAAAGTCCAAAGCACGTTTTGTTTTTGTTTTTTGTCTATTTTAGTTTTGTGCTTTCTGTTAAATGGAACCTAAGCTACTGTGTTGGATCGTCTTGGGGGAGCAGTAGATCACCTGGGCTGCATCCAGTCACCTCAGTCAGAATTTACATCCTGACCTCAGATCAGATATATACTTTAAAACCTGACATGAAGGCAAGATTTAAATCGGTACAAAAACTGAGGAAAGCCAGGCTGATTTGAAGTAAGCACTTGCATAGAATATGAATCCACTTTAAACCCTGCTCTAGTGTACTGACTGGTCTTTGGTAGAGAACTACTGATTGGTTCATCCCTCCCATCTCCTGATACACTGCACCTCTCATCTACACAATTAATGCAACAATTGTTTGTTTTAGGATATCATACCTGCATCCATACATACTTCTATAAGTTTCCATCAGTGGACTAACTGTTTCTGGAAGGTTTGGAAAATGGTCAAATCAGGGTCAAACTGTCACCTACTCTCCATTGGTTGCCAATTTTACCCTCAGTTACTGATAGTAACAGCTCTCACTTTTTAATAACTGTAATTAACTGTATGGCTGCACAATATTTGAAACACATGCATTTGTGAATTCATCGTTAAATATTTCCATGATAATTTTGACTGCAATGAAGCCACATTTTCCTTTTCCTATTTTCTTAACCCTTTATTACAATGTTCCCACCAATCTAGCTAAGTTTTAGAATCTTGGTCTCTACGTTTTAGATGAGGATGGGGGATTAAGTTAAATTCGGTGTAATTACCCATACACATCATTTCCAAGCAGAGTTTCCACACCAGAGATATTCTAGCGGACCATTGAAACTGTACACATTGAAATTGTAGCGATGACTGCAATGTGATGTATTGTTCAGCTCTAATTAACAACACTCAAAAGATCCCATGAGTGTTCATTGCTTACTATAAGCAGGGGAGATGACACACTGTGTGCATAGGATACCACTTTGGTTCTACTATTTTAAAAGAAAGACCAAAACATATGGCCCTGTCTTTAGCATGTCATTATTAGCAGTTAGCATGGTTTGCTGGATAAAAATTTTCATATTACTGTAAACATTCTTTTTTCTTTGTATGTTTTAACTGTTGGTAGTAGACTCTCACTTTAAAGGAGTCATAACCTAGTATTATCTTGGATACCCAAGCTCTATTATAGTCTTTCAGGCCCTTCTAAAAAGGAAAAGTTGAAAAAAAAATAAACACAGAGCTCCTCTGACCCTTATTTCTGAAGGCATTCTTGTCTCGCGAGATCTGATGCGATACTTTGGCTGTCGTGGACGGCATTGTAATAATGTAAATGAGGGACGCGTTGATTGGTGGCAGGAAGGAGGGGGGTTGACACCGCAGGTAACGCTTCAGCATATCTAACCCATATCTACTACTCCCGCTAGCATACAATAGCCACATTAGCAGTTAGCTGCTGTTTGTTACACACAGTAGAGCAATAAAAACACAGCCTTACCGTTTCAATTGCAGGCAAGCCTCTGATTGTTGGAATGGCCCCTTTTTCCAAACGAAGCTTCGATGCCAACTTCGCCTGATATTGTCCCATATTTGTAAAGGATTCCGGCGTAAAAAAATTTGAAAAAATATTGCCATGTTGATTCAACAACAGAGCAACTCACGTGTGCACTACGTTTCTGGTAGAAATGGTTTTAGCTGTTTTAGCTGATTAAAATAAAAGGCTGACATGAATATGTCTTCTTCATGCATCATTGCGTGAAGAAACTTTCTGCATCTTTCACGGTGGAGTTCGTACTTCGAATCGGTGATGTGTCGGTCGCGAACGTACCGGCTCTAAGAGCTAACTCTTTGAAGTGAACGATGGGAGCCGGCTCGTCATTGGGAGCCGTTTTTTGTATTTTTTTCATTCCCCCCTGCTTGTTTTGGTACATTTGGTACACATCGTTTTGCATTAATTTTGGTAATAAATACACTTTAAGCAAAAGAAAATCTGAGGAGCCCAAAGAGCCGGCTCTTTATGGTGAGCCAAACCAAAAGAACTGGCTCTTCAAAATGAGCTGGAATTCCCATCACTAGAATTCAGTAATGGCGCCGCTCGACTGAATATGAGGGGGAGAGGAGCGAGGGGGAGAGGGGAGAGAGGGGGAGAGGGGAGAGAGGGAGGGCGGGCTTCCTGCAGCATAGGTAGGTCTGCGATGTTTATATATGGTATATCCTGCGCCGACTTGACGTCAAGTCGGCCAGAAATTAAAACCACGTATTTGAGTGCGAGTGCACGTGGGCTGGTTGACGAACCCAGGGATAAACAAACGCGTCACTTTTAAATAGCGGCTTCCTGGGCGGTGTATAATCGTTAGGCAATCATAACATAAATTCTTTCTCATGAAAAAGTGAAAATTACAGGTCATGACTCCTTTAACTTTGAGACTTGTTAAAGCCAGACCACATAACCAAATTCATCATGTATCATGACAGATTTCCTGCGATCTGTCGGCTCGGGGTCGATTTAGCAAAACAACTCAAAGGCAAATACTGATTGTTAGCTTCTTTTTGCCTCTATAAAATTTTACCAAAACTGCAAAAGTATGAAATTAAAGTCTAGCTCTCTACTATGGGAACCTAGAAGAATGGATCTGCCTCTGTATTTCATAAGGTGTCTGACACAACTTCTACACTAAAAAGTGTTGTGGTCAGTGCAACCTAGTAATGCTCTCATTTTCATTTGTTTCCCATTCTCTGTTGCCTTCAACATTGTGGATACCATCATATCTGTGTTTGGTGTTAGCATCTAGCCATGAGATTTCACCCAGCAGGCTAAATACTATATTTAAATTCAAAATGGGAATTTGTGACATTCCGAATACAATAGCGCTCAATCATTGCATTCCAAACAGTGATGTAGGCCTACTGACGTTGATATTGCACAAGCTGAACTTGCGATGACAATTTATTTTTCATATACTGAGCATCCCCAATCTCTATTATGTTTTATACTAATTTAGATAAGCATAAACATACAAATGTGTTTCAATTTTGACCAGTTCATGTAGGATCATAAAATCCAATCTGGTTAAATGTTTCTTTCCTAAATATGCTGGCCTTGACATATCTGTGTAACTCTTAAGAAAAGGCTGCTCACCACATTTTTTCGTCCAGCTTTGCCAGCTGGTTTAGAAATATCAGGTTCAAATTGTAATACAGGGTAAAATGCAGGGCAGTGGGGGTTAAGTGTATTGACATAGGGACAGAACAGTTATCCATCCACAAGCCTTCCCTCTAATGTCAAGGTTGGCTTGTTCTTAAATCCTTAGCTCTCCAAAATGTCATTGGTTTAATTAATTCTCTGGAGCCTCTCGAAAGACCCTTTTAATAGTAAGAGAATGCCTATTAGTCTACTGGCAAGGGGCCAATTATGGTTGAAGGCCACTGTGTGAGCATATAGTGTTAGGACTAATTTGACCTCTCAAGGTCTGAGCTCTGGGATTTCAATTCACATGTTCCTGGGTTTTATATTAGTTATAGTAAAGTTATAGTAAAGATTATTTTTTCTGTTTATTTTTGGGCCATACTTAAATGTTCAAGATCATCGGACAGCTTTTAATTTTAAACACAGACAACCTGAGTAGGTGAAATTGTTAAGTGAAAAAAAGCAACTTGGCTCTGTGAAAATAAAATTGTTCCCCTATTTAAATCATGATACTGAAAGTCAAACATGGTGGCGGTAGTGTGATGGTTGGGATTTCCTTTCTGTCTTGGGTAACTTGCAGTAATTCATGAAAAGATGAATTATTTTATGTAGAACGTCTGGCCAGTTTGGGACCTTATCTTACAAGCACACGTTAGTCATGCTGCAGAACAATGAATAGAACACTATCTGCAAGTCTACATCTGAAAGATTATAAAAAGTATTTTCGAATGCAAAGATGAGTGAGCTTAAATTCCTAATAAGTGACGTAAAGGATTCATTACATTTGCTTGATGGCTATTATTGAGACTAAGGATGACCCAACCAGTTAGTAGCTTTAGAGGGCTGTTGCTTTTTTAAATAGGGCCAGGGTGGTTTGGATAGCTTTCTTCACTGAATAAATGGAATCATCATTATTTACTCAGGTTGTCTGTATCTGAGATCAAAGTTTGTTTCATTTTTTGAAAGATTGAAATATAAGGGGGAAAAAAGAAACAAAAAAACTATTTTTCATGTTACTGTACTTTCTAAACTGGATCAGTTGTGCCATGTAACACAGCTATATGTGAATGATTATGATTAAAAATGTTGAGAGATTACTTTTTGATTGGTTTTGAATGTGCAAAGGGAGGCTTAAAAAGAGTTTGCCATGTCTACAAACCTGTCACTATAACCTCAACACTTTTTAGAGAGGCCAGAATTGTATTTATCAGGGATACTCACAATGCATTTAAACATGTTTCTTAATTTTCTTTTGGTTCCTTCAAGTTTGTTTAAAACAATACAGTTTAAAAGAAGACACTATCTAAAAGAGGATTTGATTCATAAATGGCATGCAAGTCATTTTGCCTGTGGGATTATTTCTTATTATCCCCTTTCTTTGCTCCAGAAAGTAAACAAACACTGTTTATTGTTCATTTTTACTTATTTAGTGCCAGAAAAAGCCAGAAGGTACTATTTATGATTTCATACACTGAGCACATATTACTGGACTATTTTAAGTTAATGTAAACCAACAGAGGGGAGCTTGTTTTTTACTCAATATGCCAACACAAATTCAGTTAAATTAAGAAAATACATTATTAATCCTAGATGGATATTAAATGTTGTTGCAACTCATACTACACAATTTTCTTGAAATAGTTGTTGTTGATGCTGATGGCTGTGGGCAGGAAGGATCTCCAGTAGCTGTCAATATTACAGTGAAATTAAGGAAGCCTCTGACTGAAGACACAGTGATGTTGTACAACTGTCCCATGAAGAGGATGCTCAGGGTTGTCTGTAATTTTTTTAAAGATATTTTGAAGATTCCTTCTTTGCACCATCATCTCCAGCAGTTCCATAGTGGTCATCAGAACAGAACCAGCCTTTTTTTAAGTCCCTGGCTCTGATGCTGCTACCCCAGCAAATGATGGCAGAAGAGGTTACACACTCCACAACAAACAGGTTTGCAGCATCTTGCTGCAAACCTTAATGGATCTAAGCTTCCTCAAGAAGTACAATCTGCTCTGTCCCTTCTTGTAGACGGCTTCACTGTTCAGTCTCCAGTCCAGTCTGTTGTTCAGGTGAACTCCGAGGTATTTATACTCCTCCACCAATTCCACTTCTTCTCACATGATAAAAAAGTGTTTGACCTAACCCTGCTTCTCTGAAAATCAATAATCATCATCTTTGTTTGATTCACATTCAAGATAAGATTATTGTTTCCACACCATGCCACAAAGCTGTTCACTCGATCTTTGTATTCAGCTTCTTGACCATCTCTGATACACCTGACGACCACAGAGTCATTAGAGTATTTCTGCAGATGACAGGAGTCTGTTTTGTTCTGGATGTCTGAGGTGTAAAGAGTGAAAAGGAATAGTGAGAGTACAGTCCCCTGTGGTGCTCCTGTGCTGCTGACCACCTGGTTTGATACACAATCTTTCAGTCTCACTAACTGTCATCTGTTCATCAGGTAGTCATTATTTCAGGTGATTGTTGGGGGCTGCACCTGTGTCTTCTGGAGTTTCTGATAAAGAATATCAGGCTGAATCGTGTTAAATGCACTGGAGAAATGAAAGAACATGATCATCACAGTGCTGCCTGCTTGGTCCAGATCACAGTGGGTTAGTTGAAGCTTTTGGATAATGGCATCTATAACTTCAATTCCACAGTGATAAGCGAAGTGCAGCCTTGTTCCGGTTCAGTCTCTCCAGCCGCCTCTTCAGTTTCATGGCCTGTTTGAAAGGGGCTTCAGTGTCTATGTCCTCTGAAAGCTTTTGTTATCTTTTTATACTGACTGATTCCTGCTGCCTCCTCCAACATCTCACTAATAATTAATTGATGTCAAGCTTACGTGCAGTAGCCCTATTTCCTTCTTTGACGACTAGCTCGATTGCCTTTGACTTAAATGCAGCACTATATGCATTTCTTCGTGTGTTTTCCATGATGAGGATGTGTGCATGAAAACTACCGGAAGTGTCTTCTTCGCCAACATGTCTATCTCACTGTTATGCTTCCTGCTAGAGTGCCCCCCGGAGGCCGTTAGCCAGTAAACAAATCTATAAATAAGCCGCATTGTTGTGTAGAACGCAGTCCGAAAATTATGATAGTCAGTCACGCGCTGAGTCATGGCATTTATTTCCTCTCCATGCTGCTGACACAGAGCATCCCAGTCTGTAGCTTCAAAACAATCCTGCAGAGCTTCTTTGGCTTCCTATGACCCCTCCCTTATAGTTCTCTTCATTACAGGTTGTCTCTCAACAAGGGGATAATATTCTGAGCACAGAAAAACAAGACTGGGATCTGATTTTCCCAGAGGAGGTCTTGGTTTGGAGAAATAACAATCCTTGACATTTGCATTAAACAAATTAAATGTCTTGTTTTCTCTGATAGACATGGAAAAAATTGGATGAAACAGAGAACAAAATATTTTTTCAGCTGTGAGTCCTCGGCCGACTGTGCAATCATTTTAGGAAATCACATGTTGTAATGATAAACCCTTTAAAGTTTTCACATCTGCATTTAATTCAATAATGACTTCAACCTTTCTTATAACATGCCATTTCCAGCATTTTATCAGTAGCAAAGCACCTACCAGAGGAATGTGTGGCTTTTTAGCCTCCTTAGAAGATTGCATGTTTGACCTGAGGTTAAAATGAGCAAGGAGCAGGAGGTGTGGTCGGTGTAAAAGCTTATATTTGCAGAGTCCAGACATGACTGCGGTTGGTGTAAAGCTTATATTTGCGTGCTCCAATTGAAGCTACTTGTGTAATCAGTGTACAGTCAATAATGCTACTATGAACAGAATGCATTCCAGCTCAGTCTCTGGACCACATTAGTAAGAAACAGACATGCTTTGAGACCAAATTACAATTAGTGCAATGTTGTTGTTTTTTCTAAAGCATTGGGACATTTGTTCATTGGTTCATTTTTAATAGTTGCATGTATGACACCAGTGCACAAATAACACACATTAAAGCTACAGTATCCTTGATTTCTCGATGACAGCTGTGGATGATTTATTAGATTTTAACCAAGGCTGTTTCAAACACAATAGAGTTGTTGTGGTTTATTTGAGACATTGCTGCCTGTAATGCTAAAGTGCTACAAAAGTATGTCATGTCATTTTATTTGGATTTCATGCCAAACAACAAGACAACATTTTATTTCTATTAAGAGCCCCTTACTCTGATAGCCCTATAAACAAAATCTGATTTAACCAGCTTCCTTTTGGTGATGAGATCAAAGTCTTTGAGGCAATAGTACTTCCAGTTAAAAGAAGCATCTTTGTAAATAAAAAGATTACTTTCAAGGGGTATGAATAATTTTGGACTTAAATGTTTATCCCAACCTTTGAGCATCTCACAGAGCGCTGGTCAATGCATCCATATCCAACAATTTTTATACTGTACCAGCACACTGACTTCAACCAGAATTCACCCCAAAGAAACACAGAATTTAAAAACAAAGCAGCTATATGTGGTCAATTCTTCTATGTGTAACTAAAACATGTAATAGTGGTGCTATACTGTACTGGACAGCTACATTTCCTATTAGAAGATATCTAAAAACAAAATGTTGAAATGAATTCATGCTGTCAAACATTTCTTCTATGCTTTACATATGCTGATTGCTGTGTTTATCACAAAAATAATTAGCTGCTAGCACTGAGCTCCCTGCCTGTTTGCACTGTGTGCAGTTTATAGATGGGAGTTCAATTATGCCCTTGCTGTGGTGTTTAGAGACTGTATTTGGATGCGCAGTGGTGTTGCAGCAGAGAGTAGCATCAGCAGATAGTCCGTGAGCGTGACTAATCCCGGGATCTCCTGCTCGGTGTGTACGGCTGGACGTTCTTCACGCCTCACCCCTCCCCGAATAACAGCGCGGCCTCACACGTTGATGTAAGGTGGGGGGGTTTTGTTTCTGCTCAGTTTTGCCTTTTCCTACCACTAAGAGCGGAAAAGATACCCAGCAGGTTAGTTTGTTATCAAGCATAAATGCATGTGATAGAAACAACAGAAAGTAGTGCATAATTGTAAGGTAAAAAAAAAAAAATTCATTTCTTTTAGAAATACTAATCAGAAAAGTGTGAGGTGTATATGTATTCAGGCTGCTGTACTCTGATTCCCTGAAATAAAATCTAGTGGGACTACTTGTCTGTGTGAGGAAAGCATTGTTCACAGATTGTGGTGACTCGAGAGGAGCTGCAAAGATCCACAGCTGAAGTGGGAACATTTTTCAACAGAACAACTGTCAATTGCCCACTCTAACTCTGACCTCTATACAAAGCCAGAACAAGACCGATTTGTATTTTGCCCAAGAGCCATGCAGGGGACACTACAAACATGTGAAAGAAGGCACTCTGGTCAGACGAGACTTTGATTGAACCTTTTGGCCTTCATGCAAACTTCGGTCAACAAAATCAGACCCTCACATCACCCGGCCTGAACATACCACCCCCCATGTGAAAACATGGTGGTGGCACCATCATACTGTGGGGACACTTTTCTTCCCAAGGGAGAGGGAAGACCTGTAGCTGTTATTGCAGCTAAAGACAGCTCTACAAATGATTCACTCAGGGTAGCTCAATACAAATGAATGCCACCGTTTGTGCATGTGTATCACATGAAATGACTTTAAAATACATTGAAGGTTGTAAATGTAAAATGGCAAAAGAAGTTCAAAGAGTATGAATACTTTTGCAAGGCATTGTATCCATGTATCTTCTGTTAGACTTATTATTCTAAGACTTTGACCTTTTTGACTACATACCCTTCACTTTAAATGAATTCTCCATCACAGCTACAGCCCTTCAGAGACCTTAATTCAGCTTTAAAATGGCAGTTTTCATTTCGTCTGTTAGAACAAAAATGACAAAACTGATGAATGAGAACATCGACCAAAGCCTTGTCGGTTTAAGTTCCAAAGCAGGGAAATTGGAAGTGCTTCCTTGTTAATGGGATTGCTTTGTTCTTTTCCAGCTGAGGGGACGCTATTGGCTGATTGCCTCTCAGCTGTCTTGTGCTTGTCCGTGTTTTATTTTGACATTAACAGTCAGAAACTTTCGTCTAGCTGAATACGCTTTTAAGCTTCTATTGTTCCCAGAGTCAGTTTAACTAGACACAAAGACAAACCAAAAACCAAACAGTGAGCTAAAACATAGACTCAGATCATTCCCAGAATGCTGTTATATGTTATACAAAGTGCATCCTTTATGTTATTTCTGTCATTTTTGTCTGTTCAGAAAAAATGTTGTATTGATATACACAACATGTGAAAATGTATAATCAGATGTTCTGCACAAGGAAGCTGAAACCCAGAAAGTCACAACAGCCTCTGGGCTTTCTGGCACCGCATCTCTGAAGGGTTTTTGGCTTAAAGGGATTACATTCTTCAAGCTCATCAATATCTCTGATGCTTAATAAATGGGGACCAGTCATTTTTTAAGCTCTTCTTGTGATTACTGCTTGGATTGCCTCCTTGTTATTGGTCGTACATATCCTTTGCCAATTTGTTGTGTTGGCTCTCAAGAGCCTCTTTATTTCTCTTCAGTACAAGTTGACAAGACAAGACTAGTTAATCAGCTAAAAGATTGTTGCCTTCTTAAGTTATGTAGTGTTAGAAAATATTTTTTGTACCAAGATACCAAGATTCTTTTGAGTCCGGTTTTATTTTAAGATGCTAGAAGTCCACTTTGGTCTTTGTTCCTCACAGACTAGACCTTAGCTTTTGAAAATCACTTTAAAGAGCAAGTCAGACCCCTACCAGAGTGTTCCTCCGCCCACATTCGCTGTTTGAAAAATGCGCCAAAAGGAGGCAATGCCTGACGAACCGAGGGACGCGTGGGGGGGAGAGGGCTGGGTGTCAACTCTCGCTTGTTATTCCAACTCCAACTTCCTACAGAGGCGTGGCCAAGACCCGGCTGCTTTTACACCCCACAGCGGCAGTGCACCTGACATCACACGAACCGACTAACATCACATATCACCGCTTAGCCAACAGGTAGTTTTTTAATCATCTTATCACTGAATACTTTCATTTCTACATACATTTTAAAAATATGTACTTGTATATTTACAGTAATGTGTTTATAAATGAGTTATTGCATGCTGTATAAATATGGAAATGTGAGCATTTCGGGATGTGAGCAGCTGAGTCTCTGGTTCTGCAACACCACCGCACTGGAATGTTAATTGGGATGTCTTCCTCTCAGATAAAGCACAAGGCTATGTTCAAAACAAACTGAAGATTGGGATGTCCCACTGTCTCAGCCCAGGAGACAGACGGGAGGAAGTTGGTGATTGTCTCTCCTTGGCTCTCTCTCACGCAACTCCACACCCCTTGGCCTCATCACAAATAGGAAAACAGAAATATTACGGAGCGGGAGGTGATTTACAGGAAGACTCAAAGCGTGTGTATTATTAAGACTGGAGCGCCAAGGTTTTGAAGTTATGCTAATGAGTTTCCTTTTTGGGGCTACAATTCTAACAGCGATTTGAATAATTTCTCTGCACGTCCCTCTGCTTCTCCCTCTCCTGCTCGTTTCTGCCTTTTTGTTCCGTCTTCTTACCATCCTGTTTAAAGTCGCGCGTTCAAGGACACAGCCTTGGCATGGAGCTCAGCACATGCTGGTGAAAGGCGGTGATCGTAGATTAGAACAGCAGCTACAAAAACCTCAACACAGACCTCTGACAGGAGACATCTCCTCCCACGTGTCACCTGAAACGAAGTGCTCATTTTATATTAACCTTCTCCTGACATGCATCTGTTTGAGTCTGTTTGAGAAAATCTTGTGGGATGTAAGACATCTACACATAAACGCATACTGCCATCCAGACTCTCAAGTACCAAACAATGCCATTGAATACCAGTGAAGTTTATGGTGTATGTAGCTAACACGTAGTGGAATTATATTTATTAAAGGTGTACTCCAGCTCATGAGATGAGATGATATATGTTAGTGGGTTCAGAGAAGTTATGCGAGAGATTTTGAAACATTTTTTGGGAAAAAACCTTAGAACCTAAGAATTTTTGAAGTTAAGGATTCACAAACTACAAACTGTGTACAAAATTCATAATCATGATTAGAGCATTGTCACTTAGCACATTGGAAGTTTGCCCTGTATAAACATCAGACATTTAGCTTATTGCGCTCCTGACTGCTGAAGTCTAAGTGAACACCATGGTGAGATCCAAAGATCTGTCTGAGGCCTTCAGAAAGAAGATTGTAGCAGTTTATGAGTCTGCTAAGGGATTTAAAGAGGTCTTAAAAATAATGGTGCCTATCTCCAGCTGTCATGGGGTGAGAGACGGGCTACACTCTGGACAGGTCGCCAGTCCATCGCAGGGCAACACAGAGACATACAGGACAAACAACCATGCACACACACACTCATACCTATGGGCAATTTTAGAAAAAACAATTCACCTAACAGTCATGTTATTGGACTGTGGGAGGAAACTGGAGTACCCGTAGAGAACCCACGCAAGCACAGGGACAACATGCAAACTCCATGCAGAAAAAACCCAGGCTGGGATTTGAACCCAGGAACTTCTTGCTGTAAGGCAACAGTGCTACCTACTGCACCACTGTGCAGCCTAGGTCTTAAAAAAGAAAAATAAATAAATGAATATATATATATATAAATATAAAATAATAAATCGATAATTCAACTGGAAAATACATTAGGAGTGGATTATGTTAAACACAACCGCCAACATGCCCAGCCCTGGCCGTCCTAGCAAGGCCACTCTAAAAGCAGGCCGAAAGATGCTAAAAATAGTGCCTGTTTACATTTTACTAAAACTTTGTGTCAAAAATTATTCACACTCTTTTCAATAATCAATGGAAAAATCTTCATTGGCAATCAGCAATCAAATCTTTCTTATAATTGCTTACCAGCATCTTCCCACTGATTTTTCGACAATTTACATTCGGTGATGAGCTTCAAGTCTTCGACTTTGGACATTCTCCTTGCTATTACCCTAATCTTGAGCTCACCTCTCAGATTCTCTATCACATTCCAGTCGGGACTCCAAAATGTTTGTTCTTCTTCTGTAGCTGTTTAAATAGTTTTTATCCACTGCCTGGGTCAGTAGATTGCAATAGTAAACCCTAACACTGCCCCATAACAAAGTACAAGTCAGATCATTTATAAAAGCAAATGTAAAGAATAAAAAAAATGTAAATAAAATGTATTTGTACGATGTTCAAGAACTTAATTTTTTTATTCGCATCAGAACAATTCACAACTTATCCTTCTGTAGCCCAGCTGGAGCTTGTCGGTGACACAAATCCGATAACAACAAATTAGATTTTCTGAGTGTATTCATCAATTTCTAAGATGACCATCCTGCAGAATAATAAAAAAGAAACTATGGGCTTTACATCAACCACTTTAACAGATAAACACATGATTAGATATTCCTAAATTAACTTAGCTTTATATCATCTATCTGAGGAAATAAAAAAAAGTGTTTCAGTGTCTTTTTTTCAACTGAGGTTTTATTGGGTAAAGAAAGTTGCTTTCTCGTGGACCGCTTTGTGACATGGTGTGGAAACAACCGCCTTACCTTGAATGTGAACAAAACTAAGGAGATGATCATACATTTCAAAATAAACAGGGTTAAGTCAAACACTGTTTGCATCATGGGAGAAGAAGTGAAGGTGGTTGAGTAGTATAAACACCTCGGCGTTCACCTGGACAAAAGACTGGACTGGAGACTGAACAGTGAAGCCGTCTACAAGAAGGGACAGAGCAGACTGTACTTCCTGAGAAAGCTTAGGTCCTTCAAAGTTTACAGCAAAATGCTGTAGTTGTGGAGAGTGTAATCTCTTCAGCCGTCATCTGTTGGGGTAGCAGCATCAGAGCCAGGGACTTAAAAAGCCGAAACAACCTGATAAAGAAGGCTGGTTCTGTTCTGGGGACAACTGTGGAACCTCTGGTGATGATGATGCAAAGAAGGATTCTTCATAAAATCAAGTAAATTATGGACAACCCTGAGCATCCTCTTCATGAGACAGTCATACAACAACAGAGCGTCTTCAGTCGGAGGCTTCTTCAGTTTTATGTTAATTTCCCTCTGGAATCAATAAGAGATTTTTGAATTGAATTTGAATCAATGAATTAGTGGGTGGAGAGTTTCAACCTAAACTCTGGTCATAAACTGTTTTGGAACCAGCCATATTAACAACCATGATAATCAGACCAGGTTCTGATTCTGCTTCATGACACTAATATCTCTCATTTTCAGCTCAACGCAGCTGGTTTTAGTTCAATAATCCTGCCTCATTTCAGCCTCCACTGCACTAAAAAACTCTGGGTTAACATTCCTCTGTTAAACATTTCTTTTTTTTTACTATTTAAGCATCTTTATTAGACACATGCTGAATAAATATAGTCTTACAGTTGTACCTTAAACTCTGAGACTAAAGAGATTTTCCAGATAAAATGTACGTCCATTTTCTGGTCTGTATTATGTGTCTTGCAAGGGAAAAATTCTGAGATATGTACTTGTGAAACATAGTGTGTTTGTAAAGTTATGCTAACCCTAAAGGGGCAGAATGGTGGTGCAGTTGTTAGAGCTGTTGCTTTACAGCAAGTTTTTAATCCAACCATGGGTATTTCAGTGTTGACTTTACATGTTCTCCCCATGCATATGAAAATTCTCTCCGGGTACTTCTTTTCATCTTTTCAAAACAAGCATGTAAGGTTTATCGATCTATAAGGAGGTATTAAAAAAATGGAAGAATAACCTGAAAGCCAAAGCGGTTTTCAGACAGAAGTTCTGGAATATTTGCGGACAATTCCATCTGGTCTTTAACCGGAGTTGTGTTTTCAAATACACCACTTTTTTCCGGAACATTTCCTTTCGGCTGCTTTCACACAGCAAGAAATGTACCGGAGGATCCAGATGAATGTCTGGGGGATGCGGGGTGAGTGGAGGGTTGTATGTGGAGATGACGTAAACTTAGTGCAGTGGGCGTACATGTCATTTCCCCAAACAAAGGGATTATTGCAAAGATGGTCAACGAAACAGCAGATCTACTCGCAGTGCTCGTCTTTGTGATGTGTGCAATTTTGCGCGCATGGAAACACTTGAGAGACAGAGATGAAGAAGCTGAAAGGAAAATAGTGACATTCATTCGTGCTCCACCTCTCCTTTTCCCCACTGCCCCACACCACACCCCTTCAGCTTTTCTGGAACATAACTGATAATCTGAATGGGAACTCCATACCGCGACATGTCCGCTCTTGTTACTAGGTCTTCATCTGTAAAATTACCGGTAAAGGGTATCCGGACAAAGTCCGGAAGATTGCTTTCAGACCCAAAAGCAAAACAGACGAAGTCTGGAAAATTACCGTTTTTCATGGCCTGTTTGAAAGGGGCTCAATAGTCATCTCCATAACCATGGAATTTTGTTTTCCACAGTGCGTTTACAAACACCTAATTTAGGTTCCTAAGACCTCCAAAGAAATGGCTGCATAAATGAAATATTAATTTGACATAATTTGCACACAGGAGCAAGTTTATCTTCAGATATCCAAAGCTTTCTTTCCTTTAACTGCACCATAGTTTTTAATTTATATGCTATTTTATCCCAGCTGCTCCAAGGGGCAGAATGAAATGAACTGCAATAACTAGAGTATCAACCGTGGCTGGACCGTAGTGTTCACAGTACCAGGAATCTCACTCATATTAGATTTGGAGAGCAGTACAAGTAATTATTGAGCACAGATGCTCAATCTCTGCAGCCGTAGTGGGATCATTAACTAAAGGTTTCCTAATCTTACTCACTGACTGTTGTTTGGGGATGTATTTATTCGGTGTGTTTCTTTAAAACCAATGCATTATACTGCACTGCAGCTTGTGTGCTTGAATGATGGCATCATTAACACTGTGTAGAACTGAGGAGGATTTGGGACCTATAATGTAGTGAAGAGGTAGAGGAGCAGAAAAAAAACATTTATTTTTACTTTTATGGCACAGAAGGCACTGTTGACACGTGGCATGTAAGCTAGCAAGAACCTAAGTGGGGAAACAACTTGTAATTGGCATACACATAATAACATTGACAAGGATTTAATCAAAACCGTTAAACTAAGAACACAAGGAAACTAAAGGCAGAGGAGAAATTTAACGCATCTCCAACAGAGTCTCCCAGATTTAAACGTTCAGACCCACTGCTGGATGTCGTTGTTCTTCAGGTGTGCAGAAAGAGAAACTGTCAATCTGTTATGATCTGTTTTTGCTGCACTGGCTCACAAGTACCAGAGAAAACGGTGAGATGAGAAAATATGTCAGGTTAAAAAGTATTTAGGATCTAAGACATTACAATGAATTTCATTGTTAATGTAATTAAATTAGACATGTGAAACACTTGGCACATGTTTTAACTATAGGTGATGCTTATTTACGCTCATTCCCATTCTGGAAACCTGCGAGTGCAAATTACAGCTTTCTAAAAAAGCAGCCACATTGATTCAGTTAGTGGGCCAAGGTGCTCAGACTGGGACCATCTGGTTACCAGATGTCTAAATTTACCACCTATCTTTAGCCGTCTATTTCATTTCTCAAAGGCTGCAATGTAGGGGAACAAAGCTTAACACTGTGAAGGTTTTTTTAGACAGAGGCTGATTTGACCTGATTGCTGACGGGTGATGATTTCTCCGTTCACTGATTCTCAGAATGGGCCCACAGGAGGACCTCTGGCTCTAGAGAGACCACACATGGAGGGGAGGTGGAGGATAAGTAGGTGTCAGTCTCTCAGCCATTCATCTATGTCATCTGTGTCTGATCTGCCATACTCATACTAAGAAGCCAAATGAACTGTTTCCTGGCTGTTTATAAAAACACCCAACAAATTATTTGGGAAGTAGCACATAAAAAAACTATAGACCCCTTAACTATATAGTAAAACAAGTTCAGCCACCACTGACATGAAGGCTACTTTATGATGTCTTTCAAAGCCTTTTCAGGAAACATAAATAAACTACCATTCACAAAGTTTTCAGCAAACAGGTTGACAAACATTGTTCATTAATTCGCCATTCATTTTTCTTGGTCCTGATTGGCTGTACCCATGGCCAGATTATCCAATGGGCATTATGGGCACAGGCCCAGGGGCCCATGCCCACTGGGGGGCCCACGGCCAATGGGGAGCCCACCTGAGCAGTATAAGGAAGAAAAAAAAATTGTCATCAGATTTCAAATATGGCAGAGATCGGCACAGGCGGAGATAACCAATAAGAGCCACACTATATTCTTTTACCCTAACAATTCCTAAAGTGCAATTGTGGAAACCATAGTAACAAGCCCCGCCTCTACCTCAGCGAGTAGCGCTCATGGAACGTCACCGGACTTTGGGACGGTAGTCCTAAGAGATTCAAATGATAAAAATGGCTGTTTTCTATAAGCGAAAGAGAGCAAGATGAGAAGAAGACATGTTAATTGAGAACTCTGTCATCCACTGACATGTTCTTTGTTTATAACATAAGGAGGAAAATCAGGAAAAAGAAGACGTGATTAAGAATCGTGGATGATGGTGAGCAGGTTGTTAGCTGCAGTAGCCGTAGCAGCCGCAGCTCCGACTGGGTTTATCTGGTGTGTAAGGCAGCACTGTGGGGGCAGTTAATGAAAATACTTGCGCTGTTATTATCGATGGTGGAACTACTGCTTTTCATAATCGTGCTACCAGATATCCAGCTTCATCCTGTGACGCGGTTTGGGCGGTAAAATTCGCACTCTTATTAACGATCTGCTGTGCTGTTGTTTCTTCAGACTGGATCACATGTTCACCAACCACAGGTAGGCTAATATTCTTTGTCTTCCCTGCATCTTATTTGTGGCAAATAAAACAATTCATTGTTGGTTTCTCTGACTGGAAACATCCTGAACGCGTGCGTGACCATGAGGAAAGCTCTGATCATGGCATCAGTGTGCTAGCATCAGCCACTGGTAGCGGGACAGAAAGCTAAACTGGAACTGCTGGAGGAAGAGACACGGCGGGAGGTTCTGCTCAGGCAGGTTGTTGCCGTCATTCAGTTTTTAGGTGAAAGGCCTGTTTTTCTGTGCTGATGATGATTTACTTGGATCAGCACATAGTGTTTACTTTGTTGGCATGTTGGAGCTTATCTGTCAGTTTGGTCATTTTCTTAGTTAACACATGAAAGGGTAAAGAGAAAGGCTGGAGCCGCACATCATGGAGGACCAAGTCAAAAGTAGGGTTGCACCGACATATAAATTTGCGCTAATACCGATATTTCATATTATTGCTGTCATGGCCAATAATCGATATTTACAATATCATAAATATTACATAAATCTCTTACAAAAATAGAAATTAAACTGCGATTTTTAATATCGGCTCACTTTTACTTATCGGACCGATACCGATATTTTAAAAATGACTAACATCGGCCAATATCGATGTCACTGCCAATATATTGTGCATTCCAAGACAAAAGCCATGTTCTCATGGTTTTAGTTATGGGAAACAGAAAGGAGGAGAGAAACATGAGTTCAGAAAGACAGATACAGCTTTATTAAACACATTATTATGGAAAAGTATTTATTTTCCATTCATGATCAAATGCTTTAAAGTATTGGTCACGTTTACTTTAAACACTTTGTGGGGCCTCTGCTATCATAATCCGGCCCTGGCTGTACCCCCAAGAGTGGCAATAAGGTAGACCAGAGTTGTTTAAGGAAGACTGTAGATATTTTGCTTCTGCGGTTATGCCAAGAAGATTCCCACTGTGCACATTAAGTATTTGGTGTATGAACTACTGAAAGAGGCAGTTACAAGTGTTTTTTAGAGGAGTTCTCAAGTATTTGCAGATTTTAGCTATATTTTAGAAGGCTGTAGTCACTAAACCCCTGTGAATACCAGGGGTCCACTGTATATAAAACCCTATCTCTAGTAGAGAAGCTGCTTTCATATTTCTTCCTAAGACTTTGTGAAAGCTTCAAGTGAAATCTGATTTTTCACTTTTTTGTATTATGAATTGAATTACCCTCTAACCAGAAAGAGTATTTCAGGTTTACAATTTCTACAAAATTCAGCAGCACGTGTCCTGATGAAGACCAAGAGGTGGGTGCACAATACACCCATCTTAAATTCATTGCATTGGCTTCCCGAATGTTTTAGCATCTATTTTAAGGTTCTTTTAATGGTTTTTAAGTGTCTTAATGGTCTTGGGCCATTTGAACCTTCACGGTCTCTGCGCTCCTCTGGTAGCCATGTCCTTGTCATCCCTAAAGTTAGGGGGTCTCAGCCATCAAAGGTCTCAGCCATCAAATGCCATCAAAGGAGCCATCTGCCGGTGCAGATGGCTCCTTTGATGGCATTTCCTTACCTTATCTGGCTCATCTGTACTTGTCCAAATGTCCTTTTTAATGTTGCTCTTGAGTGTGTGTACGCATGGGGGTTGGGTTGGGGGTGGGGAGTATAAATGTATAAATGTGATCATGCTTTTAAATCTGTAGTGGAGGGATAGGAATTTGGTTTATGTGGGGTAATTTAAATCTGTAAAGCACTTTAAGTTGCAATCTTTGTATGAGAAGCGCTTTATAAATAAAGTTTGATTGATTGATTGCTTGCTTGCTTGCTTGCTTGATAGATTGATTGATTAACTTAACTAAGCATTCATTTTGATGACACTTTTGATAGTCAAACAGACTTCAGATGGAAAACCCATTTTGTTTATTATTTATTTATTGGTGAAATGCAACGGTTTCTGCCTCATGCTCTGTGTTTTCTAGAGATCGCACACACTGCACTCATTTTTCACATTGTAACAGATTCACAGTGCCAAGATCGAATATTCTGTTATAGTTCAATATGCTGAGCCCCAAAGGTCATCAGTTTACAACTGATTTCTAAGGTGTACATTGCCCCACTGAATACCAAGGTGCAACGTTTTCCACAGCAGAGACTGAATCTGGCCTTTTTTTTGTAGAGCTGGTTGAGTTTGATGGTGGTCACTTCCCTCCTTTGACATGCATGTTAATGCTTATGTGTTTGTTTCATCGAAAGTGGTTGTATGGCATCATCATAAGTGATTTATTAGAGTTACATTAATACACAATTCTACAAGCGCAAACAAAGAATACTAAATGGTTTTGTTGTTTTCAAATATACTCGCTGAAGAGAAAGGCTACGCACCCTGAAATAATAGGAAACCACACATATTGAAAGGTTATGTTGTTATATTGCAATGATTCCAGTTTCAGATTAGGCGGATAATGGGGTCTACAGTAAGGGTACATTGTTAATCACATGGCTAATGACATCCATCCATCCATCCATCCATCCATCCATCCATCCATCCATCCATCCATCCATCCATCCATCCATCCATCCATCCATCCATCCATCCATCCATCCATCCATCCATCCATCCATAAGGCCAATTTCCACTTCCTCCAGGTAATTTTGCCAGACTTTCACGATGTGCGCATGTCTCTGCTTTGGGGTATGTACTCAGAAATGGCGGGATCTAGACTCATGCTGATTGATTGTAACTGAGTGGGAAATTATATCAGCAGGCGTTGCCAAACAACCAGCATTTGTTAAATTGGAACTCATCTAGTGGAAATGGACCTGTAGTCCCATTAGCATGTCCTGAATAGTTTGGCCCTCTTTAGTGGGACGTGCCTGAAAGAACTCGCCAGGGAGGCATCCAGAAGGCATCCTGACCAGATGCCCAAGCCACCTCAACTGGCTCCTCTCGATGTTGAGGATAAGCGGCTCTACTCCTAGCTCCTCCTGGATGACCAAGCTTCTCATCCTATCTCTAAGGGAGAGCCTGGACACCCTGTGAAGGCAGCTTATTTAGTTTCCCGATTCACTTTTTTGTGGGTAATTTAACAGATACGAGTATACCCAATAAAGTAGCCAGTGTGTAGGTGTCTGGACACAGAAATTTTCCTTTAAACACCTCATCAACACACGGAAGCAATGTAAATTACCTTAAACGCACCGAGGAAGTGAAAACAGTGGCATGGCAGAGAGACTAATCAGAGGTGAGTAGAGCCAGCTGGGGAAGAGAGCAGGCCGAGGGAAATTCGGAGATGTGAAACAGGGAAACTGGGAAGGGAAGTATACTGGCTGGCTGAGGAAGGGAGAAAGAAACAAGGCTGAGAGCCAGAGAAGCCATAGATGAAAGAATAAAACCTTGAAACTAACTTAAACAGAAAGACACCAGTCTAAGGAAACCAGTGCAATGCACAAATAAGAAAAAATAAAACACAAATTAACTGATGAGCAGTTGAATTCTCTGCACATCACTACATAATATGAACCCATGGTCCAACTGTATCCAGTTATTGAAACACTGCATGAGGATGAGAAAGGGTTTTGTTAGGGGTTAGCTATCCGTGTCTGAAACTTTAGATCAGCTATAAGGAAATAATGTCTGCTAATTTGAGTAAAACAAAGTGTAATAAAACTGTAACGTTCAGCAACAATAGCTTGCCTTTCTCTGCATGCAGGAAGCGTATTCCAGCCAGGGTCGACTGCTCCCTCTGTCTCTTCTTGCGTTCATTGTCCTCTTTTTCTTCTCCACTTGAACACCACTAATGATATAACTGCTCATACAGATCCGCCTTTTGTTCAGCCATCCCCTTGGAATCAGTGTTGCTACCGAACCGTCACACTGTTAAAAGAGGAGATAGACAAAGTTTGGAAGTGTTAGTGTTGCTTTCACTCATCTCCAGGGAGGCAGGGGGGAAATCAATAATTTTTCATTAACCTGCTTTCCTCTCTGTAATTGAGCACTTCCAGCCTTGGGTGCCAGTAAATGCTGCAACAGTGTCAATGTTTGTGATGACACAGTATCTCTGTTACTGACTTACACATCTACACAGGTACAAACAGTCTAGCTGAGAAGTTAGATCTTCTGCCTGGGACTTTAACTTCCTTTATTATTAAGTTGTAAAAAAAAGTTGGTGGAGAACAAACACATGATGAAAAATACATATATCTTTTATAAGGCAGTCTTTCAGAGTGTGTGTATGTGAAAACTCATGCAGCTTTTGATCTATGCCTATTTTCTTTTTATCCTGCAAGGAAAACCACACTGTAATTATAACCTGGAGAAATGTAGAAAATGCCACAAATCATTAAATGGCTGTTTGACAGTTAGAATGCACGATGCATGGTAGACATGAAACCTAACATTTTTAATACTGCTGTAAGTCTAAGTATTTTTTTGGCTAAACCTAACCAAATTGCAATTGCAATATTACCCCGTCACATTAATGCCTACCTACTGTATTTCAATAGCATACAAAGACACATATTCAAACACATATTCAATCTCTATCTAAACCAGGATGTGACAAATGGTTGAAAATGCAATAAATTCTGTGCTGTAACGTACAGAAAGCATATCACACATATGAGACTGCTACATAATGCCACAGAAATGATCCGGTGGTAAAATCACTTAATCACATGCTATATAGAGCTTGTAATTTCCTGAATCACCTGGGTTGATTGGAATCTTCGTACTGAATCAGGAATCTTGAGTCGGAGGTTAACCATTAAACCCATGAATGCTAAACGTGGCTGCCGCTACATGCACATGGCCAATTAGGGGACCAACTGAAAGACAACGAACGGAAACATGGCGGACTCGGATCAATTTGATCGTTTGGAAACGCTACGCACTCATATGTTTTCGGACTTCACGGACTTAGTAAAAGTGTGGTGCCATCCGTGCATCAGATAAAGAAAACCACAATTCATCATGCACAGAAGGAGAAAAACAATGAGATTTGTTTTGGAAGTGGGGAGACTCCCATCTGAATAATTTATTTTCAGTGCCCACAAGATCAAAAACAGCATAAATTGCTGATAAGAAATTAATTATTTATTTATTTTCTGCTTGTTTATTTTTCTTTCCATCTCTGTAGACTGTTCACAAGCCAGTACATTATTGCCCACCTGAATCCCTCACTATTGTGAGTCACGCACTGTAGTGAGGAATTAAGATGACCCTGCATCTATGAAATGAACAGGGACATTTGGGACCCCTCAAAACCCTGGGAGAATTGTCACTGCCTTCTTGAGAGGAATGTTTCCAATATCTTTTTGACTTTATGCCACAAGAAATTAAGGCATTTCTGAAGGTATAAGGGAACTAACCTGGTACTAATAAGATGTTACTAGTTAAGTCTTCGTCCTTTTATATTAAGAATGATCAACTGCAGTTTAGCTTCTGCGGTAGTGCCTCATTTCTTCAAGCATGACGTTGTCCAGCCAATGTTGAAGAAGCCTGGATTAGATACCTTTGTTCTCTCTAACTTCCGTTTAATCTCTGAACTCCTGTTTTCATCTCAAATCCTAGGGCAAGCTGTTTACCAACAACGTTTGGCTTACCTTTCAAGATAACAAGGTCTTGGACATTTTTCAATCTGGTTTCAGAGCCCTTCACAGCACTGAAACTGTTAATCTAAAGATGCTGAATGACATTTATGTGCCAACAGACTCATTCTGTCCTTCTGGTTCTTATTGATCTCTCGGCAGCCCTTGATACCGTTGATCATAGCATCCTGCTAACTCAACTGGAAAAGATGTTTGGGTTACCTGGTTCTCGAGTGGTTCCACACCTATTTCCATGAACAGAATCTCTATGTGATGCTCGAGGACAGAATTTCATCTTCTGCACCTCTGCAGTGGGGCATCCCCCAGGGCTCTTTTTTTGGTCCCCTTTTGTTCTCATTATTCATCCTTCTGTTGGGAGAATTTCTTTTTAGGAAACATGGTGTTCAGTATCAACTTTATGCTGATAATTGTCAGTTTTATGTTCCACTCAAACCTAACACCTCCATTCAGCCAATCCTGAATTGCCTTGATGAGGTTAAACACTGGCTGGCGGCTAACTTTCTATACTTAAATTATTCAAAAACAGAGGCTATTTTGTTCGCTCCTTCAGGGAAATGGGTAGTAGCTCTTTTAGATGTAGCTTCCCTTCCTTTCTCTATCAGTCATGGTGTCACCAACCTCGGAATCAGGCTGGACTTGACAGTGAAAATGGACATGCAGATCAATTCATTAGTGAGATCTTGTTTCTTTCAATTAAGACGGATCCCTAAAGTCAGGACACACACTCACAGCGAGGTGTCTTCCCATTATAATGGCCCTCACATCTGGACCAGTCTGCCGGAGGACCTCAGGGGAGCAGAGAACGTTCATATTTTTAAGAGCAGGCTCAAGACTCATCTTTTTAGCCTAGCTTTTAACTGATTATTGCTTATATTTTCAGTCTTTTACTGCATAGTCTTATCATATAGATCCCGTTATCTTTATACTTGAATCTGTTATTTTAATCTTCCTGCCAGTGTTTCCTCTGTGGGAGCCCTCTACCTTGGGAGCAGGGGTCGGCTGTGGATGCCTGAGTGCTCTCCAGGTAGCGCTTGGGTGGAGGTGGGGGTCTCAGCCTTGCGTCCTATGGGCGCCCTGTGTGCTTCGGCTGCTGCGGTTGATCTGCTGCTGCCCGCGCAGAACGCTCCCTTGATGGCGTTTTCTTTCCTGACTCATATGCACTTGGCCTAATGTCCTTTTTATGTCCTTTTTATTGTTGTTCTTAAGAGTTTGTGTGTGTGGTAGTTGGGTTGGGGGTAGGGGGGTGTAACTGTGATCATGCTTTTAAATCTGTGGGTGAGGGATGGTAATATGGTTTATGTGGGGTCATTTTAATCTGTAAAGCACTTTGAGTTGCAACTCCTGTATGAAAAGCGAAAAGATTGATTAATTGATCTCTAAGCAAAAACCCATCCTTTCCAGAAAGCATCTCAAATCAGTCATTGATGCATTCATCACCTCCCACCTTTACTTTTCCAATTCCTCTTTGGTAGGTGTCACTAAAGCTTCGAAAGAGCCTCTATGTACCCATAGACTATGGATTGAGCTCCCCCTTGACATAACAGTCCTCATCCTTAAACCTTTTTTTTTTTTTTTTACACCTGAAGACTTATTACTTCCACTTAGCTTTTAACCTACCCTGATACTGTCTTGACTATGGTTTTTAGTTTTTTGTAATTTTTATTTCTTTTATATTATTTATCTCATGTACAGCACTTTGGTTGACTGCCATGTCATATGGAAAGTGGTATATAAATTAAGTGGTATGATATGGGTAACTTGCCAGAAAGAGTATGTTCATTATCATAAATGACTGAATTAGAAGATTAGCAAATTATTGGCAGAACGAACAGCAACAACTGATCCAAGCTTTGGTGTTGTCTCACCTGGGTTGTCGCTCAATAGATTGCCCATTAGTCATTAATCAATGTGGGAAAACTGAAAGCCGTCCAAAATTAATTTACCCTTGTAACTCTTACTTGTTGGTAGCGCCACATGTTTTATATGAGAACTGTATTTTACAAAACAATGAAATATACGTGCATTATTATTGACTACCACATGCTAATGCAACTTGTTTCACCTTGCTGAGTTTCAATGCATATACATTCAAAGTGTAGTTACACTTTCTGCCCATTTAATCCACTGAGGTTTTTGACAGCCCTTTTCATTGCCACACTCATCATATTCACTGTAGCATCCATATACTGATCAGAATTCTTCTTAGCTCTACACTCACTCCTCTCGTATAATTGTATAATCCCTCCATTACCACATGGCAACCGAATCAAGTCCATTAAACAATCCAACACAACACAATATTCTTTCATAGCCTCTTGTTTAATGGCACACATTTCTTTTCCATTTACCAGCTAAGTAGCTACATGTAGAATTCTACGAAGCAACTTTCAGTGCAGAACAATAAAAAGATGGTAAGCAGTCATGCGTCATGGGTTAGAGACACCTATGTTCATAATACTGCTCTTAGCCATAAAAACATTTCTTACTGCTTGACCATTAAAGGCTAAAATTTCATAAAATATAATTAGGTTCCTCTTGAATTTGAAACACATGCCTGTAATGGTTAAAACACCCAATTCTACAGTAAAATTTAGATGTTTATTTGCATTAAGGTTCACATTGTAGTGCTGGATTTCCTTCCTTTCCTTCCATCAGCATCTCCCTCCCCTGTATGTTAACACATCGTAGGTATAGCCTGGGAATGACCTTACTCCGTGTTCAGTGCAAGTCTTCCATTTATAACTGATTAATTGCTTGTTTCCCAAATGAGTTTGCATACTGTGTCTCATATGTTGCAAACACAATCTGATACTGTGCATCCCCATGTTCTCTGGTAATGGTGTATGTTTCCATCAAGATGATTTTAAAGAGATTGTGTTTAAGAATGGCATCTGTCATTCCTGAGTGTGATTAAGTTGTTTTTCTAACTTAAATTTTTTTAATCTATATTCACACCTGCTCGGGTTGTTGCAGCTGGCATCATCAAGTGCTGTGAGACAGAGGTGAAAAAATGCCAGCGCTGTTTAGTTACATGTAATCATCACCTGTTTTCCTGTGTAATGTCTGCTGATATTTTAAACCAATAAAAACTGGGGGATTACTTTGTTTTTTCCCCACTTCTAGGCTTGTGCTTTTTGGACAGAAGTGGTGTAGTTTTTTTCGAGTTAAAACTGGTCACCCAGTTTCCTGGTTCCTAGAAGAGATTGGACCACTCATCATTCTTCTCAGACCACTGTTTGGAGAGTTTTTGTATATATATATATTACGCAAGTAGAGGTTTCATGACTTGCGGACTCAGTTTGCATAGATGAATAGAAAGCCGTTTTTGTACTTGAACAATATTTCTTGAAGAACACTACAAACCTTAATTTGTGTGTTTTCACAAGCAATATTTAGCACAGGGTTAGAACCTTTGAATCAAATGATAACTTGATTGTCATTAGCCACCCAAAGTGCATGGCCATACTTTCTTGAAGGGGTTGCGCTGGACATAACACTGGGGCCCCCACTCCACATGACAAGCAAATAAAAATGCACAAAAAAATGAATTACAGACAAATACTTGTCCCGCCCCTGAATGGATGGCATCCTGTGTGGTGAGCCATGTTGCCCATATCCAAAACCCTCTATGTATGTAATAATGTTGGGTTTGGTTGGGACTTTACTTCACACTGGTGAACAAGTTT
The DNA here is from genome assembly GCA_963556495.2 of Valencia hispanica. Lineage (NCBI taxonomy): Eukaryota > Metazoa > Chordata > Actinopteri > Cyprinodontiformes > Valenciidae > Valencia > Valencia hispanica. The sequence goes on along the minus strand of OY747704.1, from coordinate 14,982,540 downwards.
GTTTACTTAAGATGCTAATATTAACTTTGTACTTACTTAATAGCTTATGCTAGTGCTAGCTTTATTCAGCTTTCACACTTTGACCAAAGAATTACTCACACAATCAATATAGAAAATATTTGATACAGTGTTAAACATTAAGTATGGATGTTATTTAACTTTCAATAAACGTATTTGTAAGACATTATGAGGATGCTGTAATTCATGGCTGGATGGTGGCATAGATGTTACCATTGTGGTAACATCTAAATGTAAATACCATTGTATTTACACATGAAAGGTCCTTGAATCCCAGCTTGAACCATTCAGTGGGGAGTTTAGGTGCTCTTCCACTATCGTAACTTCTGGGTAATTTTACCGGACCTTCACTGTATGCGCCAGTTCACTGGGCCGACCCCATATTTCCAGTTTTTGCTCATTTCAACAACCAGTTGCCTTGGGTTCTGTACTCAGAAGTGGGCTGGTAGAGTCGCTGGGTGGAACTTGTGGTTAACTCAAGCTGATTTTAACTCAGTGGGAAATTATATTAGCAGACATCGCCAAACAACCAGCATTAGTAAAATTGGAAGAGTTGCTAGTGAAGTAGTTTATAACCACATAGCAAACAGAAACGGGGCAACCATCCCTGCTTCTTTCATTGCAGATCTCTTGTTATTCTCTGCTGCTGTGGGCGCCTCTTTGCGACATGTTGACGTCTTAGCAAATTTCTTAAAGGGCCAATTTTGTATGGAGATACAACAGCTGAGAGGACCGAGCCAGTGGATTTTCCCTCTCAGCTTTTCCCCTCCCAGAAATGTTCCAGAACCTGTATAGTTGAAATACGCCTACTTTCTTTCTCTGAAAACATGGGTTCTCTCCTGCTTCCTTCCATTATCCAAAGACATGCCTGTCAGTTTTAAAAATGTAATGTCCAGGTAGGGAAAGTAGCCCTTAGATGCAAGTGCATGTATTTGTGTGTGCCTGTTCTGTGGGTCGCTGTCATGCACTGGTGACTTAGGTACCCCTTTAGTTCACTGACCATTGGATATAAGCACCAGACTCCCATGATAAAGGGTAAAGTGAGTTTAGAAGATGGACAGATTGTTTAATTTTCATAAATTTCCAACCCCATCCTTGGCTGCCTGATTGTGAGACATTTGTTGCTTTTCTTGGAGGGTTTTGAGTTAAAAAGCTTAATCAGTGCCGTGTATAATCCAAACTCCACCCTGTTGTGTCAAATCAACCAAGGACTGCATTTGTTCTTGGTTGAATTAACTCCGTGTTTCATGCAGCATCTTCCTGCAGTTGAGAAGCCAAGACATTAGAGTGACTGAATCGTTTCTGATAGATAACATTGGATGAAGTAATAAATAAAAATTATCCAAGAAAGGGAATTAATTCAGAGGAAGTGATTATCACTGCTGATCAAGACTGAAATTGAGCGAATTATTATGATTTGATCAATATTCATGGTTTTGCAAGAATGTGCAATCTTTGAAGTTTACTCACAAAAACACCATTACACAACCTTAAGAGAAGAAAGTCCAAGTTCTCTATTGGTCAGTCAAAGAAAGAGGCCTGTCTGACTCACACAGCCTTCAGAATCTACCTAAAACTGTCAGTGTTCTGCCATCAAAGAGATTTCTAGCAAAAGAAACATCTAAGTGGGTTATTGGTGACCTGCCAAAGTAGCTGCTGGAGCAGACAGCTTCACTGGCCTCTTCTAAAATTTGTCAGTATGTTGGCTGGAGGTGATTTGCTGAGCCAAAGGGGACATGAAGGAGGAATCGCTGCCATGGCATTGCCCAGATCCAGATGGGCCAAGACAGAAGGGGATAGATGCAAACACTTTATCAGCAGTCTACGTTCCACAAGGCCCTCAAAAGCTCGAGTACAAACAAAGGCAGAGCTACATGTGGAGGCTTCCAAGGTTGCAACTTACTTTGCACCCCGAGCTGTGCTGCCTGTGTGATAAAAGATTTACACGCTGCTGAATACTTACACATAGCGCTACCTACTTTTTCTGCTGCACTTTGTGTTGTTACTTTCACACCCAGTTTGAGACATCTATACAGAAAAACTGCAGAGTACGTTTGGGCCTGTCTGCTCTTCCATCTTACTTTTCTATTCCCCACTGGTGCAAACTGGAAGTAGCCACAAGGAAAGAAGTCTGTTTCCCAGTCAACTTTCTGGTGCTGCAGTTGTTCCATTATCAAAACAGCTTGTTCATAAATAGGTTATGTGCATCTTGTCAACGTATTATTTTTCTTTACACTGTAACCCTTGATCAAAAACTGCCTCATAAAAATGCTCATTTATACAGACCATGACATTTGAGAATCAGAATTGTACATTCACATTTAAAAACCTTGACACATGCAATCTTAACGCACATTTTAATAAATAGTCTAGAAAGAAGACAATTTTTTTTCACACTCAGTCTCAGTCTGAAATAATTGAAGGTAATAGAGAAATGTGCAGACAAATGTGCAGCTCCAAGTTTGAGGAAAGTTCTGTAAGAAATATTGAAGATATTTGATTTTAGGGCAAATGGCAGTTTCCAGCAATTATTCTGAGGATATGGACAAAGGGTTTTGTGTGGCATAGGGAAGGAAGTAGCGGAGATAACACGAAATGTCAAGTTGTTAGACACTAATCCTGTTCTACAAATGAAAAAAGTCAATAGGACATTTAGAATTGTATTGTTATTGTGTTCATTATCCAGAAGGTCTGGTTACAGTGCTGCCTTGCAAAGGTTTTCATACTTTAAAATGTTTCATGTGCTGTCCTACTTCTGTCACGAACTTCAACTCAGTGTGATTTAATAAGTATCTTAATAAGTGGGATGTTGATTTGTGCTCGGCCCCCATTTACTGTGACATACCTAAATAAAATACAGTGGAAACAAATTCTCTTCTGAAGTCACCTAGTCAGTAAATCTCAATCTCGATATAAATAGAGCTGTTCCCAGAGATTTGTTACTGACTCCACCTCCTCCCTATGACAGGATAAGGGACGAAAATCTTTTGGTAGTACTGTTGCCTTGTAGCAAGAAGGCTCCAGGTTCAAATCCCGGCCTGGGATCTTTCTGCAGGGAGTTTGCATGTTCTATCTGTGCATGTGTGGGTTCCCTCCGAGTACTCTCGCTTCCTCCCACAGTCCAAAAACATGACTGTTAGGTTAATTGGTGTCTCTAAATTTCCCTTAGGTATAAGTGTGTGCATGCATGGTTTTTCGTCCTTTGTGCCTTGCGAAGGATTGGCGGCCTTTTCCAGGGTGTACCCCGCCTCTGGCCCGAAGACTGCTGAAAATAGCCCCTAGCCCTCCCTGCTAAGGCGTTGATGATGGATGGACGGATGGGTTCTTTTGCTCTTTCACAGATCTGGCTTCTGAATTCAATCCTCCACCCTCTCATCTTTTTTAGATACTTTATGGGGGCTTGTGCAAAATCTTTATTCCCCAACTTCCCTTACCTACCTTGTTTGAGGCAGTGAAAGATTGATACTAAGGTGGAGGTTCACCTACCAGCAGTACAACAACCCTAAACACACAGATAGCATATCAATAGCAAATCAAAGCATTATTTAAGCAGTCATTGTTTAAATAGCCAAAGCTGTGTATCACTTATGCATGACTTTATGTCTGTCTATGACATAAAATCCTAAAACAAGACACAGCAGTTTAAGGTTTTCGTATTTTATCTAAAGTCCATGCGGGAATAATACCCTGTTACCACTGTAGCAAATAAAACAAGCTGTTGTATCTATCGAAGTTGGAAGTCACACATATGTCTTTCTGTTGATATTATTTCATAGTTAAAATGATTCTTTAAGATGTTCTGTCAATGGTGTTGCAATATAACATCTTGTGAGATCCCATGCTGCAAGAAGTCGCCTTGGTGCTCCCCGAGAAAGGAAACCCATGTGAACCAGACTGCACATCAATAGTCTTTAATCTGATTCACTGAAGTCATCTGTCACACTGCTCTGTGTGCAACTGTGCCCTGGAGGATGCCCCAAAATAAGCCTCCCAATTGTGGAAAACAAGAGCCTGCATAACACAGACTTCTGACTGCCAGATATTTCCCTGCATGACTGATGCTGAGGCGTTGAAGAAGAAGTGCAACCTCCGTCACTTCGCATACCCTCTGTAATCTTAACGCTAATTAGGAGTTCTTTGTTTATATCAGCTCACATTTGGGATTTGCACAGCCTGACAAGACTGTTACAGTTTTAACTGTCAGTCCTTTGATCAAAGTGCTATGACTGAGGCCTGCTGTCTGAGGAAACATGATGGCGCTTCTTCCCAGTGAAGATAGGAGCCTAATTTGCGCCTTGTTTTCGTAAAACCTCACAGCTGCCGCTTTTCACATCAGCTGAAGAGGCTCTCTGTTGCAAAGCATTTTAGCTGTGGGCTTCAGCTCTGATAAGAACACTCAGCACGGATCATTTGTTCGTGTTCTTGTTTGTTTTTTTTCTTCCTTGGGTTTAATTGCCCTTCCCAAAATGCTGCTTTGACTCCTGCGTACCCTGCTGGGCATCTATGCACAATTGATTGCGTGTGATCAAAAATTTGCCTCCTTCAGTGATGCGAGGAAATATAATCGCACATTTCAGAGCTTATTGTATGCTTGTTTTTGAAAGCATGAAGCATATCTGTCTTTGTTGTAATTAATCTGAAATCAATACAGAGATCAAAGCCCATATCCATTTTAAAATGTGTCTTTGAACTCTATCTTTGTCATCACACATATGAATCAGCTTCTGTGATCGGATCTGTCTGCTCTTTGAATGTCATGTTATCTTGAATGCGGTGGCACCATTTCGCTGACATTTGCAGCACAAAAAAGAGGTTCTCTTTACTAATCAATCTGTACATTGGGTGTGCAAGAACACGGAAAAAGAATGAGCTCAATGGAGTCTGAATGACTCTGTGCTGTATTTCCTTGTCAACTGAGCACCTTAATGTGCCAGAATTACTATCCTATGTATTAGACACTGCAGCTTATATAATTTAATTTCCAGCTAAGTTAGGATGCAGTAGATTTTTTTGGATACAGAGCATACAGCATACAGAGCTAATACAACTGTGACTTAGGTATTGCCTGAATGATTGTAAAAAACGGGTCTACAGAGTGTTTTTGCAGCTACAGGGGATCCAACTTCTGAGCCTCCCTGGCAAGGTCTATAAGAAAATGTTAGAATTTGAATTCCATTCACCGTAGCCCCAAATAAGCCAAAGTATATACATATAAGCACCTCCCAAACTCAGGTACGCACAGGTAACCTCCCAAGCCACTTGTCCATACCTTGTTCGGCTGAACCTCGAACATGACTTCTCCCCTGTGAACAAGTCAGTCCATTCTGGAGAAAAAAAGGCAAAAAAGAATGAGAACGAGCCTGATTTGCATTCTGGTTCAGTTTAATAACTGAAAGACTGAATTGAAATTGAAAATTGAATTGGTTGCCATAACCAAAACGCACGGGACCACTGTACTGTTATAATTGGTGGCCCCTAAAGAACATTTCAGGCATATTAATATTTACTTAAAACAGTGAGACGTCTTCCGTTTAATTATAAAGTCAGGTGCCTTACATTATAACCAACAGGCACAATATGATGCACATACAATCGTCCCCACTTATATATTTTCCTGCGTTTACCCACCAGAGTGTGACAATAACATCAGATTCCTAGGATCAAACCTTCTTTCCTGACCTCTTGCCCCCTTATCCTGGAAGGAGACACAGAACACTTCACAGCTTGAGATCAAAATTTCTAATAGGCCCCACGTTGGGCGCCAAGTGTAATGGTAGAATATACTTCAGGGTTTTCATAAGAAAGAAGACTGAGTCCCAGAAGGCGTTTAAGTATTTAATACAAACTTGCTTTGGCCAAAACATGGAGGGGGCAGAGATTACTCATGCATCGCCCTACCCAACCTTTCTGACTAACAGCTTAAATGGTATTCAGCAATCACTGTTTATCTCTGCTGCACGTCTTCTCCAATCTTCACCCCCCGCCTCTGGACAGCTACTTCATGCCAGTCTGATAGCAAAGCATGAACCAGCACATCCAAGGCCAGACTTGTTATCTTGCTGCCCCGGCGTCTGTCTCTCTGGTGACCTGACACATCTTTATCATAACATTAAGCTTGCTTCCCTTAACCATTTTATCTCGCCCTAGATACATTCACTAGACAGAGAATATATGCTTAAAGAGTAACTAAACCCCAAAACAACTTTTTTTTTTTGCCTGTAAACTGTATAAATGGGTCTTTACCAATGCAATCTTTGAGTTTCTGGGGATTTGTTTACATTTTCACGTCCCCCTCTCTGCTCATCCTCCACACTTGGCCATACCCCTCCGTGCCTCCTTGCACCGCCCACTTTGTAGAAATTTTTAAATGTTGTCTTGGGGCGGGGGTTATGCTTTTTCATTGGGTTCAGTTCCACTTTAAATCGTAATTACATAGGAATGTTTCCACCACATGATCTAATAATTACCTTATTTAATTACATGCAAACATGCAAAACTAAAGGTGTGAATGGTTGATTAATTGGGTTATTAACTGTCTGACCACTTGGGGTCATTCAAGGATCATGATATGTCATTCTCAGACAGTTCATCCTTACATATTGAAAAAATTAAAATGAAACACATGGAAATCAAACTTTAAGTTTTTTGGTTTTTTTGGTTTTTTATTCTGATGCAGCAGAACATTTGAATTTTTCCACACATCTCATCCCAACACACCTGCACTATTCAGAACGGGTGCGAGTCAAAAGTAGCCCTTACTGTACTTTTAAAGTTACAAGACTGGATGCTCCAAAAAATCCTCTTAATTTCCTCACCTTTAGACATGTATCACAGAAATGATTAAATGCCCCATCATACATGGGAACAGTGTAACAGCAGCTTCATCTCGATTTTTTTCTTCTTTTTGCCATTTTAGCTCTTGCTTTGTGTTGATCTGACCTCATTTAAGTGTATTTCACAAATGTCACTGGGATTTACACCAGCACTGCTTATTGTCAGCAAGGCCAGTCCTACATAAACATGTGGCAGGTTAGCCTTGTTTATAAATGAGGGTGGACAAGCACCAGTTCAATCAATGCCACTTATGCATTGCCTCATTTCCTCCTCCTCCTCCTCCTCCTGCTGTTCTTAGGGGTTATATCTTTTTCATTCTGCAGGTGCAAGAAACAGTGGCTTTGCAAGCATAATGCTCTAGCCGCAATTGGTCTTTTTTCAGATTCATGCTGTTTAAACCTCTGAAGATAGCCCCTGAGAAATGCTATAAATTAGATTATTTTTTACTGTTTGACACATTCCCTTTAGTTTCGAAACCTGTTCGATTTCTTTTCTACAGCAAGTCACAAAGCATTTTATAGCAGAACTAGCCTCATCTGTTTGCCTTCTTCAGATCAGCTCCTCACAATAAGTATGAATAAATGCAATGATTATGTCAACCTTTTTTGTGTGAAATCAATCAAATCTCTTTAGACATGGATTGTTACCTATAGAAAAACATGTCATGGTCATGTTATGGGTCCAATCCTACAATTAGGCCCTGCCGGGCATGCATGTGGGCTTTAGCCAATAGCATCACCGTCATTGCACTTTAGCACCAGTTTGAAAAGGATCACCACCCCTTTCCAATCCCAGAACAAAGAGAAGTTGTTCTTGGAAGCTAAAGTAGTTGTTGACGTCAGCTGTCCTTCCTGTCTCCCTGTAGCACTGTCTTAGGCGTCTCACAGTGCGGACATGGCAATTTATTGCCCTAGCCACATCAGCAGTCCTCATGCCTCCCTGCAGCATGCCTAATGCACGTTCACGCAGATGAGCAGGGACCCTGGGCATCTTTCTTTGGGTGTTTTTCACAGTCGGTAGACAAATCTCTTTAGTGTCCTGCGTTTTTAGAACTGTGACCTTAAATGCCCACTTTCTGTAAGCTGTTAAGGTCTTAACGACCATTCCACAGGTGCATGTTAATTAATTGATTATGGTTAATTGAACATGCATGGAAAACATTGTTTAAACTCTTTACAATGAAGACCTGTAAAGTTATTTGGATTTTTACAACATTATTGTTGAAATACACAGTCCTGAAAAAGGGCCGTTTCTTTTTTTGCTGAGTTTACAAACTGAGCAGAGTTGTGTTTTTTCTTCTTCAGTGTGATTTCATAAATGTATTTTTGTAAAATCCTGCAGCTGGAATCCAAAATTCATTATCCAGCTGCATTTCTATTGCTAGTGTCCATTAATTGAAAAAGAAAATACACCCCTGGGATTTTTTTCTTCTTTTCTTTTTTGTGTGAGATGCATTCATGAAGGCACATTTTCAAAAGGGCAACGTCTTTCTGTTTTCTTCTGGGAAGTACACAGGATGGTCATGATAAGAATGTTTGAGACGGTGCAATTTTCAATCAGCAAACCCCGTCTTCTCCTGCAGAAACAACCTTACAAAGGGAAAAACAAAATCATAGAATGTTCCTGCTTTGGGTTGAGTAAATAGTCTGAAAACGCTCACTATAAAAAACACTTTCCAGCCACTGAAATCAAACAAGGAATGTTCTTCCTCAAACAACGACCCCCTGTAGCATTTGCAAACAGCTTCATGGACTGTCTCCTGTTTATCCTGGACCCAACATGTGGCCAAACTTTGATTCATCTGTCTGAAGAGCATCATTATTCCCAAAGGTTAAGGTTTTGTATTTACTCCAAGCTGTAGTTCAGCTCAGAGCCCCATTTGGAAAGCATAAACTTTTTCTTGGCCCACCTCCCAAGTAGATATAATTCATGGAATATCTCTCTGCTTGTAGATGCACGCACTAGTCAGATGAGATAGCTAGATCCTGTGATGAAATTCTTATTTTTCATTTTGCTCCATCCTCTTGGCTGAGTTTACTGAGGCAGCCAACCCTGGAACAGTTCTCAGTCATTTGCAGTCCTCACCATGTGGAGATGATTTTCCTTGCAGTCAAATTATTCATTTTTTTTTCCTCCTATAATTTCTTCCTTTTAAATCTATTGTCTTACAAAGAAGCTTTCAGGACTATTTTTGTCTGAAGGTGATAGAAAGTACATTATGAGTTCACCGCTTGAAACGTGAATAGAACAACAGGCCCTAGATGTGAGGTATTGACTTAGACCTGCACCCTGTCAGTCGTAATAGACTCTGCAGGCTACAGTTTTGCTTGAGAGTTGAGATGGTATAGGTAAAAAGACAGAAATGTCCTCTTTGTATTGGAGAGTGCAGAAAAATTTGATTTGTCTTCTGCAGTAAAATTTGGAGCCTAGTTTGAAATTGAACATATAAAAACAGATGTAAATGGAATTTTTAATTCAGTGTTGACAAAATCTAGTGCTGCACAGTGGAGCAGTTGGTGGCACTGTTCGCTTGCAGCATGAAGGTCCTGGGTTCAAATCCCAAAACTCACACCTGCGGTGACTAAAAATTCTTTGAGAAGCTGGTTTTAAAACACATAAAGGATTGCCTCCCCTCCAGTATGGATGCCCACCAGTTTGCCTACAACGCAAACAGGTGTACTGAAGATGCCATTTCTACTGCTCTCAATTCCACCCTGCAACACCTGGAGAAACCAGGCACTAGAAATTTTGTTTTAAAGGTCGTGGATGTCCAGTTCCAATGTGATATCTTGTCAATTTTGTATCAGTGCCCTTCTCTCAACAGTATACGTCAGGCAAAATAATAGAACATGTTCCACAGTCTCTTCTTGAAGACAAGAAGACAAGGTTTTTAGAGATTGTAAAAGACATTTTGTGTTGGTGCTATAACTTTTTTGTCTGTGCTACAAAAACAGCAACCTCTGTAGCACCAGTGCTATAACCTAAAAAAGTTAACGTACAGCCCGATACGGCCGATAAAAGGACACTGCAAACAGGACACGTAAAAAAAAAAAAAAAAAAGACTGCAGAGGGTCATCAGATGGAGCTAGAACGGGCAGAGAGAGTGAGTGGACATAGAAGTCTTCCAAGCTGAAGCTGAGCCCACATAATGTAGCCCATTTGGTGTATTATCAGTAATAATAATGAATGCGGTCACACATTGCACAGCGTACTGATCTACACAACGTAAAGTTGCCTAATTCTGATATCAAAAATTGCATAACAGGAGATCGTCCACACTTACCTTATCTACAGCTGTGTTTTAGCTCCATCTGCTAAAGTTCGGCATCTGTGTACTCCGGTTCATAAAGGGATCCCCATTTGGCTGGTGCTAAAAAAAGTTTCTTCTTCATCCAATCCATCTGGCATGGTGCTAAAATGAGTTTCATCCTCAGATGTTTCATAATCAGTCATGTTGACGGTATTTAACAGTGTAACAGCTGACGGGAGGATCACAACAGTTGATGCTGGCCGCAGCGTGGATTGATTGGAATGGAAAGAAAATAGTGAAGAGTAATAGTGAGTTGCGAATTTTGGCCGGCGTTTCTTTTTGTGATGCAAATGAATCATGTTTTCTGAAGCAAAACGGCAAAGTTAGTTGGCCCCCGAAACTAGCCGGGACTACTTTCTGGAAAGACTTTTAACGGCCAGAGCTCTGACCAGGAGGTGACCACAGATATAGGTCGGTGTATATGCACTATGCTGATGGTGAGGATGGGATACAACTTCATGTCTAAAAATGCGAACTATCCCTTTAACAGGACTGACCCATATAAATATCGAATTGGAACGGATTGGATTGGATCGAATCGGTATTGGATCGTGATAATCTATTCTAACTCTTCGAATCAGTTCTTGAAATTTGAATCAATACGCAGCTCTTCTTTTTACCATCCTCATTGGGTGATTATTTATGAAGAAACCAATGGTTATTTACATAGGAAATGAAGGCTGGAGGCGGTGCACCATCAGTGATCTTCCTGTATAAAACGCATACAATGAACAGAGCAAGTCAAGCATTTACAGTCAGAATAACCTCCTTATAGAAAAAATAATCTGTGTGAAAAACCATTATAGTGCAGCTCACTTAGATCACAGTAATAATCCTATAAATAGCCTCTCAGTGGAAATGTAAAAATAGTTTAGATGAATAGAATAGAAAAAAGATTGTTCTAAGATGGTGAAAGTCCCCTTTAGTTTTGCTCCTTCTCAGCCTAGCTATGAGCTTTAGCCTCTGGGACAAAATGATCTGGATTCATACTAGACGAAGACACCAGAAGATTTATCTACTGTAGGTAAAGTTAGCTGTTTGTAGCCTAGTAACACAACCTGACTTCACTTCTCCTGAAAATCTCCTTTAATGTATTTGGAGCCTGGCTAATTGTTTAACAACATGACCCTGATGACATCAGTTTGCAAATGTATTCATTTGTGCATCTTAGAAACTGCATCTTGAAAAATGTGACCTTGCAGCACGACTCAGTAAATTTATTTACTTGACGTGCGTCTGCTTGCATTTGTATTAGCTTCCGCGCCTCCAGCACGGTCCCCCCCTTTTAAAAGTGCTTAGGTCCATTTTATCTCAGAAGGGGGCAGCGCTCTGACCCCACAGGGGAGCCGGGGCAGCGCGGGGTCAATGGAGATGTACCGCCTCAGCTGCACAATCTGACAGACCTAATGCAGCTATTTGTAACGGGATTCTCTCCTTGCAGCTCTGGGCACAGTTATCAGTGGCCGAGCACGCTCGGTGCAGCAGGGCTCAGGCCAGCTCATCAGAGCACCATTCTCCTGGTGTCGCTGGGCCGCTTAACAAACGATCGCATTAAGCCGAAAAGACATGCGGCTGCATCATTAAACCTGTTCGTTCTGATACCCAGTCGATATTAAATTCGCATCCAAAGACAGCTGTGTTCAAACAACACATTGAGGAATGGTCAATGAAACATGTTAGCATCAGAATCAATAACTTATCTTCAGAGAGAACAGGTTTTTGTACATCAACATCATAGATCACAGTACTTCATAAAGTTTGAAATGTAAAAACTCGAAGCTGTTCCATCAACAGGAGCAGTTGAGGTGCAGGTGAGGTTAGTGATTGCATCAACATCTCCAAAGAAGGAGGGAAGGAGATATCCTGGGAGGATAATACTAAAGCAGAGAAACATCGATCCAAATTATGCTTTGTAAGGGTTACAGGAGGTTCAAAGGAGCAAAAGTCATTTACATGATGAATTATAATGTGTGTTGTTCACACGTCTGGCAGGCTTAGCTGAATCCTGCAACTGTTGTTGGTACAGGCTTTAAATAAAAATCAACACGGCTTCTGTTTTAAGCTTTGGAGTAACTTCTGGTTTACGGCATAACATGGCAGTGTTTACCTTTATCAGTCAATGAGATTTAGCTTCCACGCTGGAAAATGGTTATGAATATGGCTTTAAATACCAATTTTTTTTATGTCTGTCTCTCTTTTGACTCTATTTCTGGTTTACAGTAACTCCTTGGGGAAATAATTGGCTCTTTAACTGCTTAATGTTCCACTGTGTTCACTGGGTAATCATGTTTGCTTGCCTGTCATTAGCTTCTGGGCATCTGCACTGAGCAGAATGTTTATTATAGGTTTTTAATTGTCTTTCTGCTTGCAAAATGTGTTTATGGACAAAATAAGTCTAAAAAACCCACAAAGAACCTAAAAAAAGCTTTTAGAGGAACATAGACATGCACATTTTAGTCAAGATTATAGAATCATTTAATTAAATAGTGCTTTTTATATAAACATGTATTTAAGATAAATCACAGAACTGTACATATACTGAGGTACAGAAATTATTTTGATAGAAAACCATAAAACAACAGCAAAACTGCTGGATCACCAAAGGCATATCTATGGGGTTCTTACAGGGTTCCTGTGAGGGTAACTGCAGAGTACCTACAGGGTACTTTTACAGGTTTTTATATAGTATCTATAGAGTTCCTTCAGGGGAGCCTGAAGGGTTTCTTAGAAAGTTACTTACAGGTTCCCAACAAAGTTCTTAGGACTAACTTCAGGAGTACCAACTGGAGTACCTACAAAATACTTTACAGGAACAGCTATGAAGTAATCACCTAAAAACCAGTTGGACAGGAGTCCTTACTGATGTACTGTTGGGTATAGACAGGTTATCTTTGAAATACTTACAGCTAAGTACAGAGATAGAGACGTACGGAGTACCTGCTGGGTCAGTTACCAGTTCGCTGGCTGAGATCCCTACTGGGTATTAACCATGATGGCACAAAAAGCATATATTTACATGGTATCGAAATGATAAATGCTCATTGAGTTAGATGGGTAATGTGTTTGTAGAGGGGTGTTTCGTTCCCTATGCTAAGGTCCCAATTGGAGTGCATCTGAGATTTATCCTTAAATGCACTTCCCCAACATTAGGAAACAGTTTCTGACACTTATGCAGGTTATGTGGCTGCTTTCCTTTCTGTGAAGCCTCAAGTGAATGTCCGCTGTCTGAGATGTTAATTGCACCTCCACATCCAGCCGACTGCTATCCCATTCCTGTGCAGTAGAAACGCTGGTTAATCACTCACATAGTGCTGTGAGATTCTACCAGGCTTTGTGGAGATTGAGAGGACATTCACTCAAAATTAGAAGATAAAACGGTCTAAATATTGCCAAATCCTCCCCGGGGAAGTTTTATTTTGGTATTTTTCACCTACCTAAATTTGTCGATAGGGAGGCTTTGCAGCTTTTGGTTTCCTCAATACCTTAAATCACACCCATTCCTTCACATTGTCTGACACTTGGATGCTGTTCTGAATAAGGTACACTTGTGCTTTGGGGCTTCGGCCACTTGTTCGAATGATTTGTTGAGACAGTGGTGTTTTTTTGTTGTTTTGTTGTTTTTGTTTTTGGCAGTAGGCAACACCTATGTGACAAAATGCAGCTCTCAGTGAAATATTTTTGATCTTGCTGACATTTTCCCAGAAAGACGTTGTGCTGCTTTTTTGCACATTACTTGCCATCTCAGCTTAATTTAGGATGAATTTCTGTCATGCTGAAGTTTTTCCGACAGAGCGTCTCAGGTCTTTCCCATCAAAGTCACAGGATGTTGGCAGCTCGAATTGAGGCTGCCTTCTGTCTGTCTTGCCATTATTGACTTCTTCTTTGCTTCTGGATCTCCAGCTCTCTTTAATGATCAGTTGTTTGTCAGCTCAGATGTAGGTTCATCACGTGATGCCGATCAAACGGCCTTAGAAAAAATCTTTTCCCAGTTTCGAAACTGCAAGCATCAGCCAGAATGTGCAACAATGGGTAATTACAAATCATTGCAAAAGGACAATTTTTCTAGATTCAGCTTTTTGACTCTGCTAAAGACTCTCGACATTAGCCTTTCTGTGGAGAAATTGGCCATTAGTAGCTCCTCACTTTGAAAGTGTCTTTTATTTTTCTGAATAATTACTGATTCATTTTGGTAAACAAGGATTTAATTGTGTCTCTTGTGGAGCCTGCGCACAGAGCCCTGACATCTGATGTTAAATTATAGCTATTATATTCTTGGCACCTCTGAGCAGCATGTCGGTGCCAAGCTGGCATAGACTGTAGGAACAGGTCAGTTAAACTCTGCACTGCACAGAGGTAAGGCCAAATGATTGCACTGATCTCAAATTGTTCTTTAAAGTTTCAGATTGTATATGTGTGACATTTGGATCCAGCTTATTCTAGGACTGACCAATAAGCGGAGAGGAGTAGACACAGGTCTTTTGTGTGACTTGTCCATCGACAGTGAAGGAACAGAGCAGCGCAGTGATGAACACTCGCGAGTGATGGATTAAGGCTGCCTCTCTAAGAGACAACGCGCGTTACCCTGTCGTCCGACCTCCTCTCTCAACCCAGATGTACCGCTTCCTGCCACAGGCTGCACGTCTTGAGTGAATAGGATAAGTATAATTTCCTTCACCTCCCTCCAAACTGAATGCAACTTTATTGAGGTAAAAAAAAAAAGTTGCACAGAAATAACTCTCAGTTACAGAAGCAAATGAATTTGAATATTTTTGCAGCATTGTGCTCATATTTTTTAAAGGGGTTCTAGAAAGTTTCTTGACGACTGGAAACTGTTCTTTGAGCCTCCATAAAGTATATGGAACTTTGCTTATTCTGAA
This sequence comes from Valencia hispanica, assembly GCA_963556495.2. Lineage (NCBI taxonomy): Eukaryota > Metazoa > Chordata > Actinopteri > Cyprinodontiformes > Valenciidae > Valencia > Valencia hispanica. The sequence continues at coordinate 14,967,501 of OY747704.1, read as the reverse complement.
AATGAACCAGAAGCCCTGATAAATGGCCAAATACAACCCCATAATAAAGCCCTGCAAAGGAAAGGCTGGCTTTATCCGCCCACTCAGGCAGGACATGAATATTGAATTAGCTGCATGCTGATTGGTTGGTTTACCTCGATGGCTGTATGATGCTGGCTGAAGCTAGGAACTCTGTCCACAGCCGTGTGCAGTATCCGGATACCTCAGAATAGGCAAGCTATGGATCTATCTGGCATTCAGCCGGACCTGTTTGAACCGGAGTCCGTATAAGGTTCCAATGTTGAGGAACAACAACCAGTTTGCCAGCGATCGGTAATGAATTTGTCAGAGTGGTAAGTAACATGTGTGCACCGACATTCTTCTTTGGTCGTTTTTCTCTCGTCCAACAAGGACGTTAGCAGTTGCTCGACTAGCGTTGTTCTGTGGTTGGCGCGCAATAATGTGGTGCATTACCGCCACCAACATTTTTTACGTTGCTGATGTCGAAGTGGGTATGGACATGTAAATTTAAGGGGGTGGGTCTACAGCTCCTATGTCGTGTTATCGCAGCTTTGAGCAGACTGAACCATTTCTCAGCAGCCATTACAAAATCACAAATTTGCATAGAAAAGGAGATCGGAAACACGTCTTAAAGGTTTTCATTCACTTGTTTTTTTAAATAAATTTGCTGTGGTCACCAGTATGAATGTATGCCTTGTGAGTCTTTTTACGTGGAATAAATGCTCCTGTTTCAGAAGGTTGCAGTTTATCGGAAGAGTGGGTGGGGGGAAACAACAGGATCACGAGTCAACCTCATTATTATTCACAATATGCAAACCTCTCGCCTCTGATTGGCTAACAGCAATGCAACTTATGCTGCCTTCAACCAATTAATTAACTTAACTTACTTCGCTGGCAGTTTCTTCCTCAGTTCTTCTTTCTTGGGTAAAAAATGCAACGCTGATGTAGTAGTTGCTAACAGTTAGCTTTATTCCTAACAGTTAGCTTCGGCTTCTAGCGTCTACTAGCAGAGACTTGCTCTGCTCTCTCCAGGCTGCGAAATCAGCCTTCCCGTGGGCAGTCGCAAACCAAGGCAGGCAAGACTATGAATACTAGTTTTCCCTGTGACATAGAAGGGACTGGCTTTTTCTGAATTGCTCGTTTTGCAGTCCGTTTTCTTTCCGTGGCTAATGCAGGCAATAGGGGTTGGACAAAATGTTCACGTGCAGCATGCACTGCATATGCAGCTCAGAGTGAGCGATCGTACTTCACAAAGAAAGTATTACACGGGTTCTCAATGAACAAGACCTTTAAGTATGTAGATTCAAGTCTGCTTTGCAAAACAGAGCCACTGAGCCGAAGAGCTAGAGTGTTTTTTTAAAAATATAAATAAATCATAGCTTAAAAAAGACTGAAGGCAAGAGCAAGGAAGTGATATCAGGTTTGTCGTAAATGCCCGGTGATGTGGATGGGGTCCTTGAACATTTTCACGCTGTGTCATGTTTAGTTTTGTACCTTACTGGATGTAATGTGATTGAAAAAAAAAGTTGTAAAATTGTGAAACCCGAAGCAAAATGATACACTCTTTTCACATATTTTTGTATTTTTCAATTAGTTAAATTTAAATAAGACCTAAAAAATCTCCACTACATTTCATGACAGAACCCCTGCTTTAAACTTCTCCACGGCTTTCTATCTGACCAGTCAGCTGTGTTCCTTGGTCTTGTGTGATGCTTGTTCTCAAACGTTCTCTAACAAACCTCTGAGGCCTTTGCAGAACACCTGGAATTAGGTAACAGAATAAAGGGGTGAACAGAAATGCATGCCACACTATTTAGATTTGTATTTGCACAAAACCTTACTTCGAAAACCAAGTGTCATTTCCTTTCCGCTTCACATTTATGCCCCACTTTGTGTCACTCTGTCACATAAAATCACAATAAAATGTACTCACTGGAGTGTAAACATATGTGAATGTGCAACTACAGAACGTGTTGCACGCTGGTTACATTCCTGCCTCAGGATGCAGGCAATCCCCTCATTGATCCCGGCAATTTCAGTTCTTTTATTACTGCAAGTGTGGATGCTAGAATTTTGAACTTGTTTATCATTTTCCTTCCGCTGGAAACAGAAGTTGATAATGAAAGCTCTCTCGCTGGTGAGAGGTGTCGCTTCTAGTGACCTTCACATCCAGCCAACACGCACAGGCACACCACCACACAGACATATCTTGTTCACTTTCAATTTGGCATGAACGGCTGTGCCATGGTGTTGTTGTTCACCACTTAACTGCAATTAGACTTTAGGACTGTCGACTGTTAATCAGCTGTTCCCCCCTGGAGTTTTTATCCGCTTGCTAGCGCTAACAAAATGTCCTTCTTAATTACGCAGTAATCGGCATAAACAAAGGGTTTATTTTTGTGTAATGAACTGTGACTCGTGGCAAGAGAAATACAATAAAAGAAAGCTATGCGAGAGGCATCACAGTCTCCTTTAATTCATGGTTACTAACCAGGATGTCGTGCATCACTTAAGTAAATCTGTATACATTTTAAATACTTTCCACTTCAACAGTTGTTTTAGCAACTGAAGCTTTTTATTTTGTTTTTTGTTTTGTTCTCATTAGCAGTGTTTGCATTCCTAAGACTGCAATTCCTTGTTTTAGATGACATTGGTTGTGAATTATGGCTACATGAATAAATAGAAATAAATTGCTCTCTTTTTTTAGCAACTTGATGTCAAGCTGAACACTTTGCTGTAATCAGTTATCACCCAATTCTTTTAATTCACGGTTCTGAAAAGAGAGATTATCTGTGATATTAGTGAGTTATCGTTCAAGGTCTTTGTAAGTTTAAATGCAGACAGTTTTGTTTTTGCTGCTGCTGAAGTTTAAAAAGAAACTCACTATTGGTTTATTTAATCACGGTTTAACGGCTTAATTTTTAAGTTAAATGAGAAAAATTACCTGCTTGGGAATAAGAGATTTTATTATTTTGTAGATAGAAAAAGCACAGAAATTAATAACAGACATCTTGGAGCCAGATATGCTGCTAATAATTTTTTTAGAATTTCCTGGAGGGAAAAAAAGAAAACCCAGTCCTAGGTCAAACATGGACCGATGAAGTCCTGAGTTGATCTAACAAAACATCCATCCATCCATCCATCCATCCATCCATCCATCCATCCATCCATCCATCCATCCATCCATCTTTTCATCCATCCAGCCATCCATCCATCCATCCATCCATCCATCTTTTCATCCATCCATCCATCAGGGGGACCTGGACAACGTGTGTATATATATATATATATATATATATATATATATATATATATATATATATATATATATATATATATATATAAAATATAAAAAATATTTTATATATAAAATGTAAAAAAAAATCTGAAAATCACATTGTATGATTTTTAAAGAATTAATTTAGTATAATTACTTTAGTATTTGATCAATAACAAAAGTTAAACTCAATACTTTGTAATGTAACCTTGGTTGGAAAAGTCAAACGGTTCCTGTTGGTCTTCACCAGGTTTGCACACACTGTAGCTGGTATTTTGGCCCATTCTTCCATGCAGATCTTCTCTAGAGCTGTGATATTTTGGGGCTGTCGCTAGGCAACACAGGCTTTCAACACCCTCCACAGATTATGTGTTGCATTGAGGTCTGGAGACTGGCTAGGCCACTCTAGAACCTTGTAATACTTTGTATGTAGCCACGCCTTCGTTGCCCGGCGGTGTGGGTAGGATCATTGTCATGCTGGAAGATCCAGCCATGTTTCATCTTCAGTGCTCTTTCTGATGGGAGGAGGTTTTTGTCCAAAATCTCACAATATATGGCCGTATTCATCCTTTTGTTAATACTGATCAGTTGTCCTGTTCCCTTTGCAGAGAAGCATCCACAAAGCATAATGTTTCCACCACCATGCTTCACAGTGGGTATGGTGTTCTTGGGATGGGATGCAACTCAGCATTCTTCCCCCTCCAACCACGAGTGTTGGTTATACCAAAGAGTTCTATTCCGTTCTCATCTGACCCCATATTGCATACTGTTATTTTTGCACATAACCCCTACATGTCTATATTTTTGATTATTTTATTTTTATTCTCCTTCCTCTCTATCTTTAAATCACCCTCTGCCTCTTAACTTTTTTTCCTACCTCTCTTCATCTTCTTTCTTTTTTCCCTTGTATTTTCCGTCTTCCTTTCCATAAAATCTGGGGGGGGGGGGGGGAAACCCAATGCAATTTCTAATAAATATTTCTTACACATATATATCAGGTGGCATACTATAACAAAAGCCGTAATGCTCCACTTGTGAAAGTAAATCTGTTGGGCTTCCACTTGTTACTCAGACATCAATTCTGAGTGCCACACTGCCAGAAAGGAAACGTAAAGAAAAAAATATGTATTTATCTTTTCTATTTGTAAGTTTTTAATAAGCAGGTTATGGTCAGCTATGTTTTAATAGATTTTAATTGTGTTAGTTCCATCTGACTGAATAAACTAATCCCTGTCAACTCTGATAAGATGAAACTGTGATAATAAAAACAAAAAACAAAAAAACAATGCTCTCCTCTCTCTAACAGACAATCTGCTATCCTCTGCAATTTCCATCTTACTGCAATATTACAGTAAATTCTAACCAGTTTGGGAACAAAGCTGGATGATCCCCCCCGTTTTGACTTTGTTATACCAGACACACTTACAGGTGACGCGGCTGGTGGATTTGAGTTTCTCCATAATGAATCCGTAACAAATTTCCCATTGGAAGTAGCTCCCTGAAGTGCATGAGAAAGCGTAATAGCGTGTGCAGTCCAAAATACAAACAAGCCAATCAATTTCTCCTCCTTCGCTCCCTCTACCCTTCAAACTTCTCATGGAGCTCCCTTCGTCTTGGCAGGGAGTCTCTCTCTCCATGCCATGGCTTTTTTTTTTTCAAGCACTTGCTTTTCATTAACATCTCCAGAGGCACAGAGTTCTGCACAATTTCTTTCTGCTCTAAAAATGAATAGGGTTGCTACCTGTTCTATCCTAACTCTCTGTGGTGCCTGAGCATTGCTAAATCTTGTGTATCCCTATGCTGGTGATGTTGATGATGACTGACCTATTTTATATAGACTAACAACCGTGGTTTGTTAAAAATCCATTTTGGAATTCTCAATCAGTGGAGCTGCACTTAATTCTATTATTACTTTTCTTCACAAAAACATCTCATTTAGCTTTAGGAAATTATTTCATGCTAACAATATGTATGTGGTATTTAGAAAGTCTACAATGGGCTAATAGATAGGGGCGGGCAAATGTTCTCATGGAGCAAAAGTTTCGCTGCTGCTGTATTATTGTGGATGCACAGAGTGCAATGCACAGAGTGATTATTATTATTATTTTATTAATGTGTTTTACAGACACAAAAAAAAAACATGACAAAACAACACAATTGTTTACCTTTACAAACTACATTACCTCAAACATTAGTGACCAGTGTTCTCAACGGTCTGGCTGCTGACTACCTGCTTGAGCTAACCTACCTGTGGTGGCCGGGCGGTGGACTGTGTTGAGTCTTTGTCCCGCAACCTTTTGTTGTTACTTCCCTTTAAGCAAAGATTCCAATTTTAGCAGCATTTCATCCAAATCCATCTCTGTCTCCGTTTCATTCATTGTTTTGACGTGAAAACAGGGGGGTGCCATCTTGGAATCATGTGAGCGGAGGATGCGTTTTGATTGGTCGCTTGAATATTTCCCCTCAGCACTCAGCTCACGTAAAGCGCATAGAGTGAGTTTTTCACCTCGCGAGGCGTAAAATATCAAACCTGTTTGATCTTCACCTCAACGCCTCGTGAGGCAGAAAACTACCTGCTGAGCAAACGGCCTCGAATGACTTTTTGCTCAGCAGATTGCTCTCGTGTGCGGCAGGCTTAAGGAAAAGCTTTTCTGTTTTACAGGGATGTAGTTCCAAAGACTCTTTTTGAGTGAGATTAGTTCATTTTAAAGTTACTCATCTGATTTAAAAAAATGACAGAAGTACAAATTGTAATTTGTATAGGTCCTAAACTCTCAAGAATCTTCCTACCCTAAAATATGCTAACGATTGGATCAACTATCTCGCTTATTCTAATCATGAGAAACCTGTATGAATAACAACATTTTTTTCCCGCCCTGAATATAAAGAGGTTCTGACGGCAAAGACTAGGCCTTGATCAGTTCGGCGTTCCCCAGACACTCCGCTCTTCACTCCGTCAGTTTGTCAGCTTGCTAGCGTAGCCTGGCTCCACATTCATTATTAATCCCAGAATTTCACTGGGGTCCTCCTCCTAACAGTGCTGGTTGAAAGTGGGATAAATTATGCAACTGTCTGCGTAACACACAGCAGGTGCTGTATCAGGTGGTTATATGGAGCACAAATACTGCATGAGAGTTCCCCACTTATTACTGTCAGGCTACAGAAGAAGGCTTTAGCTGCTGCAGCGGTGAGTGTCAACATTTTCCAGAGCGGCAAGACCAGTGTAAATAATTCTGATTAGAGGCGAGTATTTGGAATGAGAACCTCTGTCCCTCCGAGGCGTTTCAGTTCTATTTTTGTGTCCTCGTGGGCCAATAAAAGTACTTTGTTGACTGCAGAACCCTGAAACTGTATCTTGTTACACAGATGTACTCCTCCCTATCACAGGCCTTTTTGTTCCATTTTGACCTCCAGTATTTAAGCGACGTGTCAGCGGTGTGTAACAACTGGCCATTTCCTAACACCTCTTTAACCACACAAAACCCTCTGCTGCCCAAGTGATCGCCATTTCCCTGCTATTAACCTCCGGTCAGCTCCAGGGGATCAGGTGGGAGGTTAAGCAGCATTAAGCGAGGGCAGCAGGCACATAATTTATTCATTTATCATCACTGACCATCAATCTTCTCATTCCCAACCGGCTTGTTGTGCTGCCGACCTGACAATTACAAAACCATTGCGTTGCTTTAAATAGAAATTAGGCAGGAACTACTCAGAGTAATATTGTGAGCTCTGACTGTGGGTCAATATAATCTCAATTCAGGAGCCATGTGAGGACTCCAAAGAGAAGCGGGAGAGAGAGAATTGATAACACATAGAGGTCAGTTAGGAATAAGAGATTTTATTATTTTGTAGATTGAAAAAGCACAGAAATTAATAACAGACATCTTGGAGCCAGATATGCCGCTAATATTTTTTTAAAAACCCAGTCCTAGGTCAAACATGGACCAATAAAGTCCTGAGTTGATCTAACAAAACATCCATCCATCCATCCATCCATCCATCCATCCCTCCATCTTTCCATCGGAGTTACGAAGTGAGCTTAGATTCTTATTTGTGTGTAGCAGAAATCCGAACTGCTCGCAGCCTATCTGGGCTTGAACTGGACACACCAAGAAATCCATGGAGAAAAGAAGATATCCTGATCATTGATACAGTCAGGAAACAGTTAACAGAGCTCACTTTTTCTCTAGGCTTCTGATCAAGGATAGCGAAACATTATACACAGATGTATATCTATGCCTATCTACCAGCTACTGTATTTCAAATACATATTCACCAGCCAGTTTATTAGATTGGCACACCACACTGATCCCTCTTTGTCAGTTAAGTACAAGAAAGCAAGGTCTACAGTTCATACAGGTTCGCGAACAGATTTGGAAAATGTTGCATGATCCGGGAAGTCTTGATTTCAGCTGCAACATCCAGATGGTAAGGTCAGAATTTGGTGTAAACAGCATCAAATCATGGAGTCGTCCTACCTTGTATGAACAGTTTAGCCTTGTGGTGGTGGTGTAATGATGTGGGAGATATTTGCTTGACCCAATTTGGGCCCATGAGTACCAATTCAGCATCATTTAAACTGAGGAGTGTTTCTATCACCTTGCTGAAAGAACTAAGGCACTTCTGAAGACATAATTGGGGTACTACCTAGGTGTACCTAATAAAGTGGGCGTATTATTGCTGAGAAGCAAGCTAAGCCCTGTGCTTCTGTTCACATAATCAAATGTGTGAGATGAACTGCTGATGAGCTCAGTCTTCAACCTGGCTGGAAGCATTTCTTGAGACGTGAAGCAAATTTTAGGCAGCTGTTTTCTTCCATTAAGATTAAAGCATGAACGAATGTTAAGCTGCAAGGAAGAGTGGAAACAGGAGTGTTTGAAGCCATCATCAGTCACATCTTCATGGGGGCGGTCAGTCCAACAGTTCAGCTGGCAGGCCTTGTGTTTCCTCAGCCATCAAAGGGAGTAGAGCCTATGGACAGGTCTGATTGGATAACGGAGTGATTCATCTCATGGCATGATTCATCAAACATAATTTGCCCTGCAACACTGAGTAGGGACCTTTATCTTTCTCTGTGTTTGTGATGTTTGTATTTCTAAAGTGCTCCAGTGGAAATGGGAAGGTCAAGACAGCAAATTAGTTTGTTTTATATATTGAGTAAGTGTTGCCTTCTTTGTTACAATCAGATATCTGTCAGAGAACCTTCTGGCTCTTACATTTAGTGAGGAACTAACTATTTTCTTGTCTTTTATGAAGGTTCCCATCTTGAAACTATCTGTTTAAAGTATATTTGATTAAAGACCTTTTCTAACATCAGCATCCATATCTCACTGACAAGTGAAAAAGGTGGCAAATAAGTTTATCTTTTCAAAGATGGTGATTGCTTTTCTTGTCAGCTCATTTCGGTCACCTACAGCGCCTACCAAGTTTATTGGCACCATTGGTAAAGATGTGTAAAAAGCCTGATGTGTTCATTCAGATTTGCTTTTTAATTCTGATTCAACAGAAACAGTTTCATTTTCCCACTCATCGCTGAATATTGCAGTGGCTTCAGGCCTCGAGTCAAAAGGCCTTCATTAGTTGAAATGACACAATAATAATTAAACTTTCGTCAAGGTATAAGTGAAGTGGAGTTGAAAGGATGATTCGGATTATTTAGTAAAGCACTCATTAGTGAGGTTACGAGCAGCAGTTATAGCTCACTGGACAGTCAATAGGCGCGTTTCCACTATCGGAACTTCTGGGTAATTTCACAGGACCTTCTCTGTATGCGCGTGTCTCTGCTTAACCGGAACAGCCAAAAAGGACCACCTTCTGGGACATTTCAGGAACCAGACGAGTACCTGCCTTGGGGCATGTACTCTGAAACGGTGGGATATGACATCATCAGACGTCCACAAACAACCGGCATTTGTAAAATTGGAAGAGTTGCTGGTGAAACAGAATGAAAGGGGGAAAAAAATAAGAAAAGCTATAAAATATGGACCAAAGATCGCTGTGCATTACAACAAAGCAAGAAGAAATTAGGCAACCATCCCTGCTTCTTCCTTTGACTATCTTTTGTCATTCCCTGCTTCTTTGGGCGCCTTTTTTAAGCAATTTTATGGATCTTTTAGAGATGAGATTTTAACCATGATGAATTGCTCCCTTCAGACGGGGGTCTTTCCTGCCGCCTTTATAGGGGCGGTAGTGAGGCCCATGTTGAAGAAGAGCAATTTAGATTTTAAAGATTTTAACAATTTTAGACCGGTATCTAACTTACCTTTTTTAAGCAAAATTTTAGAAAAAATTGTTTTAACCCAACTTAATGATTTTATTAATGAGCACAATGTCCTGGAAAAATTTCAGTCTGGCTTTAGGGTTAACCACAGCACAGAGACGGCCCGTCTAAAGATTTTAAATGATTTTAGATTAAACTATGATGCACAGAGCGTGACAGTGTTGGTTCTACTGGATCTAAGCGCTGCCTTCGATACAGTAGACCACACTATTCTTTTAACCCGTTTAAAACAGATTGGCCTCTCTGGTGCTGTTCACAAATGGTTCACATCCTATCTCACAGACAGGACTTTTATGGTAAGTTTAGATACCTGCTCCTCTAGGGTCCATAGGATTACATATGGTGTGCCCCAGGGTTTGATTTTAGGCCCAGTGCTTTTTAACCTGTATATGCTCCCTCTTGGCAGCATCATCAGAAGACATGGAGTCAACTTTCACAGTTATGCTGATGATACACAGCTGTTCATCTTCATGTCTCCCGATGACACACGGCCAATGGATGCACTTTTTAACTGCATTTTAGACATTAAATCCTGGATGGCAGAAAACTTTCTCCAGCTCAACCAGGACAAAACTGAAGTTTTAGTCATTGGTCCTGAGGCTCAGAGAGAGAAACTTTTACCAAAACTACAATCACTGTCTTTTAATCCCTCTTTACAAGTGAAGAACCTGGGCGTGATTTTTGACTCTGAGCTGACTTTTATTCCTCACATAAAAAATATTACTAAAATACGTTTTTATCAACTAAAGAACATCGCCCGAGTCCGCCCCATTCTCTATCGGGCCAATACGGAGACACTGATCCATGCTTTTAACTCCAGTAGAATTGATTACTGTAATGCCCTGCTTTCTGGTCTTCCCAAAAAGAGTATATCAGGTTTACAACTACTACAAAATTCAGCAGCACGTGTCCTGACGAAGACCAGGAGGCGGGAGCACATTACACCGGTCTTAAAGTCATTGCATTGGCTCCCCGTATATTTCAGGATCGACTTTAAAGTTCTTTTAATGGTTTTTAGGTGTCTTAATGGTCTTGGGCCTTCTTATCTTTCTGAACTGCTTTTACCATATAAACCTTCGCGGTCTCTGCGCTCCTCTGGCAGCCGTCTCCTTGTCACCCCAAAAGTCAGGACACACATGCATGGTGAGGCGTCTTTCCAGTTTTATGGCACTCATCTCTGAAACAGGCTGCCCGAGGACCTCAGGGCTGCAGAGAACGTTCATGTTTTTAAGAGCAGGCTCAAGACTCACCTTTTTAGCCTAGCTTTTAACAGATTCATATTTATTACTGTCTGTTTAATTACTCTGCATGTTTTATATGATTGTATTTTTATCAGTTTTACTATTTAATCTTAGCACATTAATTTACTGGTTATTTTTATACTTTAATTTATCTTAATCCCTGTTCCAGTGATTCCTCTGTGGGAGCCCTCTGCCACGGGAGCGGTGGTCGGTTGTAGCTGCCTGGGTGCTCTCCAGGTGGAGCTTGGGTGGAGGTGGGGGTCTTGGCCTTGCCTCCACTGGGTGCCCTGTGTCGGTGCCTTGGCTGCTGCTGTTAATCCACCACTGCCGGGGCAGATGGCATTCAACATATACTTGCTCATATTTAAAGCATTGTTGGTTCCCAACATTTCAATTAGGGATTTAAAGTTTACTCACCCATCTAATAGTTTCCATTTTTGGGGTACCTAAGGGATAAATATTGGTGGTAGCAGTCTCCTCACATTTCCCCAGAACAGCCATCGTCTGGTTTCTCTTACTCTGCCAGTGGTTTATTTTATGGTCTTCTTTGTCTGTGGTGTGTTTACCACTATGTAATTGTTGACACTTGCTGTTTTTAATTTAATTTAATTTAACGAAAATCTAGACTGTACACAGTCGTTCCCAGAAAGACCTGTTGGAGAAACACAGAACAACATGATCTCTTCGAGGAAGTTAATGTGAGGTCTAAGGAATATTTGTGCCATCCTTTTTTTGGGGTAGAGCTAGCAGCAGGTTTTCTGCATACACTAGTAAATGCACATTAAATATAAAATAGATACAGAGTAGTGCGTTGGGTCTAAAAACCAAGAGCTGCTGTATTCATTCAAGCATTATATCAAAAGATCTTGACAGTGTTAAAAGGAGAGCGTGAACTTGAAGGGAATCTTCCATATATTTGTCTCCTCATTATGCAAGAGTTATATATTAAGCATACACTGTTAGAGGGCTGGTGAAAAAAGTTTCACCATGTTTTCTTTGTTGTTTTTAATCTGCAGATCTCCCCCCTTCAGCCTGAACAAACGCCTTGACTCCAGCAGAGCTACAGCTGTCCTCAGCCTGCTTGCGGTCTGAGGGGACTCACATCAAAGGTACAGCCGCTTTTTCTCTCTCTACACATTGTGCCTTCTTTAATCACATTGTTCAGTTCATCACTGAGGTAATTACATTTCCTTTTTTTTTTTTTTCTTTTTCACTGTTCTTAAATTTCTTTGTCTTGCCAGCTCAAGATTTCCCTTTTTTTATCTCTCTGTGGGAGAGCTTTCCCTTATTGCTGAACTACTTCGTAGGATTTGTCTTTTTTTTCCAGTACGTTAAAAGCTTAATTTTCTCTAGGGCGTGTGTTCTCATTTGAATAATTCACACTTCTGATTCAGGTGGGTAAAACTTTTTTCTTCTTTTCAAAGATTGCAGTGTGTTTTAGAGCCGAATGGCAGAGGGCATTTGTTCTGGTCCAGGATATCCAAAGACAGACTCAGCTGCGTAATTGAACGTTTGAAGTCTGTCACCTGTAGTTAGCTACAACTTAAGAAACTTAATTGGAATTCAGATCTGTTCTGCGCTGCGGAGACACGTGGGGTTTTTTTTTTTTTGGAGTGACTCTGCCTTGGAAACTTTTTATAAGAAGTTAGACAAGATGTCATGAGCAGTAGTTAAAATACTGACTAATGTAGTTTCATTGCTTTTACTCTGCACGCCACGATTTCCTACACTACACATACGGTTTTCCGAATCTTGCCCCACTCATTGCTTACACACTCATGATTTTGAATTTAATAATGCAGTATTAACATTTGATACAGACGGGGAGAAAAAATAATCTAAAACAGAGATCTTTCTATTGACCTATATGTTTTTTTTATATCTGCTGTTTCCTTTTTAGGAATAACAAAGACATTCATTTGCATGTAGAAGTACACTGAATTTTTTTAAACATTGGCTTAACCTACAATTTGTATAGTAATCATTTACATGTAAATATTGTAATTGGCTCAACAAGAAAATGTTAATTGAGATAATGAACTTTTTCTTGTAGAACCAATTATTAAAACATTAATTAATAAAATTGAAACATTTCTAGTAGGGTTAATGTTCAAAAGTTCATTGAGTCAATTTAAAAGCATTAATTATGATTTCTAGGCCAATTTAAAATTCTACATTGGATCAATATACTTTTTATGGTTAAATTCAATCTGCTTATACTAATCAATTATTTTATTTTGTCCTAATTTTCTAAATAATTTCATAACACATTGGCATCATTTGACTTTTTATTCAAACAGTGGTCAGGATAACATTTTGTAGGGTTTCAAATGCAAAAGTAAAAAAATATATATATTTATGGATTTTGAGTTTGAACAATGTTTAAAGGGACACACCACCATTTGGGCAAATATGCTCATTTTCCACCTCCCCTCGAGTTAAACAATTGAGTTTTACCTTTCCTCTGTTCATCCAGCCGTTCTCTGAGTTTGGCGACCCCATTTGTGGCTTTAGTTTAGCATGAATCATTGAATCGGATTAGACCATTAGCAATTTGCATTAGGTGCTAACGGTCTAATCCAATTCAATGATTCACGCTAAACTAAAGCCACAGATGGGGTCGCCAGACTCAGAGAACGGTTGGATGAACAGGGGAATGGCTGGGATGGCGCAGCCCAGAGTCACGGTGTCGGTCATTTGTTGCAATGCAAGAAACTTCCAGAGCACATGTCGTGATATTTCTGCTGTGTTAATTGAGTAGAGTCAAGTGCGGTTGTTGTCAGTACTGCCCCCTATTGGAAGTTCTAACATGAAACGACGCATGCGCAAGGAGTCCTCAATAAACAAATGTTCATCAGGTCAATTTAACTATTGTAAATAACTGTTGATTTATATTACACAATTACATCAATCAAAAATTATTAATTATCTCACACGACTCTATCTTTATTATTTAAATTGTACAGGACAATTTAATTTATTTACTGAAACCAATTGCAAAAAACATATTGAATGAACAACAGCAATGTTTCTCTTTTTTCAGTGTATCTTCTGAGATGTGTGCATGTGTTTATACGTATTTCCCATCCGAAAATCCCAGACTCAGTGAGACAGTTCAAAGAAAAAGGATTAAATGCCATTTTGATTGTTAATCAGCAGCTGAATTCCTTATTTCTCCAGCTAATAATAATGGCGAGCTATAGAACCGATGCACTTCACTAAGCTATGTTTATCCTGGCATCTCTTCACAATGACCCCTCTGGGCATTTACCATTTTAGCATTATTTTATGCAACCAGGATCCTGAAAGGGTTTGTTTTTTTTTGTCTCTGAGAAAATTCATTTCTTACCTCCTTTAATTTTGTGTTGTTTTTTTAAACAGTCATTGATGGTTATTAAATGGTTATCTATTTAATTAGAAAATAAGGTTCTGCAAATTGGGCCTAGAAACTTAGGTAGTAATAGTTGTTTAAACTTGGGACCCTTAACACAGCATCTTAAGCCCACTGTTTGTAATCTTGGTGTGAAAATGGATGGAAATGTCAAATTTGACAAAGAAATAAGTGTTGTGGTGAAGGCTAGTTTCTTTGATTTGAGGCAAATAGAAGAAATAAAGTATTCTCTTACCAGGCATCATTTTGAAATTTGGATCCCTTGTGACAACTCGCTTAGACTATTGTAATGTCCTGTACACCAGCATCAGCCAGTCCTTGCTTACCCTATACTTTTGAACATTCTGAACCAGAATGCTGGAACACGGAAACATGACAGTTTTTCGGCGATTTTATCTTCTCATCACTGGGTCACTCTCCGTTACCAAATTTATTTTATTTGTTTTTAAATGCCTAAATGGTCTCCCTATCTATCTGAGCTGCTTTTGTCGCACGTCCCTTCGCGAACTCTTAGGTCGGCTGAACGTAGTCTGCTTGTGATTCCCCAGAACAAACGCAGACTCAGAGGTGACAGAGCTTTTTCTGTCATTGGTCCTAGACTGTGGAATGATCTGCTCCAGAGTGTAAAACAAACTGATTCACTTAGTGTGTTTAAGTCTCGTTCTAAGACACACCTTTACTCCATCGCATTTAACTAGAATCGTTGATTGTTTTACTGTAATATTGTGTTTTCTTACCTGTGTGTCGTTTACTTTGATTTTGTATTTGATGTACAGCACTTTGGCACTGTTTTTTTCAGTGCTTTATAAATAAAATGGTATGGTATGGTATGGTGTATATATGGTGTATAGATGTATAGATGGTGTCAGCCCCAGAGTCCTGAAGGCCTGTGCAGAGCAGCTCTGTGGGATTCTGCAGCACCTTTTCAACCTTAGCCTAACTCAGGAGAAGGTTCCAGGGTTGTGGAAGACATCATGTCTTTTTCCAGTACCAAAGAGAACTCACCCATCAGTCATCAATGACTATAGACCTGTTGCCCTGGCATCCCACATCAATAAGGTCCTGGAGAGACTCCTGTTGGCACCCCTGAGTAAGCAAACAAGAACGTTTCAGGACCCACTGCAGTTTGCTTATCGCTGTAGAGTTGGAGTTGGAGTTGGAGTTGAAGATGCCATCATACACCTGCTTCAACCAGTCCACTGTCATCTGGACAAATCATGCAGCACTGTGAGGATCATATTCTTTGATGACTACCTGACCAACAGATCACAATTTGTGAGACTGAAGAATTGTGTGTCAAACCAGGTGGTCAGCAGCACAGGAGCACCACAGGGGACCGTACTCTCACCATTCCTTTTCACTCTGTACACCTCAGACATCCAGTACAAATCAGAGACCTGTCATCTGCAGAAATACTCAGATGACTCTGCAATTGTCGGGTGTATCAGAGATGGACAAGAAGCTGAATACAGAGAGCTGGTGGACCGCTTTGGGACATGGTGTGGAAACAATCGTCTCACCTTGAACGTGAACAAAACAAAGGAGATGATTGTAGATTTCAGAAGAAACAGGGATAAGTCAAACACTGTTTCCATCATGGGAGAAGAAGTGGAGGTGGTTGAGGGGTATAAATACCTCGGAGTTCACCTTGACAACAGACTGGACTGGAGGCGCAACAGTGAAACCGTCTACAAGAAGGGACAAAGCTGACTGTACTTCTTTAGGAAGCTTAGGTCCTTCAAGGTTTGCAGCAAGATGCTGGAGATCTTCTACAAGTCTGTTGTGGAGAGTGTAATCTCTTCAGCCGTCATCTGTTGGGTTAGCAGCATTAGAGCCAGGAACTTAAAAAGGCTAAACAACCTGATAAAGAAGGCTGGTTCTGTTCTTGGGACAACTGTGGAACATCTGGAGATGATAATGCAAAGAAGGATTCTTCATAAAATTAAAAAAATTATGGACAACCCTGAGCATCCTCTTCATGAGACTGTCATACAACAACAGAGCGTCTTCAGTTGGAGGCATCTTCAGTTTCGCTGCAATACAGACCGGTACAGGAAATCCTTCCTGCCCACAGCCATCATCATCTACAACAACTCCTTAAAGAATTAATTATATGAGCTATACCAACACTTAATTTCCCTCTGGGATCAATCAAGTATTTTTGAATTTTGAATTGAATTGAATTGAATTGAATTGAATGGTGTGGTGTGATGTGGTGTGGTGTGGTGTGTGGTGCGGTATGGTTTGGTGTGGTGTGGTATGGTGTGGTGTGGTGTGGTGTGGTATGGTTCGGTACGGTACGGTGTGGTGTGGTGTGTGTTGTATGGTATTCAGGTGCATACAAATACAAGAGGTTTGTTCTCATAAATGTGTGATAAGTCAGTATCTTTTTAAAAATTTAATTCAAAGCTTTCAACTAGGGTTGCAGCTGGGTTGACGAGTTTTTTTAAAAATAGGTTAGCATTTGCCACCCTAAGCCCCTCCCACTGGATCTGCCCAGGCTTACAGAGCATAAGTAATGTGGGACTTTACAAAGCTCAGTATCAGCAGGTTCAAACAGCTCCAAAAACAATCAAAAAATATACTACATCATAGAGAGAGACTTGCTTACCCATACAACAACCTCATATAGACTGATAAGTAAAATCCTGACTACCAAACTGATGTGGACACAAGTGTCCGCGGCCACCTCTGAATGTGGTCTGAAGAAAACTGTCCTCAATGCATCTTCACTTCATTCACACTTGTATTTAGCCCTGTTCAGACACAGTCACATCTCTCAGGATGTATGGGGCTATGGAAACCAACCAGGACTGGCTAATAAATTGTAGTGTACTCCATTAGTCCCCTTTGGTGTCTTAAATCACCTATTGCCTATAGCATCAGAATATATATATCTTTTTCACCTCGTTGTCAGTCAAATAGCCCCAGCCGTCTCTTACTTGCCGTATTAGTGCCGCTCCGTGTGTAGTTGTAACTGTAAACAGTCCGCCTGGGTATCCAGGGGATGAGGATTTATAGGACAAAGCAGTAGTGTAGTTGTTTCATGCAGGACAGCTGTAACTCTTGCCTGGCTCACAGCTCTGCAGCCCAGGCTCTGTTTGTAAGCACACCGCATTCCATGCGTCTTCACAGAGTTTGCTCAGTCAGCTGGCCTACCTCCTCAGCAGTTTGTCATTCAGCTCCTCTTAAATAACACATTTGTTATCTTTCATTCGCCATTTAAGGTTTTCTTTATCTCCATCGTAGACAAAAACAACAACAAAAAACACTAATGACAAACCTTGCATCACAGCGATTGGAGCTTTAAACCCTTTTCTGGAGCAAGAGAGAGAGAGAGAGAACAGTTAACGAGACATTCTTAAAGGTAGAGCATGATCACTAACTAAACGAACACGAAGTGGTATTTTCAAAAACTCAAAAAACCTTCATACATGGAGGTGAAGTACCCCACTGTAAGCTTCAACCTTAACTGTTAGGAGCTCAAGAAGGGGATTGATTTGGCTCCTCTAGATAAACTGAAACTGATAGAGAGGAGGGAAAAAAGTTTCTTACCACCCAGCTACTCCTTAATCAGCGGAATGTTCTTAACTCAGTATCAGTACCAGTGATTGCACTCATCCCCTACCTTTAAGTCTATTCCTCCATCCTCCAAATGACCTCCTAGTTAACCGTCTCTAGCTAAACCCCACAAGATAGACATCCTCCTTAGGGGTCTCTGATTTTACTCTGTGGCTACAACTAAGCTTGGGAAAAAAGGGTTTTATATTTGGGAATAATGCTAATATACTCTATTCCTGGGAGTTGATGCGTTGTTAGGAATAGTGACCCCAGGTTGTAATCCCAGTTTAGCTTTTCTGAGCAAATTGATGATAACGCAGTAAAACTACCGACATCAACGTATAAGTCATTGCCACAAAGTCTTTCGAGGTATTTCAGGGGGTGGTTTTCTGCCACTTAAAAGTTTTCACATTTTGCCATCTTAACGCACAGACCTCAACGGATTTTTAATTGAGATTTTTACTTTATAGACCAACACAGGCTGCAGTGCATAACTGTGAATGGGAAGGAAAATAACACATGGATTTAAAAAAAATTCCTGAGAAAAAATGTCTCAATATTTTTGCAGAACCACCTGTCACCGCCGGTAACAGCTGTAATTTGTTTGGATATGTCTCTACCAACTTTGGACATCTAGAGACTGCCAATCTTTTTTTTTTTTTTTTTTTTTTTGTTGCAAAAATTCATTTATCCTGTGTCTGGGGAAAACTTGAAATTATTCTTCTGATGACTTTATTCCATAAAGACCAGGTTTGGTGGGGGCCTGCCTAACCAGTAGCTGTCGCCACATTCTTCCTTCTTTAGGTGTGGATCTCTGCAGCTCCTCCAGAGTAACCGTGGGCCTCTTGGCTGCTTCTCTGAGTTAATAACAGCAGGAATCATAATGAGACGGTAATATAATGATTTCTGAAGGCAGTTGGTTGTTGGGGATTTTATTTAAAAATATGAGTATAAAAGGGGATGAATACAAATACAAAATTGTAAAAGACATTTTGAAAATCATGGGGGGGGGGGGGGTTTCTTCCATATTCCCAACAGATTAACTACAAGGTTGTAGTTTTAATGTGACAAAATATTTAACGTTTGTGTGAATAGACAGAATGGTGGAATGGAAGATCGGGCTGCATAGGTCATGTTTGACTTACGCCACAAGATGTACATGAACTTTTTCATATAATTCATATTTTAACTGAGCAACACATTTTCCACAAGAGATGTTTATGACATCACGGACTGACCACTGTTGCAGATTTGTCTCATGGAACTGATGAGCACGGTGACTGGGATTTATATCTAGATTTTTCACCAAGCCTTTCTATTTTTTTTTTTCCAGTTTCTGCTGCTCCACTTTACAATTTGTGGTTGCGTTTTTATTTTTACTGCAAGGCTATTTTTAGAGCAGAGTGTTTATGCTGAGATTTGTCTACTGCTCAGGAAAAAGACTTGCAACAGAAATGAAGCTCCACATGTAGATTATAAGTCAACCCCCCCCTTTTTTTTTTATTTGAGATTTTTAAGTCATAAGGTGTTGAAATCCAACCCATGTGTTATTGTGGAATTAATAAATCATTTTCCACTTTCCCACTTTGCTCTTAATTACCCTCGTTACGAATGAGCTTCTTGGAGTTCAGGAATGGCAGTCTTTTTTCTTTGTTTTCATCACATGAAGTTGGCAGTATCTGGAGCATGTGTAACTGGGAACGGGGTTAAATGTGCAGACCATGGCTTTGTTTTTATCTCCTTGGACCGAGCCTATTAGCAAACATCTGTTGAGTCTAGGCTTTCAAAAAAAAAAAAATAGCTGTGGTGGTTGTGGGGAGCTCTTTAGATACCCCTCCTCTTACATTCCAGACTATTTTCAGCAGGGCCAGAAGGTGGTGTTTAATGATAAGCTGCGGGGCGTAGCTGACGTGCTTGCCATGTTATTCCCCCCGATGACTCAGGAAGCGTTGGCTCTGTCGCCCCACGAACCCCGAGGGGGGTGTGAATGATCAGAGCCTGTGTTCACGTTTGTCCAATCACCATTGCTTTTGGACACTCCGCTGACGTCACTTATCTCAAGTACCGGATAACTTTCAATAAAGTCAAGCGTGCTATTTTCACGTGCTCTCCTTACAAAGCACTGTTTCCATTCTGAAGCCGCGATACCAGCTGCCTGCTGCTAATACACACCGACCAGAAACGGTTGGTGAGACACCACAGAAACAGTAAGGCGTAGAGACAAAAAAAACCCAAAAAAAACAACAGCCATCTCCTTTCATTCAGGTAGATGTGGAGTTTAACTTTTGGAACCCACAGTCTCCTTGGCACACACCACTCCGAATGGAAGAGGCAGAACGGCTAAATAAATGATAAGCATGCAACAAACATCAAAGAGGGATTGTGTGCTTCAAAGGGAATAAGGGCTTTGTGCTCAGCAGGTCCTGTAGTAAAGAATGACTACTTTTCATGTGCACACTGTCCTAGACGGACATAGTGGGATTCTGTTTCCACAGATTCTGTTTAGAATTCAAATAATTGCGCCTGGATAGATGCTCCCAGCTTGAAACAAGCCATCCCTCCACTATCTTTGTCTTAGTGACATGGTCAGTATGCTTTGATGTGATGCAAGGAAAATGTGTATGTGTGGGGGTGGGGGGTGGGGGGTGGGGGCGCTATTCCGACTCCAACTTGCTACGGAGGTGTGGGCTTGTTCTAGAATGTTTCAGATTGCCTGACGTGAGCCATAGAGGCTGAGCCAGTAGCAATGCCCGATTCAAATTCAAGTGCAGTGTACAGTTTTAAACTTTTTTTAGAAAATTAATATTTTTACTAAAATATGCTAAAATGCCAACAGATTATGACCAGACATGTAGACGGCACTATTAGAGTCTCAGTTATACAGTTTATTAGCAAAACAAAGTTGATTTGGGGGTAAGTTGCACTTGAAGTTTGTTTTTCTGGCAAGGAACTGTTCTACAATGGCCTGTATTCAAGAATTTAGGTCAAGAAAATATTCAGAGCCTTTTGGTTGATCATTAGCAACAGTCAAAAATATCAATTAGGAAATATAAAGAGACGTACAAATTTGTTGGGTCCCTTTAAAAAAAATTGTGAAAAGTCGTTACATTTATTATGGCAGTAGCATGATCCTTTACTAAATAAAAATGTATTCAAATCCAACCCTTAGTTTACGTAAATTCATTCAATTAGAAAAAAAACTAATGCTGAGAAATAATAGTTTTTATAGATCACTAATTTCTTTGCACAGCTCCTTTTTACTAACATAAATTGGTTTATCAACAGCTATTGTTTTACACCAAAAACAACAGTTTTTTATATATCAATGTCGCCCGCTGTGACGTTTGCACACATTTTAACAAGCGCAAAAGTTTGATAAATAAGGATCCTGTGTGGTTTTTTCAGGGGCCATTTGTCATACATCTCATCTTAGCTGTTTCCCTGCTTTCAGTACACCAGATTCTAACTGTTGACTGATAAACAGGCTTTTGTTGAACTGCAATACTCAGAATATGACGTGTTTAAAGCAGGGAGACCTCTAAAACATGCAGGACAGTGTGCCTTGAGGACCAGGGTTCAGAAACAAATGTATGTATACGTATACGTATATGTATACGTACAGTGGCTTGCAAAAGTATTCGGCCCCCTTGAACCTTTCCACATTTTGTCACATTACAGCCACAAACATGAATCAGTTTAATTGGTATTCGACGTGAAAGACCAAAACAAAGTGGTGTACACGTGAGAAGTGGAACGAAAATCATACATGATTCCAAACATTTTTTGCAAATAAATAACTGAAAAGTGGGTTGTGCGTAATTATTCAGCCCCCTGAGTCGATACTTTGTAGAACCACCTTTTGCTGCAATTACAGCTGCCAGTCTTTTAGGGTATGTCTCTACCAGCTTTGCACATCTAGAGACTGAAATTCTTGCCCATTCTTCTTTGCAAAACAGCTCCAGCTCAGTCAGATTAGATGGACAGCATTTGTGAACAGCAGCTTTCAGATCTTGCCACAGATTCTCGATTGGATTTAGATCTGGACTTTGACTGGACCATTCTAACACATGGACATGTTTTGTTTTAAACCATTCCATTGTTGCCCTGCCTTTATGTTTAGGGTCGTTGTCCTGCTGGAAGGTGAACCTCCGCCCCAGTCTCAAGTCTTTTGCAGACTCCAAGAGGTTTTCTTCCAACATTGCCCTGTATTTGGCTCCATCCATCTTCCCATCAACTCTGACCAGCTTCCCTGTCCCTGCTGAAGAGAAGCACTCCCAGAGCATGATGCTGCCACCACCATATTTGACAGTGGGGATGGTGTGTTCAGAGTGATGTGCAGTGTTAGTTTTCCGCCACACATAGCGTTTTGCATTTTGGCCAAAAAGTTCCATTTTGGTCTCATCTGACCAGAGCACCTTCTTCCACATGTTTGCTGTGTCCCCCACATGGCTTGTGGCAAACTGCAAACGGGACTTCTTATGGTTTTCTTTTACCAATGGCTTTCTTCTTGTCACTCTTCCATAAAGGGCATCTTTGTGCAGTGCACCACTATTAGTTGTCCTATGGACAGATTCCCCCACCTGAGCTGTAGATCTCTGCAGCTCGTCCAGAGTCACCATGGGCCTCTTGGCTGCATTTCTGATCAGCGCTCTCCTTGTTGGGCCTGTGAGTTTAGGTGGACGGCCTTGTCTTGGTAGGTTTACAGTTGTGCCATACTCCTTCCATTTCTGAATGATCACTTGAACAGTGCTCCGTGGGATGTTCAAGGCTTGGGAAATCTTTTTGTAGCCTAAGCCTGCTTTAAATTTCTCAATAACTTTATCCCTGACCTGTCGGGTGTGTTCTTTGGACTTCATGGTGTTGTTGCTCCCAACATTCTCTTAGACAACCTCTGAGGCCGTCACAGGGCAGCTGTATTTGTGCTGACATTAGATTACGCACAGGTGCACTCTATGTAGTCATTAGCACTCATCAGGCAATGTCTATGGGCAACTGACTGCACTCAGACCAAACGGGGCTGAATAATTACGCACACCCCACTTTTCAGTTATTCATTTGTAAAAAAAGTTTGGAATCATGTATGATTTTCGTTCCACTTCTCACGTGTACACCACTTTGTATTGGTCTTTCACGTGGAATTCCAATAAAACTGATTCATGTTTGTGGCTGTAATGTGACAAAATGTGCAAAAGTTCAAGGGGGCCGAATACTTTTGCAAGCCACTGTATGTCAACGTCAACCTGCAGAGTGATTAGCAGATGGAAAGTAACATTGGGCTTCAATCTGGCATAGTTAGAAATACTTTGTATTTGTTCATCAATATGAGCTGCCCCGGTTTTAGATAAACACATTTTAGAAAGGAATTGTTCTATGGCCCCAGGTTAGAGTTACACAGAGAGCATAAACTCTGTAGATGGTCCAGAGTTTCCAATGCTCCCTGATGCCCTCTTCTACGCCGTTCACCCAGCAGGTTTTCTTTAGGATTTGAATGTGAGGACCCAAGACTGGTTTTGAGGGTTGATTTTGTGTCTTGTAAACCATTACTGTGTTGCTGTCAGTTTTTTTAACGTCTTGCCTTTTCTCTTTTCTCTCCCCCCTATTTCTTCTTTCCCTTTCCTAGCAGCTCTCCATTCTTGGTTCATCACTGTGTCATTAGTACTGAGGTGACTGACCGTTTTCTAACTCCTGCTGCTTATCTCCTCGGTCCATATTGTGGTGGATTTGTATTTCCAGCCTCCTTTGTTACCGTGTTACTGTCAGCCCCTTGATATCATGCCTCCATCAGTAATGCACATCAGTGTGTGTGGGTGATTATAAACGATGGCTGCTGGAATCTTGCATGTGTTGGGACGTTTGGCCTGTGATTTTGCTTGTGTGTTAGAAAGCGTAATAGCTCCATGCATGACGATAACCAATGACACCGCTGCTGCTCCTCCATGCTGAGTGTGATTGTTCATTTGGAGCTGTCACATCATTCCTTTCACCCCTTTTGACAGTCCAAAAACAGGAATATTGGCTTTTCCTAAGTCTGTTGTTGTCTGATGTTGACTTCCATCAGGAGTGCCTTAAGAGAGTCTTAATGATATGAAAGGCTAAAGCTTCTGATGCACAATATCAGCACCAAGCTGAGTATCCTCATTAATGTATCTGTCTTCCTGACCTTGAGTATCAGAGGCTTCCCCACGTTGTCCCCCATTGAGAAAAGAGTGTCATTATGAGCCCCTCAAGGTTTTGGGATTTAAAAAAAAGGCCCCGTGACCTATGACCTCACATCTATAGTCATCCAGCCAACCATTGCAGTTGCTTATTTTTCCGTCATATTGGAATTTTGGACAGAACATGTTATGCTAAATACCAAATCATCATTGCCCCCTCCTGGTCTGTAATTAATTCTCGTAATTGACTAAGTGACGTTCTACCTCATCCCACTCATCCAGCCTGCTGGGTCTGGGTGTCCATAACGTCCTGGTACCCCTCCCTCCCCCCTTCTCTTCCCCCCTCTGCCTCCAACTGAAGATCTGTCCAAGTTTACATCAACCCTGCACATGGAGGACTATGACGTCCGCTCTGCTGCCAGCATCCTGGCCTCGGTGAAGGAGCAGGAGGAGCGTTTTGAGCAGCTAACCCGAGCCCTGGAGGAGGAGCGCCGCAATGTCACCCTGCAGCTCGAGCGGGCCAATCTGCCACCCAACCCCGCCATCAGCCAACCACTAGCATGGCAGCAAGTGGCGATGCAGGTAACGGACGCCAGCATGCTGGCCATCGCCCCCCACACTTTTTCGACCAGCATCTTGTGTTATCGTGCAGGCACAGCGTCATACGCCTCACCCCTTCCTCCCTTCTTCCATCCGAGCAAGCTCATTTCATCTCCCTGTCTGCTCACGGTCATCACTTTTTCATGATTGCAGGGATTCTGTAATCTCTGTTTAATTTCCCTGGGATTTGGGACACTTGTTCCCATTGTTTGAACCCGCTCTCCTGGATGTTGTGCAATAATCTCCTCTGTGGTGACTCATCTTTAAAAGGGAGCTGATGAGATTCAACCTCTCATTTTGTCTCCTCTCACCTCCCCAATCTGTGCCACCTCTCGCCGTCCTGTCTCCTCTCGCCCACTGGTCTCACAAGCTGTCTTGTGATACTTTTTAGTGGATGTGGGCTTACTTCTGGCTGCTGCAAGGCAAGGCAAGACAATTTTATTTGTATAGCACACTTTCAACAGCAGGGTAATTCAAGGTGCTTTACATGATTTAGTGATTTAAAAAACAAAAAAAACATTGGAAATTAAAAGTAAAAGAAATACACATTACACATGATACACAATAAAGCAAGAGAAAGATCAATATAGCAAGAGAGCATGAACACATTTCATACATATGACATCAATCATTTAATCGAAGGCAATTCTAAACAGATGGTTTTTAGTCTCGATTTAAAGCAGTTCAGAGTTTCAGCAGCTCTACACTCGTCAGGAAGTCTGTTCCAGATAAGGGGAGCATAGAAACTGAAAGCTGCTTCTCCATGTTTAGTTCTGAGTCTAGGGATGTTTAGTAGGCTAGAGTTGGAGGACCTGAGTGGTCTTGGTGGTTGGTACCGTGACAACAGGTCTTCAACATATTTTGGTGCTAAGCCATGTTATGATGTATAAACTAGTAGGAGTATTTTGGAGTATATTCTCTGAGCTACAGGGAGCCAGTGTAAGGACTTTAGAACTGGGGTGATGTGCTCTACTTTCCTGGTTCTAGTGAGGACGCGAGCGGCAGCGTTCTGGATCAGCTGCAGCTGTCTGATTGACTTTTTAGGCATACCTGTGAAGATGCTGTTGCAGTAATCAATCCGACTAAAGATAAAAGCATGGATGAGTTTTTCTAGGTCCTGTTGCGACATCAGTTGTTTAATCCTAGAAATGTTCTTCAGGTGATAGAAGGCTGACCTTGTTATTGCCTTTATGTGACCCAGGAGGTTCAGGTCTGAGTCCATTAATACACCTAGATTTCGAGCCTGATCAGTAGTTTCTAGCTGTATTAACCGAAGCTGTGTGCTGACTCTTGATCGTTCCTCCTTGGGTCCAAAAATAATAACTTCAGTTTTGTTTCTATTCAGCTAGAGAAAGTTATGGCACATCCATCCATTTATTTGGTGAATGCATTGATTTAGGGTTTGAATGGGTTCAGAGTCACCTGGTGACATTGTAATGTAGAGCTGAGTGTCATCCGCATAGTTATGGTAGCTAATGTTATTAGTTGCTATAATCTTGCCTAGTGGGAGAATGTAGATATTAAATATGAGGGGCCCCAGGATGGAGCCCTGGGGCACCCCACATGTGATTTCTGTTCGATCTGATGAAAAGTTTCCTATTGAAACAAACAAACATCTTTCAGGCATTATTGCTCCAACCAAGGCTTGTGTCCATCATATTTTACTTTACAAGAGAAGGAAGTGAAAAAAAAGGACATGAGCCTGCTATAAGTTTCTTAAAATAATCCCCGGGCGTCAGTGGCTCAGGAGGTAGTGATTCGTCCAGTATCAAGTGAATTGCCGATGCAAACCCCCGCTCTGTCCTTGTTAATCGCTGTGTCCTTGGGCAGGACACTTCACCCACCTTGCCAATGGTCATCCAGACCATCCTCCCTTGCATTTCTGCAAAGTCCTTTTTAGTAAGAAAAGAGACGCTCTTATTTATGCATTTTATGTGGTTGTGTTTGCTTACAGTGCCCTCCACAGTTTGAGGCACCTCTAATAGGAATCAAATAAATTATTCAGTTTAAAAAAATATATTAATTGATCTTATACTAAATGTAGAAAAATCCAACCTTGAGCTTGAGTTAATAGGGAATTTGCAAATCAGAGACTTTCCTTTTGTCAGGTACAAATATGGTTTGATTTTTGCTTCGTTATTTACACCAAACCCACTCAAAGTGGGTTGAAATACTTGGTTCTTTAAAAATATAGGGACATATCAAATACAAATCTAGTGGACTCCACCAGTAAACTCAAATAGGTCTTGATTAAGTCTTTTACCGTGATAATAATACAAAACAATCCCCAGAACTCCATCATATAGACAACTTTTGGGTTTTATAAGAGAGAATACAGGATTCTTGATGATCAAGATTGTGCAAAGAAGAAAGTTCAAAGATGCGTCCCTCTCTCTCTCTCTATGCTTCAATCCTTTGAAACATTAAAGGAACAGACTAAGTACTGCACTGTTGCAGAGTTACAGTTACTTCAGTAGCTTTTTGAAAATTTCTAGGCACTACACCTTACTTTTTACTCGTACTAGAGTAATGTTATTTTGAAGTAATGCTACTCTTACTTGACTGCAATGTCTGGCTTTTCTACTAACCTTTAGCTACTTCACTGAATGACAAACAAACATGTCTCAACCAAAAAGTCTCATGTTTCTGTGCCTAGTGAGTAAAAAGAACAGGAACAACTAAGACAGATTTAGGCTAGTTTACTAAAGCTAGGTGATGATTTCATCAGTTTGCTAATTTAGGAATGACATTATGACCTACATATTTATTTTTACTCTTTTTATTTTAAACAAATATATTAAATGAACATGATCTAGTCCATGTTGAGTGCTCTTTGTGTGAAATGTCTTCTATTCCTTTATTATTTTGGGTTTGAAGTCACGTCTTACAGCCTTTTCAATTTCTTCTGCATACTCTGCATACTGCCGAGTCATCTGCAAAATAAGGTAGAGTAAACAGAATAAGTTACTGTTGATGAGAATGTATTTAATATACTAATTGTCATCTTACTAAAGAGGTCCAGAGGGGTCTTAAAATATTGAAACGTTTATTTTAGTAATTAAATTTTAAAAACACATTTAGATATATTAGAGTGATACACTCCAATCATTTATTTCTGTTCCTTTTTTTCTTTAAGCTTTTTTTGTAGCACAAATGGCCTTTTATTGAATGTTATTATGCTGGAAAAAGGCAGCCAATGTTCTGAGGTCAGGACTCAAACCCCAGATAGCTCAGTTGAAGCCTCACATGCTGCCCATACTGTTCATTTTAATGATTATGACTTGCATCTTATGGAAATCCAACACTTGGTCTATCAGGAAATTTAAATATCACCGAAAGATTAATGAAATGTTATAGCATGTTATGGCCTACACAATGAATAAAATATATTAAGCGGTGAATTAATTCAGAATGTCCAGGTGATGAACTATGAACACAAATTCATTCATTTCAACCAAAGTGAACTGAGTTTCGAGCTAGGTTTTGTTAAGTTCTTACTGGGACATTGTGATCGGTTAGTTTATCATTTTCCATGTCAGCCATCTTGGATGGACGTTAGGATTTCCCCTGATAAACATCTCTCCTCTTTTGCCGCTTGTAAATTAGGATGTCAAGTGGTGTAATTGGCACCAGTGATGAAACCCATCTTTACTTCTCTCTGAAACGTCTTAATCAAATAAGAAACTAATTCAAAACCAATTTGGATGTAAGGTTGGGGGGTGGGGCTAGAAAGTTATACTTGCCATCTATGCCCATTCCACTCGCATACGGATTGCATGAGGTGATGAAGAATGCATCAGGTTGTTCCCTTCATCTCTGCCTTCTCCTTGCTCAGCTTTCACCACACACTCTCACACAATCCTGAGGCAGAATGATGGATTAAAGCCGACCAAGGATCGCTAACTGAGGGTTTAGATTCACAACCCCAGTGCCAGACTCAATGAAGTCTGACATTACTTAAAGCTGGGGTCATGGAGGAAAAGACTGGAGTAAGTCTGATTAGTAAAATGAGATGAAAGTAGTCAACTAATGAGCATGATAAGGCGCTGATCTATATCGCGCTTCTCTACAGGGCACTGAGCTCTAAAAAGGACTAGGACTAAACATTGCTGGGCAGCTACACTTTTATCTGCCTTTATCATTATTATCAGCTCATTAACACAGGCGGCTGAGCGTGCAGCAAATAAACATGAGCCAAATTATCTTTAGCTCATGTAGATGGGTGCTTCAAACATGTTGTTACATACCGTATTGCACACAAGACATTTTTCTTTTCATTTTCCTCTATTCTGGTTAGGTTTATTTTTAAAGCAAAGCACTAAACAACACTCGTCTGATTATGAAAAAGGTTGGCCTGACGTTACAGAGTGAGTGAAAACAGTGACGATTGCAAAGTGGAAAGAAAGGGACAGTTGCTTTTTAAAATCTGAAAAGTGTGGTGTGCATTTGTTTTCTGTCTCCTTTACTATCCCAAATTAAATCCAATCCAGATCTAACAAAACAAGACCATCCACCCAAATTGGCATGTTTATTAAGGGAGAAACTTCTAGAGAAGTAGCCCAGAGATGCATGATAACTCTGGATTAGCTTCAGAGACCCACATCTTAAAAATTCTGGCAACGGGGCAGGTATTAGTCATCCACCCTATGAATCTTGCCTTTCTGGAAGGATGGCAAGAAGAAAGTTATTGTTTAAAGAAAGCCATAAGAAGTCCTATTTGCAGTTTGACATGCTATGGGTACTTAGGAAATAGATGTAAGATGGTACTCTGGTCAAATGAGGTTAAAACTGAGGTTTTTAGCCTAAATGTAAAAACCCATATCGGTGAAAAACTGTGTTAGTATGTCACATGAAACCCCATTAAAATACATTGAAGCTTCTGGTTGCGATGTGATGAGATGTGGCAAAGCTCGAGAGGCACGAACACTTCTGCACGACACTGTATTTGTACGGCAAGTCAAGTGGAAATAATTTGTTACCGTCTGATGTTGAATTTGGGTTCCATTTTAGAAGAATCCGTTCCTTTTTTTTAGGGAATTGAGAAGTGTTGTCAATTTTTCTGCAACAAAGAGTGTAATGGGTTTCTGCTCCAGTTTCTAGCAGAAAGCAGATCATCATTCTCCCTGATATAACACTTTATGAATACCCAGTGAGGAAGAATATTACTGTTTATTCTTCACCATTTAGGAAGGAGCATCAGGACAATGCATTGCGTCCAGAGAGTCCATTAGCTTGGATTCAGTGACATGGAACAAAATGCCTTAAAATCGGAAACTATGGACATCCCATCCCCAACATGTGATCAGTCACACACAAAGATCGTGCCCTTTTGTTGTTTATTATATTTCTACCCGTAGTAATTGATTTTAGCCGAAAGGATCATTGTGATCGAGGTAACGAAAGGTCAAGTGGTGACTGGTGACTGTGTTTGCACAAAAGCAGACAGCACTCAGAAAACCTTGTCTGTTTGAAGCTAGGAGAGTAGGTGACCTCATTCCACATCTACTAGAATGCTTATCTATCTGCCTGTGGCTGCTCACCAACACATACAATGATATTATCTTGAGGTTCATAGAAAAGCTAATGTGGGATAATTTGTCGCTTCATGGTTATCTTAAAAAGTAGATGTCTGGTATTGGGGGCCTATATTTAATGGGTTGCTAGTAGAGGGATGTCATGCAATGTTATGGGAAGTTTTCAAAGGTTGTGAGCTTTACAGAGTGGGAACAGTGCAGCCTTTGATCGGTGCTGAAGATGTACAAGCCTTGGCCCTGCAATAGCAACCAGCAATCACTCCAGCTTGTCTCCCTCCGCCCACTTTTATCCATACAACTCCCCCCAAAGTCCTGTCTGGAAACAATGGATACAAAAGGCTGAGGGTGCTATAGCGACACAAGATCTATCCTTCCAATGCCAGGGCCTGGGAGCAGCTGTACCCTCGTAAATCACCTGTCCAAGAATGAGCTTTAGTTTACCCCCTCCCCTCCTCTCTTGTCTCCTGTCTTCTCTATCGCTGTGGCATCAACAACTTTCCTGCCTCCTATAAACCGCTCTAATCACATTGTTAAGAAAGCATCGCCTTTGTTTATTGTTGTATTGCTCACTGTTCCTATAGCCCTCCAACAACACTTTTCCCTTGTTATAAAGCAGCCTGGGGAAGTCACATCAGCAGGTTCTTACTGTAAAATAAGCCGCTTATTGCCCTTGGTTCTGTCCAATGTTTTCTCACCATAGTTCAAAATTCGATCTAGTTGCATCTACAGCAACATTTAAGAAGCAGTCCTGAACAACTAAAGC
Organism: Valencia hispanica; assembly: GCA_963556495.2. Classification (NCBI taxonomy): domain Eukaryota; kingdom Metazoa; phylum Chordata; class Actinopteri; order Cyprinodontiformes; family Valenciidae; genus Valencia; species Valencia hispanica. The sequence continues at coordinate 14,936,699 of OY747704.1, read as the reverse complement.
TTCATGTTGGTCTTCAAAAACTACGCTTTATTGTAAGGTGGTTTGTCCATTAAGCTGTTGGTGGTCTAGTTTCTTCCCACAGCTCAATAAATCAGTATTCTTAAAGGCTCCCCATGTACATGGATCAATTTCTGCTGACATCGTCTAGGCAAATAACTTATTCGCCAATTTGAGAGCTGAATGCAGCTTTTACAGAATTCAGCAGCACGTGTCCTGACGAAGACCAGGAGGCGGGAACACATTACACCTGTCTTAGAACCACTGCATTGGCTCCCCGTATGTTTAAGGATCGATTTTAAGATTCTTTTAATAATTTTTAAGTGTCTTAATGGTCTTGGGCCTTCTTATCTTTCGGAATTTCTTCTACCATATGAACCTTCGCGGTCTCTGCGCTCCTCTGGCAGCCGTCTCCTTGTCATCCCTAAAGTCAGGACACACACTCATGGCGAGGCGTCTTTCCATTATTATGGCCCTCACCTCTGGAACAGGCTGCCAGAGGACCTCAGGGCTGCAGAGAACGTTCATGTTTTTTAAGAGCAGGCTCAAGACTCACCTTTTTAACATAGCTTTTAACTGATTTTTATTTATTAAATCTGTTTAATTGCTCTGCATGTTTTATTTGATTGAGTTCTTTTTAGTTTAGCTTTTAGCTGGCTATTTATCAATTATTGTTTATCTGCTTTGCATTTTTATTTGATTATATCTTATAATTGTTTTAATTTTAATATTTTAACTTATTTTAGTTTTCCTTCCAGTGTTTCCTCTGTGGGAGCCCTCTGCCTCGGGGGCGGTGGTCGGCTGTGGCTGCCTTGGTGCTCTCCAGGTGGTGCTTGGGTGGAGGTGGGTGTACCAGCCCTCTCTCCTCTGGGCTCCCTGGGTCAGTGCCTTGGCTGCTGCTGTTGATCTGCTGCTGCCGATGTAGATGGCTCCCATAATGACGTTTCCTGATTCATCTGTACTCAGCCCGTTCTGCTTTTGTTAATGTGCTTTTGTTTATTGTTGCTTTTATGTTTATGTGTGTGCGTGCATGGGGTGGTATAGCTGTGGTGATGTTTTTTACTTTTGGGTTTTGGGAAAGGGGGGGGGGGGGTTGTGGGTCATTTTTAATCTGTAAAGCACTTTGAGAAGCTTTGTTATGGTTTGAAAAGCGCTTTATAAATAAAGTTTGGTTTGATTTGATTTGATTTGATTTGATGAAAGGACAGTCTGGATGCAGAGCAGACCGTGTCTCTAATGTGAAGGGAATATCGGTCGACAAGATTTCACAGAGAGTAGCTAAGGGGGTCTAGATTTGTTGCCAGGCGCTTTTTGGAAGAAAAAAAAAGGTTGTGAACAAAGTCACTAAGTTGGCAACACTGGCTTCAGGCAGTGTCAGAAATTCTATGACCTCGGTCTGCTTGTGATGTTGGCTTTTGGCGCATCCTGCTAGAACGAGGCATCGTGCAGTTTGATCCACTGAAATCTTTGGCTGTTTAGTGTGACGCACCTCTAGAGCTCGGTGAAGGTTGCACAGTGTGGGATGGAGTAGTCGTTTTAGATGGCCGAAATGCGTACAGTGTGAACCGGTCTTTACCACAAAATAACAAGCAGCTAGCAAAGCTGTCTCATAAGCACTACATATGAAAAATAGTTTATCGCATAGTTTTTTTCATTGCACATACGACATACTGTACAGCCCTGTTAAGAATGCAAGCCATGCAACCCAGCTGTAGGTGTGGAGCCGCCGGAAAGGGATCCACTCAGGATAAAAAACAGTTTGAAAACACACAGCAAATAAAACAGCTCACTTAAACAAACAAGTGTTCGGCGACACTAGTGAGCAACACGGTTTCAGCGCTTAAAAACACATCAAACCAACAATGAGTGCACGATTACCATCCAAACACGAATAAATACAGCGGACTCAACAGATGGTCAAGTTAAGAGGAACGAAATGGCCTAGACTTTTTACGTGAGGCTGAGGCCTTCCCTGGAGCAAGCAAGGGGTGGCCAACTGCTAGCCAACAGCGCTGGTACTTACGGCTCATCTGAGACCTGTCAATCAAAAGGGTACGCCCCTTATTACTTATAATTTCAAGCTTAAATTACATCTAAACGGATGAGTTATAAAAAGATTCACCCCTCTCAGAGTTGTCATGATGGTAAACTTGACCTATTAAACCTCAAATGGTTTTTTGAATCAGGCTGTAAAGATGTTTATTTCTGTTAAGTTGTCATTTTAACGTGGGAGTCAATGGGAACTCACTCCTTTCTGGAGCCAGCCCCTAGCAGATTAGGGGGAAAATGCACTTCCACATTGGCTTCACATTTGAATGGCGGAGTTTCATGACAACCCCTTTAACCTATTATAATCACTAAAACCACAAGTAAGAATATCTAAGACCTGCAGGTGTTTCTTTTAGGAAACTCACTTGATAAACTAAACTAGATGATCAGTCAAGCTTAAATCTGAAGGGCATCACTTCAACCTAGAACTTAAAAGCAGAAAGGAAGCCTGCTGATGTTTTAGAGAATGGCCCTGACAGTCTAAGCAGGTAGTTTGGTTCAGCTGTTAAAGTCAGAGACTAAACTGTTGCCCATCTGTTAAAAATAACGTCTTTCTCCCTCACAAGATCCCAGTGCCATCTGAGGAATGTGACCTGACCCTTTTCTGTGTCCAGCAGGATAGCTAAACAAGTCTGGATACAGAGAAACAAAAGTCAATTGAAAACAGTCTCCTAACTTTATCATTGGGGTAAATGTGTTCTTCAAAGCCTTGAATTAATTATCCCCATGAGTTTAACATACCTGTGTGACATTTTTACTACGTGAATTACAAGCTTGTAAACGGCGAACAAATGAGAAACAGAAGCATCAGTGAGGCTTGTTTTGTTTCTTGTTTTTAACATGGGTAATCTTGCACCTACTGAGCAGTAACACTGCATAGATACTGGGAAAGCAAAAAGGAAATCTAGAGAAACAAGACATTTTCATTTTACCCCAGTGTTCACTTTGCTAGAATTTATTATAGTCCAAATACTAGCTTGAATCCAAGTTCCTGGTAAATTCAAACAGTCATGTAATCTAGGGAGCAGTTCCAATTAGATTATACAGATGGATGTTTGTTTGGATGCCTGAGGCCAGAGTCTTCATTTAAGGAACTTTCAACAGGCAGGTAAATCTACTAATGGAAAACAAAAATCCCCACATGACCCTCCATCCAAATCCAGAAACTGAAACCAACTCAGCAGAGGCAACCTTAACTCTCAGCTCGATCATTTCTTTGGAATTAGCTATGATTCTTCACTCCATTTATTGGCAACAGACGGAATCCTTTTGGGATTCGCTGGTTCTTGTAAATGATCACATCTCCACCCGTGTGCAATAAAGATATTATCAGCTTGTTTGCTTTCAGCAGCAGAAGTGGGTTTTGCAACAACGGGGGTCGGCAGTTTGTTTTCCTGCACATCAGAGACACGGAGTGCAAAGCACCTCTTGGCTTTGCAATCTGGGTTACTGACCTGTTGAGGTCTGGCGTTGCCATCGGCTGAGGTGCACCATGCAGCTCGACAGCCCGTGAAAAAGGTGGTCATCACACGAACCTGGAATTCGCTAACCCTCTGTGTTTTATCTAACAGGGTTGCAGACATACAGGTGCATCTTAAAATCACACAGTTTTGTCTTAAGCAGAGCCAGGTTGTAGGGTCTTCTTTACAGATTAGCACATTTTAAAAGAGCTCTGTGCCAAAAAAGCTTCAGTCAAAATATTTGCAGAAAAGGACAACCTAGAGGGTTTTGCTGAAATATGTATACCTCTTGAACTTTTGCACAGTTTTTAAATTACAACCACAACCCTTAAACCAGTGTCTAATTGTCCAGTGTCTAGACATTGGACGATTAGACATGACTCATTGTTATGTGTATACAAAAACCTGCTTTAGACCTAAATATTTGGGCTATTCGTAGACCAAGCAAAACTACCTCGTATTAGTGATCTAAGCTCAGTTAAAATTAGTCTTGGACTGAAACTCAAAAATAGCTTCATTTACTTACGCATGAATAACTAATTCCATACTTCTTTAGCTGCGACATTGTGGTAATATGTTAAAAACACTAGTTATTTTTGACGTATATGCATATTTGTCCCATACTGACGAATGGCAACAACACGCATTTTAATCAAATCAAATCAAACTTTATTTATCAAGCGCTTTTCATACAAGAAGTTGCATCACAAAGTGCTTTACAGATTAAAATGACCCCACATAAAACCACCTTCCCTTCCCTCCCCCACAGATTTAAAAGCATGATCACAGTTATCCCCCCCTCCCCCCAACCCAACACCCATGCACACACACAGTTAAAAGCAAAAGTAAAAAACGACATTGGGCCGAGTGCAGCTGAACCAGGCAAGGAAACGCCATCAGAGGAGCCATCTGCCCCGGCAGCGGTAGATCAACAGCAGCAACCGAGGAGCTGACACCGGGCTCCCAGTAGAGGCAAAGCCAAGACCCCCACCTCCACCCAAGCTCCACCTGGAGAGCACCCAGGCAGCTACAACCGACCACCGCTCCCGGGGCAGAGGGCTCCCACAGAGGAATCACTGGAATTAAGATAAAGTATAAAAATAAACAGTAAATTAATGTGCTAAGATTAAATAGTAAAACACTGATAAAAATATAATCATATAAAACATGCAGAGCATCTTAAGTGTCTGCACTGGCATAATACCCTAGTGGTAGAGGAGAGACGGCGTTTCATGAATGAATTTCTAACAAGTCTTCAACCTTCTAACAATGCCAATGAAACCGGGATTAATACATGTTTAAAGTCCTTGACTTGTACAGTACTTGCAGACAGTGAGTGAAACTGATGAAAAGCTTAAGTATATTTAGGTATATTCAGTGTATATGCGTTTTTAGAGAGGGGTCTCAAGTATTTACCTATTTCAGTGCCTGTGGTCTCTAATCCCAATGAATCCCTGGGATCCACTGTATATACCTACTTTTATCTAGATGTCTACAGACCAGGCTGCAGAGTGACGCAGTTGAAAACACTGTTGCCCTGTAGCAAGACGGTCCTGGGTTTGAATCCTGGACTGGGATCACTCTACAATGAGTTTGCATGTTCTTCCTGTGCATAAGTGGGCTCTTCCTGGATGACTGTTAGGTTAATGGGTATCCCTAAATTGTCCTTAGGTGAGAATCTGTGCGTGCATGGTTGTTTGTCCTGTGTGTTTCCTTGTTGCCCTGTAATGGACTGTCGACTTGTCCAGGGTGTACCCTGCCTCTCGCCCAGTGACTGCTGGAGATGGGCACCAGCTCCTTGCAACCCTGCAGGGATAATGTCTATGAACCATGTTGTATTTTCAGCTAAATCTTATGTACTTTGGTGTTTTGGGAGATAGAAAAACACAAGTAGCAAATAACTGTGAAGCTAAGGCAAAATGATACGTCTTTACAATTCAAAATCTAAAAGTGAAATTCTGGTCATCCCTCTTTACTTTCAGACCCCTGAAACAGTCTAGTGGCAATCCATTGCCTTCAGTGGCCTATTGTATCTCTGGAGGACTTTGAGTTCTGTTTGGAGTCTGCCACAAACAATGTAGGTGAAACAGCACACACGTGGGAGCAGCATTATAATGTGGGGATGCTTTAAGTGACGGTAGGGAATCTGGTCAGAGTTGATGGGAACATGACAGGAGTTAAACACAGGACAACCCTAGGACAGAGGCCCAATTATGCACTCAATGAAACATTTTCAAGTTTTAAGTTTTAATGTGACAAAATGTGAAAAGGTTCAAGGAGTATAAATACTTTGGTAAGGCATCATCATTGCTGGGAATTGGAAGCAGGGGTTAAAAATTCCTAACACAGCTGCTGATTATGAGCGAACAAGAAATAACCTAATTAATTTGAAAAGTCTGATTTAGTCTGAATCAGTAAGAGGAATTACTCAGAAGATCTTGCAGAAACATGGTCTTTAGGGCATAAAACAAATGTTTAACTTGCATAATTTTAACATACCCTTTAGCAGTAATCCATCAAGATTATGGAGACTCCATTACAGAGAGAGGTGTTTAAAAATAAATTATGTGTGTGCCATAATTGCAGATAAGCTCCCATTGTGTGTGTTTGTGCCTCACTGCTTGTCCTGGTTACACAAGAAAAAAAATCTAATCTTGTTATGGGGGGTACTACAAATCTCGATGTGTGAATACATTTTTGCAACATAAAGCTGAAAATAGAGCCCCTTTTGATGTGAATGACAACATTTAACCAGAGTTTTATCTCCCGAAATTAAGCTAAAATTGGCTTTTTGGAAGACAAAAGCCCCTAATAGATGGGACTGCAATCCTCTGCACTGCTGACAAGCCATTTTTCAAGTGGAAAATAAAACCTGATGGTAAAAGTCGTTAGATAAGGACTTTCTTTCTGTCTGTGTTGTCGTTAGAATAAATAGCAGTCAGTCAAAGTAGATCATTTCCCCCTGGAGGCTCTTGGAATTGTAAATAATTCTGGTCTTTTGACCTAAACACAGTGTAGTGATTGTTTCTGAGAAGGCCTGCCTTGTCTCTTTCTTTCCTTTTCAGAACCTCCTTTGTGTTTGGTCGGATATTTTTTAACCTCATGCTTCAATTTTAACAGCAAAAATAATTTCCCCAAGTGGCGTCTTTTTGGCAAAGAAAGGGATTTTTGAAACAAATTTCCTCAGCAAGGAATTACAATGTCCACATTTCTTTTTGTCCACCGCACATCATTTTTTCCTCGAACTTTTCTTTTCCCTCTGCACATCTGCCATCATTAACGGAAGCGGAAAACGTGATGTTAACAGATGGAGCTTCACTGGAGGTGTCTGGCTGTCAGCTCGAGCCTTGTTGCCGAACATTAACCTTTCTACCATCTGTTTCGCACCATACATCTCGATTGCGAAGAGCAGACTGTCGAGGCTTTGATTGCAAGCTCCTGGAAAATTCGTACACCTTGCTGTTTTACCACTTCTGAATGTTAGAAGGCAAGACTCAATATAAGCTTTCTTTTTTCTTTTTCGTTTCTACTCTGTTGCTAATTGTTGTAACAAATTAAATAACAAAAACTGCAAGACTGATCTATCCCAGCCACTCGATGTGAAAATTTCTTTTCAGCTCAATTTAGCACACATTAATCCAATTAGAGTGCCTTGGAAAAGTATTTTGAGCTTTTCCACATCTCGCTTTGTCACATTCCAGCAACACATTTCTGTATATTTTAAGGGATTCTTGAGGGAAAGTAGAGCATAAATGGGAAGTGAGAGAAAACGGAGAGATGCTTTAGGATATACTTTACAGGTAAAAATCAGAAATTATAGGGAGTCTTTTTGGTTGCCCTTTTTTCACATCTATACCCCTAAATCAGATCATAAAGCACCGATCAGAGAAGCAGCCAAGAGGCCCAACTTACCCCTGGATGAGCTGCAGAGTTCAAGTGCTCAGGTGTAAGAATGTGTTTACAGCACTCCTAAAATGGGACCTTTATGGAAGAAAGTCAATGCTGAATAAAAGCCAATGGAAGATTGCAGTTTGCCTCATGGGGGGTAGCCCTACATCAGTGGTGGATCCAGACCAACATTTTAGGGGGGCCAGGCTGAGGCCAGCTGTTCTGTTGGTGAGGCACATTCATAAGAAAATACCACTGCAAATATTACCTTCAAGTATTTTAAGTTTTAGTTTATAATTACAGCAATACAATAATAGCAGTTCAGTTACTGCTGTTTTAGATAGAACAGCTTTTCAACAAGTTTCAAAATGAAACTATTTTGCAAAAAGATAGTTCAATCTCTGTTATCCATTTAAATGACAACATGAAACAGTATTTGTCTCAGCATCTCTTTTCAATTTCAGATAAATGCATTTGCACTCTAAATACATTTGTCGAAAAATATAACTAAAAACATATTCTTAAACTGCAGTACAACATTGAGCCAAACTTTGTTTCCTCATCCTCCATTAGGGGAAATTAACACAAAAAAGACTCTGCCCTCAGCAGTGCTTGCTGTCAGGGTGGCACTGCTACACCCTGGACCCTCCCGGCAAAAAGACTTGAGACTGGTGTACAGGTTCATGTTCTAGCAGGAAGAACAATTCTAAATGTGCAGCAAAAGAAACAAAGGAAACTTATTACTGTGTGAATAACCCAGTCCAACTCCAGACCTAAATCCAACTCAGAATCTGTGGCAAAACTTGAGGATTTCTGTTCACGGATATTTCCCGTCTCATCTGACTGAGCTTGAGATATTTTACAAGAATGGGCAATGAAGGAGAGATGCTAATACAGGTCAGTCATGGGCCAGTGGTTCCTCATCCCAAAGCCAGGGCTGCAGTGGTATGGCCCACACCTAGTTCCAAATGAACATTTATGGCAATTAGCTCCCAGATTGTCTCTTTTTAATCAGACTGAGCTGGGTGTGACAAAATGTGAAAGAGTTGTTGACTTATGACTATTTTACAAGGCACCATAAGTATGCACAATTGTATGTTGCCCATAGGAAGAAACAAACTCAGACTTGAGAGTTCACAACGTAACATGTTAGTTTTCTCACCCCATGATTTACAGTTGTACATAAAAAGAATTGGGGATTCATGTCAACTTCAACAGTACACCCACATATAAATATGCTTCTCACTCTCTCATCTTTCCTCCTTCATATCGAGAAAATTCCGACTGTGTGAACAAAAGCTTCTTGGAGAAGAGAAAGATGGTTTGATCTCATCCAAGACCAATAGTCTGACTTAAGTCTGCACTCACGAAGAGAGTAGAGATTGTCCCATTGATTTCAAGAGAAATAATATGAAAATATTTTAGATCTGAAGAGTCCTCCACAAACTATTATGGACGGTTTACATTAATTTCTTGGAGGCCCTGCGAATCCCAAACACTGCTTCCTGCTGATTGTAGACATTCTGTAGCTTTGAAACTTTCTTTCATGTCATTTTAGTTCCCAGATGACAAATCCTGCTGACTCTGTTGACCCGTTGACTTTTCTGCTTGTGTGTTGAGGGACATATCTCCACATATGTGTGGAGGAGGGATTTTATTGTTAAACATCATTTCTCTAAAAACTATGCACATTATCATTGGTTTTAAGCCATTATGTTGTAGTGTTGGTTACCTTTAAAAGATATTGAGTTAGTTCAGAGTGGTCCACCTCATGCCAAAATGTAACATGACCTTGGAGTGCATACACCTGTTGTGTCGAGGCGCTTTCAAGTCAGCAGTATTTTTTTTATTTAACCAGGATAAAAACTAATTGAGATTAAAAATATATTTTTCAGGAGTGTCCTGGGCCAGAGGCAGGCAAGGTTTCATACACACTCAAAAACTGTTACATTACATTATTGATTTTGCACAGTACATATCAGATAAAACATCTACAGGTTTCAAACTGTGTTTCAAAATTTGTCAGTAACAATCTGAAAGTATCAAGTGATACAAGATCTTTCAACGGAAAATCCTTCTGTAGTTCATTCCAAGAGTGTGGTGGCACAATACAACAAAGACAAAGGGACGTGTCACACAGGTCAGGAAAACGTTTCTGATGAAGCAAAGTTTACACATGGATTATAAAAGGGTAACCTTTAAAAAAGAAAGGAAGGATGCTACAGGACATGCTACAGAAAATGCCAAAGGAACGTCTCTGTACAGCAGCGAATGGTCTGTTCATAGGACCATCCACAGACCTAGACTTCAGATCACAACAGATGGCTTTGAAAACCAACTAACGTACTTTTGAAAAAGCAATAAAACCGATCTGTAGCACAACAAAAGTATATTTAAGTCTGAATATTGGAAAAAAGGTATATTAGACTGACACTGTTTGGTCTTCTTAATTTTGACAGTTTGACCATTGTCTAAGGACACCTTACTTTGGGGAAACCTTATAGCTTTGCTTTGAAAACATATTAGTATCCTAGGGGTGCCTAAATCTATCTACCTCATGTAGGTGTTGGCTCTCCAGAGCAGTTAAAATATTGTGGTGTCGTGGGTGATGTTTGACTGGAACCTGAGACAAAGTTTTGTCTTTTGTAATGTAGGTGCCACTCCAATCAGCTGTAATGAAGAAAGAGTCAGGCCAAAATGCAAAGCTCTCGATTTATTCTTCCATCAATGTTCAGACCCTCAATATGGTCATGAGATATGAATCATGAGTGAAAGATTGGTAGCCCTGAAACAAACGAATGAGCTTCCTCAGGTGGTTGAATAGGTTAGGCCTTAAGCCTAGTTTATGCTTCTCCGTCTGGGGAGGTGCGGAGTTGCACAGCACCATTATCCGCTTTCCAGCTCAATCAAAACTTGCTCTCTGTCGGCCATTGCTCCTTGAGTGGATGTGCGTTCACAAGCCGAAGTAAATAAGCTGTGTCGACCAGAGACGTCACTGCAATGGTAGGCAGACCCGCCAGAAAAGGTCTGCACCCCCTGCTGTCCTGGCGGAGAATTGCTTTGCAACACTGACACACCAACGGAGAAGTACAAAAGGAAAACATCTCCGTCAATTCGTGGGTGTGTGGGTGTAAACTTGCTGACGGAGAAGCATAAACTAGGCTTAAGAGACAAGGCCTTGCAGCTCTGTCATCAAAGAGTAGCTTGAAACGAGGGATGCTTTCTTGAAGCTTCTCTTCGGAGGTTTTCAGGACATGTCCCAATGACAGGACCGAGAATATACAGGATAAACTACATGCATGTTTCCACCAGAGGAGGAAAGTAACGAATTACATTTACTTGCGTTACTGTAATTGAGTAGGTCTTTTGTGTATTGTACTTTTTAAAGTAGTTTTTAAAGGAAAAAAGCCACCCCTAAGTGAAATTTAGTCTGTTGCTATCTTCCCCAGAGTTAGATATTGTAAGTGAGAAAAAACCTTTTGTAACCAGCCCAGTCCTTCTCCTAATCTGGCAGCTGTCCCATTGCTTTACTGTAGCTTGGCATTAACAATGGAAGTGGATGGTAATGGCTGGCATTTTGTGTGTAAAAATCTTCAAAATGATTCAATAGCATGATAACAATGAAGGAATTACAGGAGCTGATTTAGACTTGGGACTACAAAGTACAGATGTAAGCCATCGCTGCAAGGCAGAAGGACCGCAAAATACACCTAAAGTTATTTACTCTACAAAATTCACTGTTTACAGTCATTAGGGTGAAATGTGGCAAATATTATAAAGTAAATCTGGATGAAAGCCAGACATCACAATTATAATAATTCATAATAGCCCGCAACACCCAAGGAATAAGAGTACTTACAATCATTGATGATGCACTTTGTAATACTTTATAATACTGCCGTACTCTTCAGACGCAGTACCATATTTCGGGTTAAAAAATTTCATTTTCTCCTTCATAGTTCTCTGGTGTGAAATGCTCCTTTCAAACCAGATATTTATACATTTTCTCCACAGGTGTTCTTGGAGGAATTCCCAAGGCAGCAAGCCGTTGTCTTCTTCGTTCCACATTAGAAGGAATTCTGTGAAACATCGTGTTGCTGTATGTCTTGAGCTTGTTTTCACAACCCTTGGCTACACAAGCAAGAGCCATTTTCTTGCATTATACTTCTAACTACTCAAACTACGGCAGTAAAAACTCCATGCAGCTCACGCATTTGTGTTTACGGAAGTAAGTGTCATTTGCAGGTGCTGCATCATGTCCTTGAGCCTTGCAGCGGCGTCTTACAGTGGTGCTTTGTTGAGATATAGTCCCAAGTCTAAATCTGCTCCTGTAATTACTTTGTGTTACTTATTATTTTAATTTGGAATTAATATGATTTTTAGGTCAACAGGAATAATTAGGATCATTATTGAGTACTTTTTATGACTTTTGCACATAAAAATGCTAGCTCTTACCATTCACTTTCATTGTTTATGCTAAGCTAAAGCAAACGGACTGCTGCCAGATTAGGAGAATGACTGGGCTAGTTACAAAAGGCTTTTTCTCACTGATCTAACTCTGGAGAACATGGCAACAGACACTTAGGGGTGGAATATCCCTTTGAAGTCTGTAATTTAAGTTTTACTTAAGCATGGTTTTTTTTAAGCATTGTATTTCGCTACATTTTCAATTATATCCGTTACTGAGTAAAAAAAAAATCTAATTGAAGATTTAAAATATTGTGCCCCAGAAATACTGCAATGCATGATGGATATGAGAACTGGGGCAAATAAGGATAAAGACTGTTGCACCTAACATCGGTACGGATCCAGCGAACAAAGAGAACCCATTGAATAAAGTTAAAGTCAAGGAAAAACAATGTTAACCCCCAGCCGTGTTTAAGTGACCACTCCGGCGTCAATTCATGAAAGGCTACATCATTATTATGTGTTTGCCCACAGAGGCCGAGGCAGCAGCTCTTAAAAACTCCACATCAACCCTCGGCAAGCATGTAGAGGTGAGTTAAACTAAACTACTGTCACGGTCAAGTCACAGCTTAATAAAAGACTGTGTTCAAGTTAATCAAAGACATCAGTGAATGAGTAAACCTCCTCTTTTTCACGGGTGTGCCCACTTTTCACGTTCTGTCCAGTGAGGTGCGTCCGGGGTGGGGGGGATTCGCAAATAAATTAAATTGTCCAGTTTTAGTGTTTTTTTCAACAAACATGTATGTACTAATGCTGGGCGATTTGTTGGGATTTTTCGAGTGATTTATAATATTTTGTATTTAAAAAAATCATCATATAGACCTATTAAGATATTAGAAGTTCATTTTCCAATACAGAAAATACTTTACTACAAAGCAAGCAAGGATGACCTAACTTAACCTAAAAGTCAAATGCTTCTATAAATTAACAGGAGGTTCAGAGAGTAACATTCATTCATTTTGAAAAAAAATTACAACTGTTTTTGTTGCAGCTGCTATGTTTATTTGACAAGTTTTAAGTTCTAATGTTCTAATATCTGACAGGTATAACACAATCTCATAAGAAAATGGCATAGTTTTGTGTTACAGACATGATGGTGATGGTGCCTGTCAGTTTGGTTTTCTTTGGGTCATTTGGGGGAAAGTCACAGCACTTGTGACTGTCTGTATTACCCATTTTGATTTATATATAAGTTGTTAATCTTCAATTGCACTTTGAAAAAAATTTATTTTATGAAACCTACGGTACATTGAGATTTATGTCCCATTGTCTTTCTTGCACTACTCAGGAGAGACTGTCTTACCGCTGTCAAAAACTTGAGTAGAATATTTTAGTACTGTTTCCACCTCTGATTTCCACTATCAGAACTTCAGGGTAATGTTACCAGACTTTTATCTGACGAGGTAAAACTGTTGGCCCGGTCCTCTAAGCTGTTGTGTCTCAACACAAAATTGGCCTTTTAAGGAATTTGTTAAGATGCCCGCATAGTGCGACCGTTTCGTCAGTGAGTGACGCCACTGATCACCGCCAAAACGATGGTTGGCATGTTTCTGTTCGCTGTGTTGTTATGAACTTCTTCACCAGCAACTCTTCCAATTTTACAAACCCAGTTGTTTTGGTGACATATGCTGATATCATTTCCCTCTGAGTTACAACCTGTAAGCATGACTTGACCACAGCTACCACGCAGCGATTCTACCGGGCCATTTCCGACTACATACCTCAAGACTGTTACTCGGTTGATTCCTGAAAAGGCTCAGAAAATGTGTAGCCTGGTGTAGTGGAGACATGCGCATCACATGAAATTCTGTTAAAATTACCTAAATGTTCCGATAGTGGAAATGTGACTACTATTTTCCTTCACTCTGCTCTGGGTTGGGTATGCAGTGGAATCCCCAGGAAGAGTTATTGAGTGTTACTAGGGGAGAGGGATGTTTAGATCTCTCTTATGAACCTGTTACCTCTGTGACCCAATTTTGTACAAGCTGAAGACGATGCTTGTGGGGATAGAATGGCGTGTGCCAATGGCAAGACCAAGACCTAGACCTTGCCAATGGCACAAGGTCTAGGTCTTGAAGCAGGTCTAGCCATTTGGTTCAAAGAAGTAGACAAAGATTCCTGTTCCTACATGTAAAAGAAATAGAGATTAAAATTTTTATTTTAAACTGAACCCAACATTCAGGAAAATGAGACGGCACTTCTCAAACACACATGCAGGTTGATGGTGAATCCACCGAGGGTGCTGCTCCGTGCATCTGTTCTTACCAGTATTGCCCAGGGCACTTAATGGATTTTTAAACAGAGTTATGAAAATCAGTCTGCGTTTAAGTGGCTCAAATGAAATGTGATACTACGAATCACATAAAAGGAACGACTTTAACTGAGGGTAAGAGGTTTGCTCCATTTAAATGCTCTTCTGCTGCAACCTTGGTTGAATTCTTGTTGCTGTTGTTGAAAGTAAAGAGATCTAAACATAATGGTGCATGGTGAGCCAGGGCTTTCATTAGGAAGAAATGAAGCAGTAACATCCTGGGACCTAAAGCAGCGCTGCCAACCGCGTGGAATGTGAAACCTCAGCCGTTTCCCCCCTCCTCTGTTTTGCCATTTCTCTTTTCTCTGTTTTCGCTTTGGTCTGGTCATCCTTTCGCTCGCTCCCCTGTCTTCTCAACCCGTTCCCTCAGAGTCGTCTTTGGTTAAACTTCCATCAGCATTATTAGATTAACATTCTTGCTCGGTCTCGGTCACAGGCGCAGTTATTTGAATGTGAATTCTTTCACGTACATCCAGGCCCTCCCTTACATCAAGTGTAGCGAGAAGAGCGTCTCAAAGAGGTTCTGAGAAAAGCAGCTGTGTGTGTGTGTGTGTGTGTGTGTGTGTGAAGGGTGTAAAAATTTGCAGAGTAGCCCATGGGATACCTTCGCTTCAATAGGGTCAACTTTTGTTTTGTGTGCGAACCCCACTCCCTCTCTCCCCCCTCTGCTTTTTTTCTCCTCTCTCTCCGTCTGTGCCAACAAGGGGGAGGGGTTGGCGAGCTGATAGACAGAGGCATCTGGGAGAGGAAAGAGGGAGCTGGTCCCACCCCACTTGATGCCACAGATAGAGGGAAAGACATTTACCCAATCGTAGAAAGCTGCCACATTCCCCAGCTCTTACTGCCTTGTCTGGAAGTCCTCCGTCCTCCCAACCTCAGAGTTTTTTTCTTCCCCTTCATACCTAACTTTTTCTGCGGGTGTCCGGGTTCGGTTCCACCCTCGAGTCTTTAATCGAGCGCCCCGTTCTTGTCAAAGACGGAAAAAGGTTCCTACGTCGTCTCGTCAGTCCACACATGAATAAAACATCTCTGTCAAAATCCATGTGCTTTCTCAGCCCTGTCTGACCAGCTTCAGATAGAATTACACTGGAGAGAAGGGGATGTTTCTTTCAAAATAAAAGTATGTGTAAAAAAAAAAAAAAAAGCAGATGAAGCTTTTTATATTATCTGAAAGACACGAGTATTGTTAATTAAAGAAATATATACTTGAATCTTTTCTGTTAAGGTTAATATAAAAGCACAGGTTAGATTAGTGACTACATTATTGTACATGATCTGCATGGTTTAAGTTGAAAAAATGTGGTCAGGTCCACCTTGAATTATTATAGTATAACCCTTTTTGCAGTAAAAATATTGGATTGATATGGGTCCTATACGTATTATGCCAGTCCACAACACATAAAGTAAGAATATATATGGCACATTTTCTAAATTATACAAAATATCAAGTGATTTTTGTCACACAGGATCCATTGCTTTCTGAAGTAATGCTACAAAGTCATTTCATTCTTAGCATAATTTTCAGCTCAGTTTCTAATTTCTTTTACTATCCACAATCACCCAAACAAGGATTTTGTTTCAAAAACAGAATCAATTTCCATACTAAGTTTTATTTTTATCGTTGGGCTTTAACTATGCGATTCCCAATTATTATGCTTTCAGTTTTACCAAAGTGAAGTAATAACTTATAAGTGTCAAACCATCAGAGGTGGGTTGTAACTAGTTACATTTACTCGGTTAAATGTACTTGAGTAACATTTTGGAAAGAAATGTACTTTTAAGAGTAGCTTTACTACACTGTACTCTTTACTTTTACTTGAGTAATATTATTATGAAGTATGGCTACTCCTACTTGAGTAATATTTCAAGATGCTCTACCCACTGTGAGTAAAATCACTGAATAAAGAAGCACGTTTTTTTTTTTTATACACCAGACACAGACACACATCTATAATTTATCAAAGGAGATCTATTTCTTCTCAAAACTTTGTTTTTCTAATGTAACTTTCTATCTGTTGAGCTCGTCGATGCATTTTGAGGTCAGGTGAATGTACAGTAAACACCATACATTTTCAAAGGAATAACTTTTTACTTTGTTCTAAGATATATATATATATATATATATATATATATATATATATATATATATATATATATATATATATATATATATATATATATAATTTACATTATCATAATTACCAATAATTATTGGTAATATATTGAAAAACACTGACTTAGAGAAGTGTTTCTTCTGCTCAAAATGTGTTATTTTGTAAATATTTGATTTATTTGAATATTTATTTTTGATTCTGATATTTAAAATACCATAATCTGCCCATAACTTAATATTTTTGTCTGTCCGATGATATCATTTTAGACCATTTTAAGACAGATGTTACTCAGTACTCATGAACCCTTTTTACCACATACTTTTTTACTCTTATTATTATTACTTTTTTTGGATGGCTACTTTTTTTTAAACTTTTACTTGAGTAAAACATATGCTGAAGTGGTGCTTGAGTACAATTTTTGGGTACTCTGCCCACCTCTACAAACCATTTCTTCAGAGTCACTTTCTCCCTTTCAAAAATATGTCAGAAGTACTTTTGAACTATTTTTACATTTTTATTTGTTACATAACACAACAGACCGAAGCAGCCAAACTCCTGCTGTGGTGCCGGTTTAAAAACCATGAAACCCCTCGTGGTGCTTTTATTTTGGAAGAGCGTCGCCATCACTTCCTTTTCTGTGTAACTAATCGCGAGGCGCTTGACGCAGCTGAGCAGAGGATGGCTGCCTGCGTCTGAGCTGCTGCCTCTCTGCGCTCACAGAGGGAAAACTCGGCGTAAATAAACAAGACAAAACGTGAGGAGCAGGAGAAAAGAGGAGAACTTTTTTTTTTCGAGAGGAGGACATATTTCTCACGCTGTTTCCCGGGAGGCGTTTAAAAAAAAAAATATTCATTTAGAAATCTCTCTTTTTTTTTTTTTTTTTTTAAACCGAACCGGTGATTTTTGGACCATGCCCGCTGAAGTGAAACAGGTTAGTGTCCCCGTGTCTGCCGCTCTCCGTAGTGATTGGGTTTCTTCTTATTGTTTAGGTTGTACGTTGTTGCTTTATCTAATAGTCTCATAGTTTCTATTACAAATCAGAGATAATGAGATGTGTGTGTGTGTGTGTGTGTGTTGCAGGAGAGCATGCATGTGCAATGTTTGCACACATATAAAGCGACTGCGCATTCACGCGTATATGAGTGTGCGCCGGTCTTTGTATAATAAGCTATGTATACTTGGAGAACTCTTTAAATAGTCATCCCCATAACACATGTTTAGTAGCAGTGTGTGTGTGTGTGAGAGAGAGAGAGAGAGAGAGAGAGAGAGAGAGAGAGAGAGAGAGAGAGAGAGAGAGAGAGAGAGAGAGAGAGAGAGAGAGAGAGAGAGAGAGAGAGAGAGAGAGAGAGAGAGAGAGAGAGAGAGAGAGAGAGAGAAAGAAAGAAAACAATGACTTATGAGTGCCCTGACACCTTCATGGGCTCAAATGTGTCATTGGCACCTATAGAATGATGGGGCACGCTCTGAACAATAGTTTCTCCCTGATCATCGACTGCAAGGCACTGAATGAGCCCAGCTCAGGATTTATTACCCATATAGACTGTTGTGCCAAATGTGTGAGAACTCTTTTTTGTCTTTCACTTGCACAGATACCACAGGAATGTGTGTCTCTCGCTCTCCCCCCCTTCTTGCCACAGTGAGTTTGTTACCATGTCTGTGTGTGTGTGTGTGTGTACAGGGGCATGATGTGCATACATCACTGGAAGCAGTTTCCTCTGTTTGAAGAGCATCCACAGGCTGCCTACACCATCTCACTCTTCTCTTTTGCCGCCAAGCTTGGCAGCGCTCAGATGCATGAAGAAGAAAAAAAGGCAAAGTCGACTCTGAAGTAAAAAAAACAACAAAAAAAACAGAGTGAGAGGGAGAGAAACTATGATTGAATAAGGTCAACTTGTCATGTGGGGCGAGAGGGGCGGAGTTGCCGAGCTCCTGGCGTGTCAGATAAAAACATTCTGTCAAGCTTTGCCGCTTTGCTCTGATAATGACTCTTTAACAGATGCCTCCTTGGTTGAGTGCTACCTGATGGATGAGCTGACTTTTCTCACCCACGAACTCTTTGTTCTTTACCTTCCGGGGGCATTTTGACAAGTCTCAAGGCTGGACTCAAGTGTGTGTGTGTGTGTGTGTGTGGAGATGAGCTGAAGATATGGGAAAGGTTCAGGCTCAGATCATGTGAAGGAGACCAGAAAGCATGTCAGTCAGAGGCTGTTTTGTTTTCAGCTGCGTCCCGGTGCAGGCCGGGTCCGCCTGCGCTCGTGACCCTCTCTCCACCAGCCCTGCTCCTTAGTGCTTGTGGCCCACTCAGGGCGGCTTTGTGGTGTGACCTTTTCAACTCCAATGTACATTCTTCAGCTGGACCAGAGCTGCGGTCGATGTGTGTTCAAATGCATTAATACCCCTTGAACTTTTACTCCTTTTCCACATTACAGGCACAAAAGTCTAAGTATTTTATTGCCTTTTCATGGACTTGAACACAACAAACTGTTGCATTTCTTGGCCATTCAGTCTGTCAAATAGGATGAGCAGCGTTCCTGAATGAGGGATGGGCGATATGGTTTGAACATTTTATCAGCACGTTTTGTGGTATTTCTTTTCACAGCCGTAAGAATTAGGGATAAAAAACATTTCAATCTCTTTTGGCGATTGATTGTTGGGCTTTAACTGTCATGGCAGACATTCAGAACCTCACAAGCTCACCCACAAAACACTGCTCCTGATAATAAAACCAAACTATTATATGTAGGCCAGGCTACTTCAGTACACCAGTTACCAGAGTAGTGCTTTATAGTGGACCACAGCTGGCCGCGAATAGCTGAAATCCACAAATATTTGAGACTCGCTCTAAAAAACACTTATACTATATAACTGAATATACCATAATATGCGTTATTACGCACAGTGCAAACCATCTTAGCACTACCACAGAAGCTATTATCTACAGTCTTCCTTATCTCCACTCTTGGGTCTACAGCCAGTCAGCGTCAAGGACGATAAATGGTGCTCCTGGATTGGCTGCTTCTGCAAACGCCAGCCTATAGTGTGCAAAGTAGCATTGTGTTCAGTTATTCCAGCTTCCCAAATGGCATTTTCTTTCAAATAGTTTAGGTATGCGCTACGAAGAAAACCCACGAACATGCACATTTTCCTTCAATACTTTGGAGTTACGATCCACAGAAAAATCTGCGGGGGGTCCACTGTACTCCTAAACTGGAGGCAATTTCAAATATGTTCAAACATATTCATATTTGTTGATTCTCTTAAGGAATCAACATAGGAAAACAAAACTACAAAAGCACCAACCCCAACCATACTCGTAGTTTTTTGGGTTGGTAAACGGCATTGCTTTGAGTTTCACGTTATCCTAAGTAATAAATCCCAATTCTTACTGTACAAAGATTCAGTAAAGATAATGCCCTTCCTTACCAGGAACATACATGTTCAAACCTTGCCACAAGTTGGATTTAGGTCTGGACGTTGGCTGGGTCATTCCATTTATGAAAATATATTTTGACTATCTTTGGAGTCATTGTCCTGCTAGATGGTGAACCTTCACTCTAGCCTTCTAGCAGGGTTTCTTTCAGGATTGTCCTGGAATTCTCCATCCATCCACTCATCAGCTCTGATCGGCTTAACTGTTTCCGCTGCAGGAAGGCATCCCCAGAGTATGATGCTGCCACCAACATGTTTCACTTTGGGGAGGGTGCGTTCAGGGTGATGCTGGATCTAAGATCTGAATGTGCCATACTCCCTGTGTCGCGTACATGGCTTGTAGAACATCTAGACTTTTTATGGCTTTCTTTCCGTTCTTCTTGCCACTTTTCCATATAGGGACAGAGTTTTGAAGTGCAGTGACACGTTAAATGATAACGTTTTGAACTTTATGATTAAGTTCTGAACTTTTTCATGTACCTGTCTGTTGTGTTTCTTGGTCTCCATGCTGCAGTTTGCTCAACAATGTTCTCCAACAAACCTTTG
This sequence comes from Valencia hispanica, assembly GCA_963556495.2. Taxonomy (NCBI): domain Eukaryota; kingdom Metazoa; phylum Chordata; class Actinopteri; order Cyprinodontiformes; family Valenciidae; genus Valencia; species Valencia hispanica. The sequence goes on along the minus strand of OY747704.1, from coordinate 14,916,438 downwards.
AGGCCTTCACAGAACAGCATTTATATTGAGATTAAACCACACGCAGGTGGACTCTATGTACTGATTCAGTTGCTTCCTTGTAAAATTTTTGAAAACATGTATAATTTTTCTTACATTATACAGTTATGCACCTAAAATCCCAATAATCCATTGTTGTTTACAGTCGTAAGTTGATAGAAGTCCGGGGGTTTTTAATATTTGTTTTGGGTGTCGTTCTCCTTTATGGAAATTGAGTTGAGCTCATTTGAATTCTTTTCTGTGGTCACTTTATAGCAGTGACTTACAGCCTTTAAATCAGTTGTTGTCATTGGAGGAATATTGACAGCTAGGTAAACCAGACAAATACAGCTCTGCCTTGACCTTGTCTTAATGCTGCTGCAGAGCTTACAGTAAATTAGTTTCAGACTGCTGAAGATTACTGGATAGCCCACAATAAGTGGGGGAGCCTGCGTCAGGCTGAGTTAAAAATAAAGTGGCCTTTATTTGAGAGCAGCGCTGGTAGAGTAGGGCCCGAACCCTCCTGAATTTAGCTGCAGAGGCTGAAGGAATGTCTGGTTCATGAAAAATCCAAGAACAGATTTGTCGTGAGGGGGAGGAGGGGAGAAAACATTATAAATAATCCAGAAGTCGTCATCTTGCCAAAGCCTAGCAAAACCTGACTTTACTTTTTCTCCGCAAGCTAGAAGGACCCGTCTGAATAACAAAATAATTCATCTGTGACCAAAGGAGGTCTTGTCTACAGGCGGCGGGGTATTGCCATATTCTTGACAGCAAGTAGATGTTTTAGATGCAGCTACTGAGCATACACCCACCCCCTCAGATGTTTTTTGATTCCTTACCGAAATTAAAAAGCTGTCGGATGCTTCTTTCTGCAGCGGCGTTTTTTTGTATGACAGCTCAAAGGTCCCCGCCTGTCATTTCCGTTCCTTTCCTAGGGCCTCTCTCGTGTGATTGAGGAAGACGATGCACAAATCAATATTTGAAGACATGTAGAGCACGGGGGAGTGCCATTGTTCTGGTAATGGGAGGTCATACAAGAATGATGCTAATGACCGGAAACATATGAGGGGCTCAATAGCTGCAGAGAGTCCATTAATGTGCTGGGGGTTGGGTAGGCAGTGGGGGTCTGCAGGAGACTTGGTCGCTGTGGTGTTTGGATCATATGGTGCCACAAGCCCGGTGACGCCCGATGACTGGTCATACCAGATGGCACCCCCATCATGCAGCCTGTCCATGCTTCCCATGTTTCCCATACCGTGGCTCGACATGTCACAGTATCTCCCACCGTGCACGCCACCTACGTCTTTTAAAGTTCTCTAACTTCATTTGCGAGGAGAAAGCTGACACCACCTACGTAGATTCACAGAAAAACCACCTTGCCACCAACACCCCTACATCAGCCCCACGGTTTTGTTCATATAAGTAGAAACATAATTGTTTAATATGAATTGTGCGTACGTTTGAACATGCTTTATGTACATCTGCGGTATATAGAGTGTGATAACACATTAAGCCCCCTTAGAGGATGGCACGCAACACAAAAATGGGTTTGCAAGGTTTTGGCAATAGTTTTGGGTAAACTTAAAATCCCAGTTATTTGTGTCATAAATTACTAATTTATAAAAGCTGTAATCACGGAAGAGATGGCCACTCCAGGTTTGACTAGCTATGTTTGTCTCAATCTAAGGGGGACCTATTGTAAGGTTACCATATTTTGATTTCTAAAACAGAGGACACTTGGTCCAGTCGTGTTTCAGGACTGGGCGAAGACTTTTGATTTTAACATATATAACGCGTGCATTCTCCAAGTAGTTAGAAAGAATAGTTAAATAACAATCTTCACTTAGGCTTTCATAAGTACAAAAATGACCAAAATCTCTGGAAATTCATTAATAATATAACTAATTACTCTTTAGACTTATAAAATTTACCAGTAGCAATAATAGTTCACTTTTTAAGTCATACTAAACAAAACTTAACTGAAATCTGACATTTCTTTCTGAGAAAACTAGTATTATTTTGTTTTCAATGTATCAATAAAAGTAAAAAGCAGCAGTCCCAAAAAGACCATTTATATTTTTATCAGTCAATTTATTGACGAACTCTCACTTTGCACAGCTTTATGAAAGATTTTGTGTCCATGTGGAACTACTGGATCTTTGCCACTTTTGTCCACAAAGAAACACATATGCGAGCTCTGTTCGTCTGTAAAGCTAATGCTTTAATATCTTGTAAAAAGTGGCAATGCCGTGCAGGGCAACGTGGCGCAGCAAATCATAGCCCGCTATCTGTTCTGTCTACGAATGGATCAGTACCATCCACTAGGCAGCAGCTCAGGGAGGACGTCAAATGAGAGAAAGGGTGTGGTATTGCATGCATCGCACCAGTCAATTTAAGTATGCTTATTGGTCCTCTTAAAGACAATGAAAACCTGGACATTTTCATCACTCGATGAAATCCCCCTGGACGCCCCAGACAGCTCGTGAAAAGTAGACGTGTCCGGGGAAAAGAGGACAGTTGGTCACCCTACCTAATGTAAAAAATAGCATTAGAAATTCACAGTTTTTTCAGGTTTCATAAGCCTTAAACTGTGTTTTTGAGAACAAATGTTCAGTATAGCATTACCCAGTTCAGGCTTATAGGAAGGTACAAGCCAAATGTGTTAGCAACTAATGGTTAGCCAGTTGCAGTATTTTACCAGTTCTTACAAATTGTTTGCACGTTCTCCGTCACCGGTTCTTTTTTTTCTGCCAAGCGCCCCAAATTCTCCTGTACTGATAGTTTAAAAATGGTGGAGATTTTTATTTCTCATCTAACTTTTTTAATGGTCATCTCTGTCAGCACAAGCAGGGCAAAATTTTGAACTTTTTCCTTTTTTGCTGCAAAATTAGTCTCTCAAAGATACAACATGGTACAACATTTTAAAAACGACCCTGGTCATGGTCGCAGCATGTTGGAGTAGCTCTTTTAGGTTGGTTCTCATTTGACAGCGATTTAAAGAGAAGTGGCAAAAGCAAATGAGGTGGATTAGCAGGGCTTGCCAACAACTGACGGTGTCATCAAAGACATGCTACTGTAAATTATCATCTCTGTCCCAGGAGATGAAGCAGTAAGCAGGAGTGTTATGTATGACAGCAACAGTGTCTTCAGTCAGAGGCCTCTTCAGATTGGTTGCAAGACTGACTGCTATCAGAGATTCTTTCTGCCAACAGCATCACCATCCACAAAGACACTTTGAAGATACTTGGATGATATGAGTTAAGACAGCATTTAATTTCCCCGCAGAATAAATCAAGTGGTTTAGAATTGAATTTGAAGTGAGTCGAATCAAGCTAAAAGCAGCAAACTAATAGCTAATAGTGCTTTGCAGGACAGACTTTGACGAGAAACATTTTGGCAATGTAATGTCACAGAATCTTCTGACACTTCACCTACCTCCAAGTTGCATTAAGACAATGATCCTGATAAAGGCAGATATAGAATTAACTCTTACACCAAGTCTCTGAGGTCGGAAGGCCTCTTTGTCTACAGATTCTCTTGTCAAATTCAAGTCAAGACCCTAGCTGGGCTGCTCCAACATTCTAATACTACTTCTAGTGAGATGAAACTTGTAGGTTAAATTAATAGAATTCTTTCAATCTAAATCTATCCAGGGTATGGATCATGATGATGGTTGACCTCACAGGTATGACTCTGTGCCTTTTTGTGATCAAATGAACACGGCCTCAGGTTTTAGGAGTTTACCCCGGGGTGGTTCTGTCTGCTGGAGGACCAGAGGTCTGTGCCTCTTAGCTGCTGGAAGGCCCAAAGCTCCATCATTCCCCTCTGCCTTGGCTCTGGTTTGGTCTGTCCTAACCCATTTGGCTACCTGACAGTGTGACCGATGCGGCCCCCGCACTCCCTCCCTCACTGTCCGACCACTGGCAAGAAGCGTAATGCGCCCCCAGCTTTCATCACCACGCTGATGGAATTAGAAAATAGGTGAGTGGCAGTAAATTGGAAGGCTTGGGCTGCAGGAGATGGATAACTTCACACTGCTGGGGAGAGGAAGAGATGCATTAATGAGATGGGAGCTTATTATCTTGCCTGAGCGGTTGCTTTTGTTCTACCTACTTAGATTTGCTTGTAGACTGCATATACTATCAGGACACATTTATATTTTATGCATGACTATTTTCCCTCTGCCTTATTAATTACTGTTTTGTCACTTGAGAGTGTTTTGTTGTGGGTTTTTTTTTTATAGGTACATTATCGTTTGCAAACATGGCAAATCCCTTACAGGAACACGTAGATAAGGTGTCGGACAAGTCTTGCATCAACGCCCTAATACACATAAACCCAAAACCTGGAGCCTTAAAGGGAACATCACTTGGATCGTTGGCTTATTTACTCTGTTTTGTCTGTGGGCTATAGACTCTGCTGCTTGGTTTTAGAAGGGATTGGGATTCATGGTCCCCCCTAACTACGTCCAATAAACAGCTTCCTATATCTGATGCCAGAAGCCAGCAGCGGCAGCCGTGTTTTCGATCGGGTAGATAAGGAAGCCACTTGGCCTGGAGAAAGCGAGGGATGTCTCTGTCACAGTGATAGAGGGAGAGCAGCAAGCTGGGGAATCAGAGTTCATCGGGCTCTCACTGGAAAGTTCTTCTTAAGCCCAGTTTGAGGCAGTAATTGACTGTAGTGATGTTTTATGATACAAATACATTGAATTTCATCCATAGGACATAAACTCGCATTCAGATTCCTACACATAAACACTAGCATGGACACCATCAGTTAATCGAGTACATAGGATCCATCTACCCCTTTCCTTTTCATCCTGTGCTCCTCATTGGGAATGCGTTCATAAAGGCTCCACTCTTTATGTCCTGCAGCTGTGAACCTTTTTCGAGAGGCCCTGAGGGGGAAGGTCAGAGTATTCACAAAGCTTTCCTCAATCAGAAAGGCTAGAGCAAACGCCTGTCTACTTCTCCCTTTCTGTTTTTAGACCTCATCTGGCTCAGCTCTGCACTGTTTCGGTCCTACATGGAGCGGGCGTGGGGAAGCCAAGGGTGCTTCAAGCTCCTCTTTCACGTCCGGTGTAGAACTTTCTCCTGATGGATTAGCCCACTTCCTGTTACTGGGTTTGGCTGGGTGCAGGCAGGATAGCAGGGAAACCATTGATCCTCCATCGTTGTACCATCTGTCTCCGACTGCTTTTTGGGATTATTGATTCCCTCCAGCAGCTTTTTAGTAGGGATTCATCCAAGCCGATGGAGCATTCAGATCACTGCCATGTGTCTGTATGGGGCACTTGCATATATCACCCATTGTCCTACAGTAATGTCTATATCATAGTTCTGTGATAACAAGCAACAACAAAAAAACTCCTTTTTATGTATCATTTGGAAATTCACATTAAACAACTCAATCTGACTAGGTAATGAGCCAATTTATAACAACAGGCATCTTGTATAATGATACCTAATTTTTCCCTTATAGCCAGTAATCTTTAGATACAAGTAAAGTTGTTGTTAGCATCATTTCATCTGCATCAGATCCCAGAGTATGACCTATTTGCTAATTACTCAGACGCTAAAGTAGTAGTGGGCAACATAAACGGTATAAGGTAGAAATGATATAAATTTAGGCAACGATAGAGATTTTGATTATACCGGCTTTCCCGCTATTGTGCTTGTTTATGATGTCATCGAGCTGCGCCTACTTTATACCAGTTCCGCAAGGAGGATCAATACTTCCAGTGTTTGTATTTACACCAAATATTGTAAGTTTAAGATTTGTTGTTTTCTATTTAACGGAAATTAAACCCGTAGAAGCGTTTTTAGTTCATTTATGTGCAGGTTTATTTTTGTGCAATATTAAATTCATAAATAAGTAGTCAGGACAGCAGGAATACATTTTCTTTTTCTTTTTACATTTTGGACTTCAGTCCAAATTATTTAAAATGTTGTGTTTTCACAACATAGCTTGTATTTTATGTAAACATATTTTCATCTTTATTTATGTTATGAGAATTTTTGTGTTGCATTGTTTGGACAAAGATATGTAACAAACCTTAAAATTCAGTTCAAAGTTTTTGTATTTTTAAAATACATTTTGTACAATAAATGTTCTTTAAATGGCATTCTATACATTTTTCCAAGTCTTTGTTCTGCTGCAATGTATCTGGTATACATACATGTGAGAATATTCAAAAACAATCAAAATGACACACACACACACACACACACATACTGGTAACGGTGAAATACTGGGACATTTTTTTCAAACCAGTCTGGTGGTGAATACTACGGACACCACTTTTCGCCCACGCTACAGGTAAAGTGAATGTGTCAAAAAATCTTTTATAAGGAACACAACACAAATCCCACTTTAAATTCAGTTTACACACTTCAAAACATCAAATATATTGACCTGACTTTATGCAACTTTAAGAGGACAAAGATAATAAGATGATTAAGCCCCACCTCTGACATAAAGAGACATTTCAAGGACCAATAAGACTTGTAAGGACATTATATAACTTAAAATAATGTCCATAAGACATTTCAGAGTATCATAACGACAAATTCACTTTAATCCAATGAGCTTAATTTAAACCCTGCAATAATGACAATTTACATTATGCAGATTCCAACCAAAACATTAAAAAAAAAAATCTGATTCAACAGAAATAGAATGCCATGTTGTAAAACCTTGAGCATTTTTCTTCAAATATAAGCTTTGAACATGTAACAGCACATTCTTTAGCTTATAAAACATTTAGCTTATTAAAACTATAAGCTTTTTTCACCAACTAAAAGTAAGACAAACATTTTCTGTAAATACATTTACCACAAATGTTTTCAAAAGTTTTGGTTAGCTTTTTAGCTTAAGATTTTCCTGAGGTTTTTAGGGTTGATCATTAGGGATCAGCTTTTGCCCTGTATCATCTGGACGCTTCTTGCACGAGCTTAACCTAAACCCTGCAATAATGGTATTGTACATTATGCTGAATTCCAACTAAAAAAGTCAGGGGTCAAAATATAAAACAAATTCAAAGATCTGATTCAACAGAAATAAACTGCAATGTCATAAAACCTGGAGCATTATTCTTCAAATGTATGCTTTGAACATGTAACAGCACATTCTTTGGCTTATAAAAACATTTAGCTTATTACAATTATTAGAGCTTTTTTAACCAACAGTAAAACTTCAATATTTTTTGTATATACACAACAAAATTTTTCAAAAGTTTTGGTCAGCTTTTTAGCTTAAGATTTTCCTGAGGTTTTTAGGGTTTTGTTTTTTTCCTTTTGTTTGTTATGCCTCGATTTCTAACAAAGTCTCTTATGTTTTGGAGAGAACGACTTTCTAATAAAGGATATTCGGCTTTTTGACACTGTTGTATTTCAATGAAAGATGCCAACTTCCCAGTGTCGACGTGCTTCTGAAAATGCCTCATTACTGCTGCAATTTCTGCAGGAGACCATTTCCGTCTTTGGCTTCTTCGAGGATGGTCCTCTTCGGTTTCATTTTCTGGAAATGCTATATGAAAAAAGGGAAAAGAGCAATTTACAAACTATTTCTTGATTGCCCAAAAAAAACCAATACCGGTGCAATATAAATTACAACACCCATGATAGAATCAGTTTCGGAAATGATACGAATTTATGTGTCACTAAAAAGATTTAATCTAGTGTTTTGATTGTGTTGACTAAATCCAGCTGTAAAATATTGTCCAAGTTTTTAAAGGTTTATAATATAAAAGCTAGTTCTTGTGGTACCTTGTGATGAGCCCTTTTCAGCTGAGTCAACATTCAGTATCTAAACACTAGCACTCAGTATAGACCAGGAGTAGGAAAATAGTCATACCTGCTGAGGTATCTGAAGGTTTCTCAGGTAGTGGTCCAGCAATCCCATTTCCTACAATACGGTATCAATATTTTAGCAAAACAAATCTGCAATATTGTTCTTCAACACTGCAGTCATTTTGAGGAACAGAGAAAAGAGAACGTTTATAAAAAGCTTTAGCGTCTTATGATAGCTTAATAATAAAAAGGTCATACCAGCAGAGGTTCCAGGTAATTCATCAGGGGATATAGGCATTACTGATTCTGTGGGTGAATGTTTCTCAGCAGGTGGCATGTCGCCCATCCTCTCTAGAATAGAGCATTGACACTTCAATATTCACAAAATCCTCTCCATCTAGAAACTTCCAACTTTGACATATTAGCCTTGTACTTGAATGGCAGATTTGTATGGTGGGTTAGGGACCACAGCTTTGCATGAAATGGTTAATTCTGCCAATACCTGAGACCCCCCTATAAACCCCTAAACTTGCCTCTTTTATAGTTCAAACACCTACTAAATATGTAATAATACAGTCTTATTTAAATGTCATTTCTGGATTGACTGGTTTGCAAACACCAACCAAGACAATGTCAAGTAACCATATGCCAAGGTAATTCAGCTACCTAAGCTGCCTTTTCTCTCAAATATTTTGCTCTAGGGAAAAACAAGACTAGGAAGAGGTCTGCTGTACAAAAAGCAGTGTTTGCAGATTATCCCAGTAAAAACCAGAAACTTAAAGGGAAAGAGGGGTACAAAGAAGAACAGACTCAAGGAAAACAGAACTGAAGAAATGAAATGCTCAAGGACAGGCGTTACACCGCAAGCCATCCTGCCAAATTCACTGTGTTCCTGGAGGCAAAAAGACAGGCCATCACTAATCACAAACCCATACTGTCTGATATTAAATTAGTTTTATAAACTGTTACAGTTTCAAATCATTGCATCTGATCAAAGCTTTACTCCTGCTTGAATTCAAAACAAGGAGGGTAAAAACTTTTCAACTCCACACTCAGATTCGAGTTTACAGGTTTCTTGAGGTAAAGTCGGTTATTTATTGGGACATGGGTTTCAAAAGTTACTGTTTAAATACCTAGTTTGCAGTGAATAATTTAAACAGTCTGCATTTCTCAACATGCAGAAAGATTTTAAATGAAATTGACATGCTTACTTCAAATACATAATCATTGTAAATGCCATTCTAAAAATAACCAAATTGTTGACAAAAAAAATCTACATGTCAGTTTTGTAAGCATATAACAATAACAACAATAATAATAATAATAATAATAATAATAATAATAATAAGCCTTGTAACTGATAGTCATACCATCAGAAGATGGATCAGGTTCTTGATCATTGTCACATTCAGTATTGTTTGCTTTTGGTAATGGGTCACAAACATCAGCTTCGCTTTCTCCACTTTCACAGTCTGTCACGTCCAACTTTTCTGAAAAACAGTAACGAGTAAATTAAACATGGAAAAATCAAATAAAAGAGGTGCATAGAACTTAAAATCACCTTCAATTTCTATCTCCTCCAGTGTTTTGCCTTGAAGATTCGCCAGGGTCCCCTTCTCCATGGCAAGAAGCAACTTAGAAATTTTTGCCAGTTGGGTTGTGGCCTCTGGCAGCCTGTAATATTCTCTATGAACACGGATGTCGTGTCCTAGAAAGTCCGCTACCTGGTCAAGTTCATGATTTTTTAGGTTCAACACTTGAGATATTGTCGCAACATGCTTGCGAAGCTGTGTTGACCTAAGAAGTTCAGGCTTTTGGGCACCACACTCATTTGCATAACTCCTGAGACAGTCTTGCCCTCTATAAGGGGTCAGACAATTAGGTCGTGCAAAGAGAAAGGGGTTTTCTTCAGGCACTCCACACTGTCCTCTTCTGCTGATGAGCTGTGTGATAGCTTCAACCATGTCTGGTGATAAAAGGACAGCAACTTTTCTTCCCCTTTTCCCCCTAATTTCAACCCTGCTGAAATGGACACAAAGTCGCTGCTCAAACTCTGTAAGACCACTAGCAACATCTTTATGTAAGGGGGTGGTGTCCCTCTGAAGAAAAGCAGAAAGCTGCATCTTAGAAACCTCTCCGCCTCGTCTTCTGTTAAACAAAATGATTTTTGCCAGTGTGGTCCTACACAGTTCTCCATAAACTTGTGGAGATGGATCCCTCTTCAAAGTCTCAAATGCGGAGTTCGCTGTCTTTTCCAAATGCTGGTGCAGACGCTGGACATCCTCAGTGAACGGGAGAGTGGAGGGCTTGTTAAAGTGCTTGTCACTTAAGGTGGTTAAAGCTGTGTGAGAGACAAGTTCAGACCACTTCGATGTGTGAAGTGTTTTGAAAGCGTCACATGATTTTTTTATCTCATCCTCTCCCGTCATTAAAGCTCTGCAGTGTATGAGGTCAGAGATCTTGATCAACGAGTGCCCTAATTTCAAAGCAAGGCTTGGAGTTTTATACGAATGCCTATCCTCATCAAAGCCAGAGACTTTTTTGACAGCTTGGATAAGTATGTGGAAATTTGAGGGCTTGACAGCATCTTCAAGACTGAAGATTGAAAACTCTTTACGCAGGATGAGAAGAAGTCGTCCAACTTCACGAATCTTCTGCCGTACATACTCATGCTTAGAGGGATCTTGACCATGTTTATTGAAAAATGACTGGGCAAGTTGCAGAATCATAAAGTCGCTTCGCACTGCTGCAGAGATGTCATCATCTTTCATAACGGTAAGGAGCTTCCAAACACCTTGGGATATTTGTTGACATTGTGCCGAGTCCACCATTGAGGCCAAGCTCAAGACAGTTTTCTTTCCCAACTTATCCTCCGTAACTGGTTTTGAGGTACATTGTCGGGCATGTCGCCAGAGGTGCCTACGAAGGTAAAGTCCTTGGCAGTGCATGCAGTGAACGTACTGCTTTTTGTCGTACTTGAGCTTTGGTGTGCGTTTAAGTTTAAGCAATCCGCTACCACTCTGGTAAACCTCTCTATTGTGAATACAGTTTCCCCTATTCCTTAATTTTTCCAGCATTTTCTTACGCACATTTGAGTCTTTTGGAAGTGCTAAAGCTTGAGCAACTTCGGGATGCGTCTTCTCGTGGGTTTTAAAATGCCGAGCAATCTTCGACTGGGGCTTGCCACAAATGAAGCAGTAGTTTTTCATATCTATTGAAGATGATATGCTTGAAGACTGAATGCTTTTAACATCTTCAGTTCCAGCGAGTGTCTTGACAGAAGTAACTTGAGCCTGGACTTCTAAGGGTTCCACTGTTTTTGTCTTCTCAGAACAGCTTTCCGTCCGTTTACTCAAAGTCTTTGTAATGTTCTTCTTACATGCAGAGACGAGCCCATTAGCCAATTCTTCTGACGAAGTTTCAACAGAACAGCCATCAAGCTCACCCATGACCTTTTTTAGAGGATTTGAGGGATCCATTGTAAGTTCTACTGAACTATCTGAAACACTGGCTGAGTCAGGTACGTATTCTTCCTCTGAAACTTCTTCACTTGAGGTAGTTTTTTTAGACTCCTTTAAAAAGAGAAAATGATTAATATTGCTCTGTTTAAGTGCAAAAAAAATTAACTTCTGAGAGAGATTTACCGGTGAAAGGGATGCAACATGGACCATCTTTGTCTTGTCATAACAGCTCTCATGCCAAAAGGAAAAACAAACTAGAAAATGTGCAAAAAGGTTACATGATTTTAAACCAGGAACAGAAAAAAAATAATATATATATATATATATATATATATATATATATATATATATATATATATATATATATATATATATATATATATATATATATAAAAAATACAAACAAACATACACATATACAAATTTTAACAGAAAAATAAATCAACAAACTAACCCACCTTTACATTTCACACCATTCCATTTCCGGGCAGCATAGGGGCCTAGGCAATGGGCACATTTTTCCATGCTTGACATTGATGACTGTAACACAATGTGTGTGCATTTCTGAAAAAAAGAAAATCACTCTTTTATTACTTCAATTAATCATTTTTAAGGCATTATTACTTGAAAATCTTAATTTTAAAGTTTATGGAACTTGACACACAGTAGTTGTCCAAAACTATTTTCCAAAGCTACAATTGTGTATACGCAGGTGACTGCAAACAATATTACACCAAGGACTATCTACGCACAGTCAATATTAATTAACCTAATACCCATGTACACTGAGAGAACTGTGTTAAGTTCATCATGAGAACATATCCATTAGAAGCCTTCTGAGTTGAAGAACACACAGTCCTTAGAAAGTTGTCACCTGGCATAAACATGCATTGCTAGGACTGTGTACACTCTGAAATCAACAAGATAGAAGACAAATATAAAATGTGTTTTTAAAGATTAGAAAAGGGAGATAAATGATCACCTGGGGATCAGGAGAAGATGGGATTGATGACATGTGTTCTTCAGCATCAGGTTGGTCTGTAGGAGCAGCAACCTGAGGATAAACGCACCAAATTGGATGTTAGAACCAATTAAAAACTGGAATTATGAAAACTAACAGAACACCACCACTGTGTACATAGCAAGGACATATATTAAACAAATTACTAATCAAAAATATTTAAAGCCCGTTCCAGGCAAGTTTAAACAATATCACACCAAGGGGCATCTACACACAGTCCTTAGAAAGTTGTCACCTGGCATAAACATGCATTGCTAGGACTGCGTCTACATTCTCAATTAATAATATGCAAGAAAAATCTTTCAAAACTATTTTCAACTATTATAGACTCAGATTTCATCACCTGTGGATCTAGAGAAGATGGGATTGATGACATGTGTTCTTCAGCATCAGGTTGGTCTGTAGGGGCAGCAACCTGAGGATAAACGCACCAAATAGGATGTTAGAACCAATTAGAAACTCGAATTATGAAAAATCAAAGAACACCACCACTGGGTACATAGCAAGGACATATATTAAACAAATTACTAATCAAAAATATTTAAAGCCCGTTCCAGGCAAGTTTAAACAATATCACACCAAGGGGCATCTACACACAGTCCTTGCTACTACTAGACCTGACATCTATGTACACTGAGAGAACTGTGTTAAGTTCATCATGAGAAAACAAGAATTAGAAGCCTTCTGAGTTAAAGAACACACAGTCCTTAGAAAGTTGTCATCTGGCATAAACATGCATTGCTAGGACTGTGTCTACATTCTCAATTAATAATATGTAAGAAAAATCTTTCAAAACTATTTGCAACTTAGATTTCATCACCTGTGGATCAGGAGAAGATGGGATTGATGACATGTGTTCTTCAGCATCAGGTTGGTCTGTAGGGGCAGCAACCTGAGGATAAACGCACCAAATAGGATGTTAGAGCCGATTAAAAACTAGAATTATGAAAACTAACAGAACACCACCACTGTGTACATAGCAAGGACATATATTAAACAAATTACTAATCAAAAATATTTAAAGCATGTTGCAGGCAAGTTTAAACAATATCACACCAAGGGGCATCTACACACAGTCCTTGCTACTACTAGACCTGACATCTATGTACACTGAGAGAACTGTGTTAAGTTCATCATGAGAAAACAAGAATTAGAAGCCTTCTGAGTTAAAGAACACACAGTCCTTAGAAAGTTGTCACCTGGCATAAACATGCATTGCTAGGACAGTGTACACTCTGAAATCAACAAGATAGAAGACAAATATAAAATGTGTTTTTAAAGATTAGAAAAGGGAGATAAATGATCACCTGGGGATCCAGAGAAGATGGGATTGATGACATGTGTTCTTCAGCATCAGGTTGGTCTGTAGGGGCAGCAACCTGAGGATAAACGCACCAAATTGGATGTTAGAACCAATTAAAAACTGGAATTATGAAAACTAACAGAACACCACCACTGTGTACATAGCAAGGACATATATTAAACAAATTACTAATCAAAAATATTTAAAGCCCGTTCCAGGCAAGTTTAAACAATATCACACCAAGGGGCATCTACACACAGTCCTTAGAAAGTTGTCACCTGTCATAAACATGCATTGCTAGGACTGCGTCTACATTCTCAATTAATAATATGCAAGAAAAATCTTTCAAAACTATTTTCAACTATTATAGACTCAGATTTCATCACCTGTGGATCTAGAGAAGATGGGATTGATGACATGTGTTCTTCAGCATCAGGTTGGTCTGTAGGGGCAGCAACCTGAGGATAAACGCACCAAATAGGATGTTAGAACCAATTAGAAACTCGAATTATGAAAAATCAAAGAACACCACCACTGGGTACATAGCAAGGACATATATTAAACAAATTACTAATCAAAAATATTTAAAGCCCGTTCCAGGCAAGTTTAAACAATATCACACCAAGGGGCATCTACACACAGTCCTTGCTACTACTAGACCTGACATCTATGTACACTGAGAGAACTGTGTTAAGTTCATCATGAGAAAACAAGAATTAGAAGCCTTCTGAGTTAAAGAACACACAGTCCTTAGAAAGTTGTCATCTGGCATAAACATGCATTGCTAGGACTGTGTCTACATTCTCAATTAATAATATGTAAGAAAAATCTTTCAAAACTATTTGCAACTCAGTTTCATCACCTGTGGATCAGGAGAAGATGGGATTGATATGTGTTCTTCAGCATCAGGTTGGTCTGTAGGGGCAGCAACCTGAGGATAAACGCACCAAATAGGATGTTAGAGCCAATTAAAAACTAGAATTATGAAAACTAACAGAACACCACCACTGTGTACATAGCAAGGACATATATTAAACAAATTACTAATCAAAAATATTTAAAGCATGTTGCAGGCAAGTTTAAACAATATCACACCAAGGGGCATCTACACACAGTCCTTGCTACTACTAGACTTGACATCTACAGGTCCTTCTCAAAAAATTAGCATATTGTGATAAAGTTCATTCTTTTCCATAATGTAATGATAAAACGTTACTTTCATATATTTTAGATTCATTGCACACCAACTGAAATATCTCAGGTCTTTTATTGTTTTAAAACTAATGATTTTGGCATACAGCTCATGAAAACCCAAAATTCCTATCTCAAAAAATTAGCATATTTCATCGGACCAATAAAAGAAAAGTGTTTTTAATATAAAAAAAGTCAACCTTCAAATAATTATGTTCAGTTATGCACTCAATACTTGGTCGGGAATCCTTTTGCAGAAATGACTGCTTCAATGCGGCGTGGCATGGAGGCAATCAGCCTGTGGCACTGCTGAGGTGTTATGGAGGCCCAGGATGCTTCGATAGCGGCCTGAAGCTCATCCAGAGTGTTGGGTCTTGCGTCTCTCAACTTCCTCTTCACAATATCCCACAGGTTCTCTATGGGGTTCAGGTTAGGAGAGTTGGCAGGCCAGTTGAGCACAGTAATATCATGGTCGGTAAACCATTTACCAGTGGTTTTGGCACTGTGAGCAGGTGCCAGGTCGTGCTGAAAAATGAAATCTTCATCTCCATAAAGCTTTTGAGCAGATGGAAGCATGAAGTGCTCCAACATCTCCTGATAGCTAGCTGCATTGACCCTGCCCTTGATAAAACACAGTGGACCAACACCAGCAGCTGACATGGCACCCCAGACCATCACTGACTGTGGGTACTTGACACTGGACTTCAGGTATTTTGGCATTTCCTTCTCCCCAGTCTTCCTCCAGACTCTGGCACCTTGATTTCCGAATGATATGCAAAATTTGCTTTCATCCGAAAAAAGTACTTTGGACCACTGAGCAACAGTCCAGTGCTGCTTCTCTGTAGCCCAGGTCAGGCGCTTCTGCCGCTGTTTCTGGTTCAAAAGTGGCTTGACCTGGGGAATGCGGCACCTGTAGCCCATTTCCTGCACACGCCTGTGCACGGTGGCTCTGGATGTTTCTACTCCAGACTCAGTCCACTGCTTCCGCAGGTCCCCCCAGGTCTGGAATCGGTCCTTCTCCACAATCTTCCTCAGGGTCCGGTCACCTCTTCTCGTTGTGCAGCGTTTTCTGCCACACTTTTTCCTTCCCACAGACTTCCCACTGAGGTGCCTTGATACAGCACTCTGGGAACAGCCTATTCGTTCAGAAATGTCTTTCTGTGTCTTACCCTCTTGCTTGAGGGTGTCAATGATGGCCTTCTGGGCAGCAGTCAGGTCGGCAGTCTTACCCATGATTGCGGTTTTGAGTAATGAACCAGGCTGGGAGTTTTTAAAAGCCTCAGGAATCTTTTGCAGGTGTTTAGAGTTAATTAGTTGATTCAGATGATTAGGTTAATAGCTCGTTTAGAGAACCTTTTCATGATATGCAAATTTTTTGAGATGGGAATTTTGTGTTTTCATGAGCTGTATGCCAATATCATCAGTTTTAAAACAATAAAAGACCTAAAATGTTTCAGTTGGTGTGCAATGAATCTAAAATATATGAAAGTTTAATTTGTATCATTACATTATGGAAAAGAATGAACTTTATCACAATATGCTAATTTTTTGAGAAGGACCTGTATGTACACTGAGAGAACTGTGTTAAGTTCATCATGAGAAAACATGAATTAGAAGCCTTCTGAGTTAAAGAACACACAGTCCTTAGAAAGTTGTCATCTGGCATAAACATGCATTGCTAGGACTGTGTCTACATTCTCAATTAATAATATGCAAGAAAAATCTTTCAAAACTATTTGCAACTCATATTTCATCACCTGGGGATCCAGAGAAGATGGGATTGATGACATGTGTCCCTTAGCATCAGGTTTGTCTGTAGGGGCAGCAACCTGAGGATAAACGCACCAAATAGGATGTTAGAACCAATTAGAAACTAGAATTATGAAAAATCAAAGAACAACACCACTGGGTACATAGCAAGGACATATATTAAACTAATTACTAATCAAAAATATTTAAAGCCCGTTCCAGGCAAGTTTAAACAATATCACACCAAGGGGCATCTACACACAGTCCTTGCTACTACTAGACCTGACATCTATGTACACTGAGAGAACTGTGTTAAGTTCATCATGAGAAAACAAGAATTAGAAGCCTTCTGAGTTAAAGAACACACAGTCCTTAGAAAGTTGTCACCTGGCATAAACATGCATTGCTAGTACTGTGTCTACATTCTCAATTAATAATATGCAAGAATAATCTTTCAAAACTATTTGCAACTTAGATTTCATCACCTGTGGATCAGGAGAAGATGGGATTGATGACATGTGTTCTTCAGCATCAGGTTGGTCTGTAGGAGCAGCAACCTGAGGATAAACGCACCAAATAGGATGTTAGAACCAATTAAAATATCCTTAATACAACGCCATGAATGAAAAGGAGTAGGAAGAAAAAACCTTTTATATCTGCCCCTTTCTTAAAAAATAAACCACATATGTATATGGTGTCGGTAGGTTACATGTTACTTTTACTTTCAAAATAAAATCATTGCCATCAATTTGAAAACTTCATAATATCTATTATTCCTTTAGTTCATAAGCGTTAAATATTTTCTCTTTATTCATCCTTTTAAACTGTATGATGTTATCCCACATCTTCAGCTCATCCTCTATTGAGTTCCAAAATATTACCTCACATATTGACACACATCTCTGTTTCAGCGTAGTCTGTGCAAATAGACATTTAAAATTTTATTTCCTTCTACCATATTGGTCAACTGAACTAAACAAATAACCTGTGCATATTCATTGGTAACAATTTCCTTTTTGTTTTGTACATAAATAATACTGCATTTAATTAAACTAAATCTTTAACTTTAATATTTCCTGATTTAATAGTTTATTTGTATGTTATCAAATTATTTTAATGTAATATTTCTACTGCCCTTTTATGTAATATAAATAATGGCTTTACATTCGTTATATACATGTATGGCCCCACACCTCCAAACAATAACTCAAGTAAGGCAAAATGAGAGAATATGTGTAAGGCATTATAATTCAATGCATATTTCGCTTTGTTCAAGACAGCAATATTTCTGAACAATTTTGTTCTAATCTGATCTAATTGTTCTAATGGCAATCTATATGTGATTGCCATGTTATTGTATCGTCCATTACTACCCCAGAAAACCTGAACTCAGATACTCTTTCAATTTCCACCCCATCAATAATCAAGTTAATTCTTCCGACCTTTCTTCTTTTAGTAAACAAACTTTTTTAAGCAAAACATTTTTTAAGGTTGACCATTTCATTTGATACGCTTTCTGACAATGCTTTTATATCATTTCCTGAGCTAAAGAAATTTGTAGCATCTGCAAATAAGACAAATCGTAAGAACTTAGACACATTAACAGTGTCAATATATACAATAAAAAGTTTGGGTCCCAGGACTGACCCCACACATACATATTGCTGTCTATTATTCAAATAACTACGTGGCCATTTTAAAAGGTGTTCCTCTTATGCCATACAGTTATAGCTTTGAGATTAAAATTGTCTAGTGTCTAATGCTTTTTGTAAGTCAATAAAAACCCCTATCGTATAGTTATTTTCTATTGCATTAGTAATTTCTTCCAACATTTCTATTAATGCTAATGCTGTGGATCTATTTGATCTAAAACCATACTGGTTTTCACTCAACTTATTCTTTTAAATAAAACTATCAAATTTCTGTACAAACAACTTTTCAAGTATTTTTTAAAATTGTGAAAGAATCAACACTGGTCTATAATTTGTAAATATTGTTTCATCGCCTACTTTAAATATTGAAATAACTTTTGCTATTTTTATTCTATCTGTAAACACTCCTGTAAGAAAAGAAAGATTAAAGATATAACTTAAGAGTTTACTTGTACAATCTACAGTCTTTTATAATTATATCTAGCCCATTGGTATTAGTCCATTTCTTATATTTAGTTTTTCTAACGATTGTTCTAATTTCCTTTTCGTTTACTTCTCCCAGAAACATAGATTACAATATTCTGTTACTTCCGATCCAATCGAAATCGTTTTGCTCCTCATTGTACGTTTTGATACATATTGATCACATTTTGATCAAATTAGATCCTACATTAACAAAAAAGGACTTAAATTTCTTTACTACTTCACTCCTATTTTCAATTACTATTATTCTAGTTAAAATATGTGGGCAAGCCTGTTGATTCTACTGTATTTCCTATTGCATTGTCTGTGTATAATATAATTGACTAATGAAAACTAATATTGATTCCAGGTTTCTAGTTGTCAAATTTATGCAACATTTGTCAATATCTTATCCAAGGCCTGTGACCTGCAACATTTAGGAGTGTCTATCTGTATTATTAACTTTGTTATTTAATTGGGTCGTCAGCAGAAGTCTGTAGAACCTGAGTTCATAAGGAGGTAATTCAGACATTTAAACCATATTTAATGGATTTAGGTCACTAGTCATGAGCTTTGGTGTTTGAAACTGGAGCTCTACTTGGTGTACATTTTTCTGTAATGATACTGGGCTAAATAAGTGATACACCCAAGTATATTTCTGTAAATATATGGTTATTATGTACCTTTACTCTCCATGGCCATTCAGAGTCTCCGTAGTTGTATGTTATCTCTTCCCCTGGCTTTATGTCCTTTATTGCAAAGAGACAGAGATGAGGCTTTCCATTTACAGTGATTGTCTTCATCCTGCTGTTAGGGTTGAGGTTGTCGTCATTAACTAATCTTCCAAAAGTTCCATCCTCTCTGGCTGCATCAACACTGAAATGAAAGATTTTTTTTTAAACCCCTTAGTATAAAATGACAAGATTACATAAAACAAAGTTATTCTATTTGCCAAATCTGATCAGAATCTAGTTATTTTTAGATATTCTTTTATATACATACCATAGATGTTTTCCATTGTGACGGAATTCAAACAGGAAAACTTTCATGGCATCGTGATAAATTCTTATCCGTCTTTCATGCTCCTCCTTGTTTATTAAATCTCCTCGATATTCCAGTAGAAATGCTCCTTTATCAAAGTGCCTTGTACTAAACACACCTCGACCTTTTAAAGCACAAATTACATTTTCAACTCACATTGAAACTCTATATCTCATAAAAACACTTAACTTGAAACCTTACCTTTCAATGAGTTGATGTATTTTACATCAAAACCATCTTTGTCCCTGCTTACACTCACAAAATGGGCTGCTTCATCCTTTGGTTTAATTTTAACCCTCTGTGGCCTCATTGTTGTCTGCATCTGGGAAATAAGGCAATAGTGATGAGGAGGAAATTACTGGAATACTTGATAGACACTTCTCTCCAGGGGTGTCAAAAGTGGATCCTCAAGGGCCGCTATCCTGCATGTTTTACTAATTTCCCTGGTTCATTGGCCCTGAATCAAATGATGACTCATTAGTAGGCCTCTGCAGAACTTTGCCATGCTGAGGAGGTAATTGGAACATTTGAATCAGCTGTGTAAGAGCAGAGACATCTAAAATTGGCAGGACCCCACAACTTGAGGCCTACAGACCAGCAAGCAATAATATACAATAATATTTCCATGTTAGTCTTACTGGTTTTCTACCCTTGTCATTAGGGCCCACTATCCTTTGTGTTTAAAGATTTCTACTTCAGCGCACCTAATTCAATGCACAGCATTACCTGTCATTACCTTAGCATGTAATCAAGAGCTGTAGAAACCTGTTAATTGCCATTTCATTTAAATCAGGTGTGCAGGAGGAAAATACCTGCAGAATTGTGAGTCCTGAGGGCCAGGGTTGAGAAACAGCATCTAACTGCTATTAACCCCCACTGATGTTTTATTTTGCCGTTACTATACCATTTTTGATAATGCAAACTATGCAGAAAAAAATAAAAAGGACATGCAACAAGTTGAAATGCTTCCTCAGAAAAACTAACAGCCAGCCTGGGTATCTAAAGCCATGACTAATCTCTGGCAAAACATGTTTTCAGAAAATAAAAGTTTTAGCAATCTAACTTGGTTGTGAACAAAGTTTTTTTTATAATGAAACTACTCCTGAAACATTAAAGGTTTCAAGCTGCACTGCACATGCTAACATAAGATGAAGGAGCAGCCATTAACCTTTTGGTGTCACCAACTCAGTTTTATCATGAAATTAGCATTCAGACTAATTCCAGCTGATTTTTAATGCTCACACTGTTTAACTTGAAAAACCAGGTTGACAGAAAGGTATTTAAACCTCTTACTAAGTGGATATGTGCTCTCAATGAAAGCTAGCTTTAGCTTGTTAACTGTGCCAAATGTAGCAAGTGCCATCAAACATGTCTATATGTCATGGTAGAAAATATCAATAAAAAGTAGCATAACATAATAGGCAACGGGATTCAGGGAAGTTTTACCTGTTATCTTCACTCCTTTTCAAGTTGATGTGCACCTGATGGATCTGAGCACGTTGTAATCAAGGAGGGGAGGGGCTAAGGCTCCAGCCCCTTCTCCTTTCTTCCTGACTCCAATTTGGTCCTTCTGTGACAAATAAAAACTTACCTTGTTTTCTGATACAGCAACTATGTATGTACTTACTCATTATCAGTGCTGTCAAGAGATTAAAACGTTTAGTTTAATTAATCTAATTAATCTCTTTTTTTAATTGCAATTATTATTTGCTGAGTAAAGCCATCTTGAGGTATTTCATTTCAATTAATTGATTTTTTGTGGAAAAACAAATATGTAAGAAAACAGTGGCTTTATGATTTTTTTTTATAACAGACTTGAACAGATGCAATCCCAGGCATGAACATTTTCTTGCTTTTGAGACTAACCCCAAGTGCTACCTGCAATTTTGGCTTTGAGCATAAGAATTTGTTTAAATCACTAATATTTTTGGTGTCTGCTTGTGTTACATACTTAGATATGAGGTCTGAGTACCATGGACCACACCTTCCTCCAGCTGTTTCGATTCAAAAACAGTTTCTTCATCCTATTTCCAGTCTAGATTGTGTGAGCAGTGTTGTGGACATGCCTGGTAGTAATGTTAATATGGAGCAGGCTACAAAACAATGTAGTAATTAATGTTTAACGGCCAGAAAATATTTCCTATCAGACCTGTTCTAATTGTAACTTCTACTTATAAGGATGTATCTGACAGAAACTGTAAAGTTTATTAACACCGTTAGAGGACACAGAAATGAAAGGTCAAAGGTCTGGTTGAGATTGTGTTCTATAGGTGGTATTTGCAGTAGTGTTTCTTTATATCAAAGTAATGGAGCAATGCCTGACTCATAAGAATTTTAAAATTGTCGGAAGAGCTTCAGATCGCACACACAGTGATAAAAAAATCATGTATATACCTGCTGTGCTCCTACCATGTGCGGTGTCTGGAGCGACACCATACACGAACCAATGTTACTCACACGCACCGTTCGCTCTGAGCTGCACAATTGCGCACTGCTGACATGGTCTTCGCACACAGAAAATCAGCACTGCGCGCACACACACCGAGAAAATCCTAATTAAATTTAAAATAAAATAAACTAATAATTTGTCCTGTGCTATTTTGCAGTGTGAGTCAATAAGCATGTTCTTTAATAAACTTTCATAAATCAGGAACATTTCTACAATTAAATCAAAAACACAATAGGAACACAGATGGCTTTATTACACAAGGAGGGGATTTGAACCAGTTAATGTATGGGTTTATTGATAAACGTATATCTACTGGTAAAACATTTTCCTAAGGACAGGGCTGTAATCCAAATATTAGCTCAGGGTTGAAACCTGGTGGATTTTTTAGAGGTTGGCAAATACAAGGCAAAGGGAATATACCTTTTATTCTCACAGTCATAATCTATATTCAAGAACTGACTATTTCTTGATATCTGATAAATCAGTGGAGTGAGTAGTGGGTTGTGTGAAAGGTGCAATTATCACAAATGACCATTGAACAGTAGAGCCACATGTAGACTTAAATGTGCATAATGAGAAAAAGAGGTTGTTGGAGACTGAACACTAAGCTACTTCAAAAAAAGGAATTTAATAAGTAATTTGGAGAGGATTTAAAGTTCTTTCTTCAATTCAATTCAATTCAAAAATACTTTATTGATCCCAGAGGGAAGTTAAGTGTTGGTATAGCTCATATAATTAATTCTTTAAGGAGTTGTTGTAGATAATGATGGCTGTGGGCAGGAAGGATTTCCTGTAGCGGTCTGTATTGCAGCGAAACTGAAGATGCCTCCGACTGAAGACGCTCTGTTGTTGTATGACAGTCTCATGAAGAGGATGCTCAGGGTTGTCCATAATTTTTTTGATTTTTTGAAGAATCCTTTTTTGCATTATCATCTCCAGATTTTCCACAGTTGTCCCAAGAACAGAACCAGAACCTTCTTTATCAGGTTGTTTAGCCTTTTTAAATCCCTGGCTCTGATGCTGCTACCCCAACAGATGATGGCTGAAAAGATTACACTCTCCACAACAGACTTGTAGAAGATCTGCAGCATCTTGCTGCAAACCTTGAAGGACCTAAGCTTCCTCAAGAAGTCCAGTCTGCTCTGTCCCTTCTTGTAGACGGCTTCACTGTTCAGTCTCCAGTCCAGTCTGTTGTCAAGGTGAACTCTGAGGTATTTATATTCCTCAACCACCTCCACTTCTTCTCCCATGATGGAAACAGTGTTTGACTTATCCCTGTTTCTTCTGAAATCTACAGTCATCTCCTTTGTTTTGTTCACATTCAAGGTGAGACGATTGTTTCCACACCATGTCACAAAGCGGTCCACCAGCTCTCTGATTTCAGCTTCTTGTCCATCTCTGATACACCCGACAATTGCAGAGTCATCTGAGTATTTCTGCAGATGACAGGTCTCTGATTTGTACTGGAAGTCTGAGGTGTACAGAGTAAAAAGGAATGGTGAGAGTACGGTCCCCTGTGATGCTCCTGTGCTACTGACCACCTGGTTTGACACACAATTCTTCAGTCTCACAAATTGTGGTCTGTTGGTCAGGTAGTCATTGATCCAGGCGATTGTTGAGGGCTCCACCTGTGTCTTCAGGAGTTTCTGACAAAGTAAATCAGGCTGAATTGTGTTAAATGCACTGGAGAAATCAAAGAACATGATCCTCACAGTGCTGCCTGCTTTGTCCAGATGACAGTGGGTTGGTTGAAGTAGGTGGATGATGGCATCTTCAACTCCAACTCCACAGCGATAAGCAAACTGCAGTGGGTCCTAATACGTTCTTGTTTGCTTACTCAGGGGGGCAACAGGAGGCTCTCCAGGACCTTCATGATGTGGGATGTCAGGGCAACGGGTCTATAGTCATTGATGACTGATGGGGGAGTTCTCTTTGGTACTGGAACAAGGCAGGATGTCTTCCACAACACTGGAACCTTCTCCTGAGTTAAGCTAAGGTTGAAGAGGTGCTGCAGAATCTCACAGAGCTGCTCAACACAGGCCTTCAGGACTCTGGGGCTGACACCATCTGGACCTGCAGCCTTGTTCCGGTTCAGTTTCTCCAGCTGCCTCTTCACCTAACTTTTGGAGACAGACAAGTGGGAGGGGGAGGCAAAGGGGGTAGCAGCATTTCCTGACTTGGTTGAAGGCAAACTTGTGGAATTAGAAGAGTCCATGGCTGAGGTCAAGGATAAAACATCCGAGGTGTAACAGGAAAGCTGTTGATCAGAGGATAGTGGGATGTCTGTTTGGCTGGGAACAGGAGAGGGGGATGCTGAGGTAGTTCCAGAACTGAACCTGTTGAAGAATGTGTTCAGTTCATTGGCTCTGTCCAGACTTCCATCTATCCAATCCTTCCTGTCCTTAAAACCTGTGATCTTTCTCATTCCTGACCAGACATCTCGGATATTGTTCCTCTGTAGTTTGTTCTCCTTCTTCTTCCTGTATGCCCCCTTGCTGTCTCTGATCTTGACCTTAAGTTGCTTCTGTATACTCCTCAGTAATTCCCTGTCTCCCTCCCTGAAGGCTCTTTTTTTCTTGTTTAGCAGTTCCTTCAGGTCACTGGTGATCCAGGGTTTGTTATTAGGGAAGCATCTCACTGTTCTGGTGGGGATGATGTTGTCCACACAGAAGTTTATATAGTCAGTCACACACTCAGTCATGGCATTGATGTCCTCTCCATGTGTTTGGCAAAGAGTCATCCAGTCTGTGGTCGCAAAACAACCCTGCAGGGCTTCTTTAGCTTCCTGTGACCATTTTCTCACAGTTCGTTTTGTCACAGGTTGCCTCTGAACAAGTGGTTTATATTCTGAACAGAGAAAAACAAGATTGTGATCTGATTGTCCCAGAGGAGGTCTTGGTTTGGACGTGTATGA
Organism: Valencia hispanica; assembly: GCA_963556495.2. Taxonomy (NCBI): domain Eukaryota; kingdom Metazoa; phylum Chordata; class Actinopteri; order Cyprinodontiformes; family Valenciidae; genus Valencia; species Valencia hispanica. Next base: position 14,891,405 of record OY747704.1, on the reverse strand, counting down.
ATCCTTTACATTTGCATAAAAAGGATATGAATATGGTTTCTACAGATAATGTAGCCACTATATGGGAAGCATTGAAGACATACATGTGAGGAAAATGTATTGCAAATACAAAAAAATGAAAAACAAAATAACAGAAAAAGAAGAGACTGGAAAATGAAATTAGTATATTGGAGAACAAAATTGCAAAACATTATTCTAATTATCTTTATAACACTATGTAATCTTAAAGGGCCTATATCATGCAAAATAAAGTTTCTGGAGTTTTCACCCCTCTGGCAGAGTCAGGGATTTAAAAAGGCTAAACAACCTGATGAAGAAGGGTGGTTATTTTTTAAGTGATAAATAGTATAACTTAGCCAGAAATGCATTCAGTAATGGGACATTTCCTTTTTCCAGCATCATTTTTAGAAGATTGTTGACTAAGACACAATTTTTCTGACAAAACACTTCATTACAGGGACCTCCATCTCCTGGCCAATCAACAGGCCAAGAAAGATACACGTGTGAATTATTCATGAGCTAGTTCAATGCCTGAAGCCACCTGCAGGGGCGCCATACCAACACACACGGTATACACAAATTTCTTGTCATTGTGAATTATTGAGACATTTTCAAATTTTTTTAATTTAGAGGTTTGGGATCCACCCTAACCCATTCCAATCAATTTTAAACTATAATAATTATGAGGACATTGGCCCTGTCCTGACAATTCCAAATGTCCTTTTTGCGTTGCGTGTATTCAGGTGAAATGTCCAGTTAATTCACCTTTACCAACACACACACACACACACACACACACACACACACACATATATATATATATATATATATATATATATATATATATATATATATATGTATGTATATATATATATATATATATATATATATATATATATATATATATATATATATATATATATATGTATATATATATGCAGAAGAGAGCCATATATCACAATAAATATTGTTACTACACATGCCTCAGATTAGATCGCAATATAGATTTGAGGCTGTATCACCAAGCCCTACACTGAAGGGTCAGCTATGTATTGGGTCACAATATAATGCTTTTTCTGTTATCTTGTCTTACTTCTTTTATGGTTGTCATAGGTCCGTGACAGACTCCTGAGAGTCATAACGAGATACATTTAATTAAAGCAACACTAAAGAGTTTTTTTTACCTTTAAAATAATGTTTCCAAACTCGTGTCAGTGGTTCATCAACTCATAACAGGGTGAAACGACACTTCTGCATTCGCTTTGCGGCCCTCTATCGGCCATAACAGCACTATGTAAGTTTGGGTCGTAAAAACATGAAAACAACATGAAACTATCACATTATAACGTGATAGTTTCACGTTTTTACTATAAACTATCACGTTATAACGTGATAGGGTCTAATTTCTTTATTATATGACTGACAGCTCTACGCCGCCGTACATATGACATGCTGAAATAATAAAAATGTACCTGGGATGAAGACATTTGACACGCAACGAAGGCTGACCAAGATGTGAAAATCTGTAACGTTAGAGGGTATCGCTTGTCAATGCACGTGAATCCTCTGGTGTAACCATAACAGAATTTACAACGGTAGTAGAAAACAATACATTTTTCCTCACTGTAGGGGGACCCCGAGAGCAAAACTTATTTAGTGTTGCTTTAAGTTAAATTCAAATTGAAAAATACTTTATTCAAAAAAGGAAAATAAATGCTGTCGTAGCTCATATTATTCAAGCGTCTTCAAAGTATTGTGGATGTATGGGGATGCTGTAGGTAGGAAGGATCTCTGGTAGTGCAACGAATCTGAAGAGGCCGGTATGCCTCATTACTGTCACGACATGCTAACAGCTCAAATTCCGGGCAGCCGAGACGATATCCCACAGTAACATGTCCTACATGACACCATCAGTTGTTGGCAAGCACTGCTAGTCCACCTCATTTGCTTTTGCTGCTACTCTTTAAAGCTCTGTCTTGCCGTCTGGTTAGAAAGCTGGACAGATCGACTTCGATCGCCGTTCCGTGTAAACTCCTCTCAGCTGCCTGCAGCTAAGGAACAAGTGTAGATCCAAGATTGAAAGTAAGATCTGAAAAGGAGACATAAAAAGACGTCATAGTCTTTGGATTTGTGATTGTGAGTTTAAGATTTTTGTGTTTAATTTCAGCCAAAAATCAAGACCATGTTCTGGAACAGTTGTGTAATGTGAATCGACTGTTTTAACCAGGGGTGTACCAATACATTCAATTCAATTCAGTTTATTTATATAGCGGTGATTCACAACCGATATCTCAAGGCACCTTACAAGAAAAGTAATTTCATTCCAATCATACAAACATTCCAATCAGTTAAAAAATGTTGTTAGTTTTCTATTTAAGAAATCCCAGCAGATCGTCATTGACTTGAGGTAGTGTCCAATGTATGCACACTCAACCCATAGCAATCCCTCATACTAAGCAAGCATGTAGCAACATTGGAGAGGAAAAACTCCCCTTTAACAGGAAGAAACCTCCAGCAGAACCACAACCTGGTTTAGTATGAGCGGCCATCTGCCACGACCGTCTGGGGGTTCAAAAAGACAGAGAAGAAACACAAAGAACAAAAAGAACTGATGTAAGAGTACTTTCTATATTAAAGGAAGTAAAAAGTTGATAACAGGACACAGAGGACGAACAATTACTGGGAGCATCATCCCAGTCGATGCCCCCCGTTCAACAGGGCATTGTAACTAAGCAGGATACCAGACCAGGTATATCTTCTATGGTGAGAAAAACACTGAGAGAAAACAAAGTTAATAGTCTAAATAACAGCAAAAAATGCAACTGGAGAGTAGTAGAAGAGAAAGGTTGCAGAGTAAAGAAAAGTGGTCAGTCTGTCCTCCAGCAGTCTAAGCCTATAGCAGCATAACTACAGAGAAAGCTCAGGATGACCTAAGCCACTCTAACTATAAGCTTTATCAAAAAGGAACATTTTAAGCCTGGCCTTAAAGTAGACAGGGTGTCTGCCTCACGGGTGTGGCAGAGTGGGAGCTGGTTCCACAGGAGAGGAGCCTGATAACTAAAAGATCTGCCTCTCATTCTACTTTTAGAAATCCAATGAACTACAAGTAAACCTGCAGTCTGAGAGAGAAGTGCTCTGTTAGGAACATATAGAACAATACATAGTCTAACAATGCGAGTCGATACACAATATTGGGTTCTGGAGAGTGAAACAAAGTTTTCGCAATATTTCTTGCAAATCTAAGAATCCCCACTGCAATTTTATGAATCACAACCTGTTCTTTAAAGATTCTGGAATGACTGTAGACTAATCCAATTCAGGTTTGACCAGTCAGTCTATTGTGGGTTTTATGCTTGCATCTTTTTAAGATGGCCTTCATGGCAACAAAGCCTTGGAAAAATTTTAAATTTTTGTGTTTTTTCAATTAGAATAAATGTTTCCTAAATTTTGAGCTGCGTTTTTTAGAACTAGAGTTCAGGAAAAAAATATTCAGTTCAGGATAATTTAGGTTATTTAGAGGTTTAACTAAATGATATCAAAACTGAAACAACCTGTTTAAATTAGCACCAAACCTTTCGTTACACAGTGATTGCTAACTTTGGCCTCGTTACCAGTTAATAGGTGAAGCATTTTTTGCCGATGTAGGTACCAGATTTGCTCCGGGGCCCTTCACTTGCTGATAACGTCACTCTACTGCAACATCATTCGGACAAACTACATTGAACCCCATTTTTAGCCATTCCAAGCACTACATGGTGAAATTTAAGAGACATGTTAATAACAGTTCCAGTTGGGATCATCAAGAAAATGTGACACTTTTTTTTCTGGTACTGCTCTTTCACACATGGGCTTTGGAAAGAGTTTAGCAGGTTGTTATTAACCGTGTTTTGACAGATTTTCCCTTACGATGAAAAAATGTCTTATTCTGTTTTTCATAGAATACCCAAAAAAGATGATAAATGTTTAACTATACATACAATCAGTATCAGACTATCAAGAATAAGGCTCTCAAAGCAATTCATACATGTACATTTTTGCATGTACGGTATTTATATGACACTCCTGGCTGTTTGTATCTGTTGAATTCTTCTGTATATTTCATTTGTTCGCGTGTTGTTGTCACGCTGCCCTATTCACTCATTGTCCTCACCTGTCTCTCCAATCATTCACACCTGATCCTACTCACCTCCTGCCTTTAAAACCCATCACTTCCTTTCACTCATGGCCGGATCATTACTATTTATGTCTCGTGTGCCTTCCCTGCTGTCTCGTTCCTGCCCGATGTCCAGTCTCCCCGTTCCTGTCGTCGCCCTCTTCATCATCATCATCACCATCACCTTCACCTTTAATAAACATCCTGCACTTCCTCAGCGTCTGCGTTTGGGTCCACACTTCACACACATCCCTGACAGAATGATCCGGCCTTAAACATGGACCCAGCACTCGCCCGGGAGATCGCCGCCCTGCGCTAGGAGGTCTGGGCCAACCTGGCCAAACTCGCTGCGTCTCCTCACCTTCCTGTGCGGGTCTCCGGAGCTAAGGAAATCCTTGGAGTGCTCCCTCACTTCAAGAGGGTGTTCTCCGCTCCGGATCTCGCCACGTTGCGGAGCGAGGTGGAGAGGGTTCGCCGAGAACCCTCAGATCAGATCATCGGTCCGCCCTCTCCGTCTCCACCATCTGGCCGCCGGCGGAGGTCCTGCTGTTTCCGGGAGCAGGGAGTGGAGCGCCGCACCTTCACCGGCTGCCTGCACGGCCGCTGCTTCCTCATCGGATTCTCCGCTGACCGACGCAGCACCCCCGCCCGCCTGTTCAGTCTCTCCCTGTCTGGCTGCGTCGGCCGAAGCAACATCCAAGACGGAGGACGACTCAGAGCAGCGGTCCGCGTTCGTCGGCACAGGGTTGGCGTTTTGTTCCCCGGGGACAGGTCCTCGACGGCATGAGCCTCCTCTGCCGACTCACTGCAGGCAGCGACGCCGCCGAGGTGGGGCCGCTTCCGGGGCAGTCCCAGAGCCCGTTCCAGCTCCAGTCCCAGAGCCCGTTCCAGCTCCAGTCCCAGAGCCCGTTCCAGCTCCAGTCCCAGAGCCCGTTCCAGCCTGTGAGTCAGTCCCAGCTCCAGTCCCAGAACCTGCCGTTATCGTGGCTGCTGTATTCTTAGCAGTCACAGCGGCACCTCTGCAGCAACCAACATTTCCCCATGGGTCGCTAGAGCTCCCAGGGAGGGTCAAGGAGGACCCGTCCCCGTCGCTAGAGCTCCCAGGGAGGGTCAGGGAGGACCCGTCCCCGTCGCTAGAGCTCCCAGGGAGGGTCAGGGAGGACCCGTCCCCGTCGCTAGAGCTCCCAGGGAGGGTCAAGGAGGACCCGTCCCCGTCGCTAGAGCTCCCAGTGGGGGGGGTCTTGTCACGCTGCCCTATTCACTCATTGTCCTCACCTGTCTCTCCAATCATTCACACCTGATCCTACTCACCTCCTGCCTTTAAAACCCATCACTTCCTTTCACTCAGGGCCGGATCATTACTTTTGATGTCTCATGTGCCTTCCCTGTTGTCTCGTTCCTGCCCGATGTCCACTCTCCCCGTTTCTGCCGTCGCCCTCTTCATCATCATCATCACCATCACCTCCACCTTTAATAAACATCCTGCACTTCCTCAGCGTCTGCGTTTGGGTCCACACTTCACACACATCCCTGACAGTTGTATACTTGTTATTTCTTCAATAAAGTTCTTCAAAAAAACAAAAAAACACTGCACACTACGTCAGCGTGCTAACGTCCAGCTAATAATATAGTATAATGTCAGCATCCAGTCAGTCATGTATTACGTAGCCAGGCGCAGGCCTCCGAGCTGATCTGGTACCTACACCAGGTACCCAAACTGCTGCTACACAGAGATAAAAAAAATGTCGGAGGATTCCTTAATACTTCGTCCACACATCAAAAATAAAGTACTTTGTCTTATTTCAAAATAAGAGTTTCAAACAAAGAGTTGGTGTAGCCAATCAAGCTTAACACTGAGTTCTTTTAAATCACAACTAAAAACGTATCTGTTTAGAGCTGCCTTTGAGTAATGCTTTGATGTATCATATGTTCTGTGTATGCTTCTTGCTTTATTGCTGTTTTTACTTTATATGCTTTGTCTGTGCTATTTTTTTTTACCCATTAATCATGTAAAGCACCTTGAATTACCTTGTTGTTGAAAGTGTGCTATACAAATAAAATTGCCTTTCCTTGCCTAGTAGTGGGGAATATAAAAGGTATAGGGTAGAAATTATATAAAGTTAGTCAAAGGTGGAGATTTTGACTATACCAGCCTACCGCGATTGCGCATTTTGATGTCATCACGGTTGTAACTCTAATTTAATGATTTGAACTGAAATTACCCCATTCTTGTACAAGTATTTCGTTACTTTATAGCTTGAATTTTCACCAACACGTCCACTCAGATAGGCAGTTTAAGTTGTTTCAATGCTACATTTAGCTGGATCTCATCAGAACCAGAATATGAGAAAGCAGGGTACATTTAACTGCAGGTCACGCTCACTCAGAGTTCAGTTTAAATGCCCGTTGGGTTTCTGAAGTGAGAACTCCCCCTTACTGACCCACGGGTGCTTCAACTGCACTGATGAGGTTTGGCTCTTCAGCAGAATGCTGCCCTGAAAGCTGAGAACATGCAGATCCGACTGTAACTGTCATTGGCCCTGAGTTCAGAGGGAAGAAGAACAGAGAATTGTAGAGAAGGATGGAGGGAAAGTCCAAACCACTGTAAGCTGACCGGCCTGTGCTCTCCCCCGTTGCAGCCACGGCTCCAGCCGAATCACTGCAGACACACAAACATTGTGGTGACCTGTGGCAGGAGTTCAGCCAAACCAGAAACGGAAACTCAAAATAACAACAAAAGGAAAGTGCAAACAAGTTTCTGGTATCTTGAGTGTTGCTGACACTCCATGCTTACAGCTTGTACAGTGAACTTGCTTTTGCTTTTTACAAATACTACACCTAGACAGTTCTCTAACCGTCATATGCCATTAAAGATGTGGGCACAGCATTGTCCCACATCTCCTCATAATCTCCAGATATGTGTTCACCTCATTCCCAGAGGAGCAACGGAGCGATGCGCCTCTTTGCACATTCCATAAGCCATTATTGAGGCGTCCAATAAAGCTCCGCTGCATGCGTGGCCCGCGCTCGCTGCCGGGGCTTCACGAAAATACCAGCGCTACCTCATATGGAATTTGTTTGGAATGAGTAACGGGCTGTGAAGTGGAGCGCTCTGCAATGCTGATCTGTGCCAGCCAGGTCTGCGGATACGGAGGGACAGGTGCCAGCCGTTCGCGGATGGTGCCGGGCTTAGCACTTGCTGCGCTGGATTGGATGGCGTACAACCTCGGGCCCCGTGGGGTAGGCTTTAAGAGCTGCCAGCATCCTGTTGCTCCAGCCAAGCAAGCTTTTAGTTTAGTAATAGAACATGGTGTTTGTGTAGTCTTTGTTTTTTCGAAGATGAGGCAGTGGAAAGATGGAAAGAAGAGGTTGGGGGGGTTTCATTTACAGTTCAGTACGAGCAACTCACTTTCCTCCTGCTGTAATAATTCCCTGCTTGATTAGTAGAAGTCACACCCAAGGGTATGCAAGCTCAACACAGAGTTTTTGTGTTCCCTTTATACTTGACATTATAGGGGATATATTGCTGTGATGTTGTCGTTTAATCACAGTTTAGCTCTTTTTGATGAACTTTTAACCGGATATTGTCAGTCAAGGCCAGATGGGGAGATTCCATTCGCTGCTGTACCATTGAAGCAGACTGTTTCCCATCATTTTTGGGATGTACGTGTCAAAAAAGACAGCAACATCTTTTAAAAAATTCTCCAGCCTCTGGAGTTCTGTTGGCATGTCTTTGTAGACTTTGTGAACTGAAAACACGCATCTGTGGAGATTACAACTTGAATGTGTTATTTCTGAAACATACCCAAGTCCATCATAGTCCATGTTTTCCTAACTGAACAAGACCGGACCTCACAGTAACACTCCAACGGGTATTTGTTTCCCTGTGGCTTTTTTAGGTTGCTGTTGGTAACCAGGCTGCTTTCCTAGATCCTTATAGATTAAAGGAAGGGGCTCGGTTTAACAATATCATTGGTGTGCAGCGGTAACAGCATGTTTTTTTTTCATTTCTTCTTCTCTGTTGTACCGTCACGAACTTGGGATGTGTGGAAAAGTGTGCTATAAACCCAGCAAAGTCTCAGAGTTAAGCAAATAAGGCCTGTTGACACAGACCTCCTTGAGTTCCCAAATTCTTTCCATCCTATTCTGGTACAGTTAAGAAAGGCCTAATCCAATCAAAACCAATCTTAGTCTGTGTTGTGCTCTGTCTTTTTTGAATCTGACTCTACGTAAAAAAAAAAAAAGTGGGCCTGGGTGGGGCTATTTGCCAGCTGCAGTCTCTGTTTTTCCGGGCCTTGACGGAGCACGTAGAGGCGATGGTGGTGGGGGGTTGGATTTGGGGTCACGAGCGGCTACATTCCAGACTCACGTTGTCAGATGGGAGCACTTTAGAACTGAAGCATTCCAGCTCCCAGCTTTAAACTCACCTCCGCTGTTTTCCATGTACCACTTCTCCTCGGCCCTTAGAGCATAACGTGTATAAAACGCTGCGGCTAATTGTGGCTGCCGGTGTGAGTAACGGGGCAGCGGAGCCGTCACTGGTGCCCTCGTTGTGTGCAGCGGTTAAGCGTCACTTATCGGTGACCCACAAGTCACGGGGGGACCCGTCCGAGCTCGAACCCTGTCCCTGATCTGCCGTCTTCTCACATCGCTCGTGTTGTGACTTTGACACGGCCTTGTTAAAATCTTTTACTGCTAATGGTGATGAATGCATTGTGTGAGATGAGTGCTTCACTGCCTGCTGTAATTACCCACAGACATCTTAGATCCTCACAAAGAAGCAGCAATGGTGGGTCATGTAGCAGTTTGGGGGAGGGTGGGAGAAGCTGTGATTAAACTGTATGCTTTAATGTAGTGCTATGTGTTACTGCTGGCAAAAAGCTCTCCTGATTTGAATCTCCTGGCAAATCATCACACATTATCAAGCTGATGCAAAACTTATTACATTACTGCTGAGCTGAATATTGAGGAATATGTTGTGACCTTGTATAGCTTCAAACTAATTTAGAGAAATGTCTGATTTATTGGGATTTGATGTCATAAACTGGCACAAGGAGTGACATCTTTTTAATTTGGAGAAAAATTATGATTTGTGGTTTTCAAGGTTCATTTTACAAGTACAAATCATAAGAGTGTGTTGTGGAGCTGCGTTTAACCACCCACAGTCACTACTTTGTAGAATCACCATTTCGGGTTATGGTCTCATGAAACTGAATATTTGTGCCTTGTTTTTTTTTTTTGACAAAACAGCTAAAGATCAGTTCTGGGGAATCTGCAAACATGCTCTTTTTTTTTTGCCCTGTTGCCACCATTCCCAGTTGGATTTGGGTCTGAACCTTAATTAGGTCATTCTAACACAAGAATATGCTTTGATCTGAATCCCCGATTGAAGATACAGCCATGCTAATGCTTTGTCTTACAGCACTCCATACTTCAGTTTCAGACAGATATAAGCCAAAAAACAACAACTATAGAAATCATTTTGTGTAAGAGCACTCAACATCGTTCCTACCTGCGATGTTTCGCCTTAAAAAGTTGATTTTATTCATGCTTTTCTATTATTTACTGGTAATAATTCGTCTGAACGTTAGTACGAGCATTAGGACCCTGAGGAAACTGCACGTGCTACACTTCCTGGATATCTTCCTTCCTGCCTGACTGCATTTTGGTGAGTCTCACTGGGTGACTGTGATGTCAATCTCATTTTTGTGCATATAGTTTCATTCTATTGGCCCAGACGTTTCCAAAGAGGTGCCAACCATTGGAATTGACCAATCAGTCACAGAGATCCATGTTGGTAAGGGCAATAGAAAATATGTAGAGAAAAAATGATAATTTTTTTTTTTAAATGACCAAAAAAAAAGGTTGTATTTGAGCGTATTGAATCCATTTAGTCACATAATAAAAAACATTGTATTCTACGTGAGAAAAGTCATATTGCACAGTGTGGCACCATCTCATTTTGGAGACCACCTGAAGTGTTGTATCAAAACTTCTTTAATATTGTCGTTTTTCAGTTTATTAGAATCAATCTTTATACAGTTAATGTTAAGATGTTTAACTATGAATTTATTGAGCTTTGAGGTTGCAGCTGCATTTTTCCAAAGAGGTATTCATCCTAAATCTTCAGGCGACAAAAACCCCCAACAGTTTTTACAATGTGCCATGTTCATTTACACTTCAGCAATAACACATAAACTGATATTTACACATCTAAACAGATCTCACCAGGGCTCCCTTTATATTAAATCGAAAGAAATCAAATAGACCTTGTGGTTACAGAAATATACTCATTTCATTACAGGCATGTCATTTTCGAGTGTGTGGAGCGACTGTCTGCAGACATCGCCTCCCCAGGGAGAAGCTGATTCCTGCAGGATGCTGTTCAAAACTCGCCTGCTTTTTGTGATTTCTACAACCGAGCGACTCCGTTTGTGCGCAGTGAATACTGATGTTACAGAGGCTGCTACGTATTAAATCCTGTATTTATTTGGCAGCGTTTGTGAACTTTGCGAGCAGCGGCACTGCAGTATTGTGCAACGAGTTAGTGAAGTGGGTCACCCCCTCTTCTGTAGTGCTGAAACTCCTGTTCTCTCTCACAGGAGGACGGCTAGACCAGGAAAACCTTCCACAAGCGGCCTTCTTTAGGACTGTGACTGCACACATTTGGAGGCTTAAAAATGTTCTAGGATAGCAGCATATATGAATGCTGGTTCCCTTATAAGTGAATCGTGAAGTTCTACATCTATCTTTACCATCCTAAGCTGGAGCTTCTTTCTGTATGTCAGGTTTCTGCTGTGCTGCCTGCTGGCACAAGTGAGTCTAATTTGCTGAACTGCAACCATGCTTTCAGTGGAATCAGATCAATATTTTTTGGTTCGGATCCACCATAACCCAGTTGTGCAATCTTCAGAACCTTACTCAAACTTTACGGTTTGTTTCCACTGTGATTTTCCTCGCTCTTGGCTCGTGGTTACAGCTTGGCTGTGCTGACTGATGAGTGTTTGGCTGCTCATGGATCTTCCTGTCCTCCCTGGCAGGCGGAGCTGCCTTAATTGTTGCATGCCTCTGGAACGTGCCTCGCTAATAGAGCTGCTGGAGTTCCAATCACTCAGCGCGGCGTCCGCTCCCTCTTTCAGTATCCCGTATTTGACAAGCCGAGACGTCGTGATGATGCGACCAAAAAAAAAAAAAAACAGCGTCAGTGGCAGGAGGCTGTGGCCCAAAGACATAATACCTCTCTTTTAAGCCTCTCTCAGACTGTCTGCTGTGAAACTGGGATCCAGCAGCGATGATGATGTTATGGTAATATCTGTTTGTGGGTGCCACTGTGCTGGTCTTCTGCTTGAATAGTAACAAATTTGATGAGATGTGACAACCACTGACTCATACAGCTACAGATACCAATTTCTCAGGCTGTGGCAGCCTACAGTCATTCAGAGTGGATGAGCGGGGAATCTGTTTAAATGTGGCTCCTGAGAAAACCCCAACAGAGGGCTTTGTTTTGTTGATTCAGTTGTAACTCCAGTAAAGGGGCTCAACCAGAGTCGGTAAGTCGCCTCGACATGGCTGAGCACTCACACAGGTGAAAGGTTATGCATCGATGTCAGACAGGGAGCGGCTTTCCCGTAATACCTCCGAGATTTGTATAATGTGAGCTCAGTCCTTGTTCCTGGAGTTGGTGTGGACCAAATTAGGAATGCCACCATCCTTTGAAAGGATCCAGGGGATGAATCATTGCAGACTGTCCCACAAGTCTTTGGAGCTGATTTGGCAAGCCGGAGCAGCAGTGTTCTCAAGTGAGTCATGATTAATGTGACAAGCCCCCCCCCCCCCAATCCCCCCGGCCACCCCTCTGTTGACTGCTCAGTTTTTCAGTTATGGCTTAATCAGTTAAACTAAGATGAATGGAGATGTGTTGAGAGACTGGCTGGCCACCATTTTTGGTTGGAAACTCAAATCTATTTCCAATCAGAGAATGCACCATACCTAAGTTCTACTCGGTCAGCAGAGAGAAACCAGATTCGAGTAGTTAGTCCGTCCATCTAGACAAGTATATGATCCATATGCACAGAATGCATGAAGGACATTTGAAATGACAGAAAAGGCTATCTATCCATCCATTGTCTATCTGCTTATCCTTATAGGCTCATGGAGGCTTGTGTTTATGTCCAATAGTAGTGCTGTGTTGGAAAAATCGATTCTGAATCGATTCTTATAAATATTTCTAAAAATCGATTCGGACGTCCAAAAATCGATTTAATCGTTTAACATTATTTGCCCTTTTTACACTAGAATAGGAAGGAAAAGTTCAGACGGGCATTTTAAGGCTTCGGTCTGAAATGGTTAATACTGTTTCCCCAAGTGAATTATAACCCCAGCCAGTGTTGCGGCACTGAATTAAAAGCATATAATTAAGGTAACAGCTAAAAGAAAAACGTTTTTATTAGCACTGACTCGTATCAATATCAAACTGGAAAGGATTAGATTGGACCTGATCGTGATAATCGATTGTAACTCTTGAGAATGGGTAATCGATTCTTTAGATTTGAATCGACAGCCAGCTCTATCCAGTAGCCATTGGGCAAAAGACAAGGTGCACTCTGGAGAGGTCACCAGACCCCAAGATGGGATTAAAACCCAGGACTTTATTGCTGAAAGGCAACGGTGCAACAAACTTTGCTACTATGCATCCAACAAAAAAGCTAGTTAACAATATTTCGAATGTATGTAATTATGGTTCAGCTAAAAACAACATTGTCAGGTCAAAGCTTTACGACAATCAGAGGTCCGAAATCGGTTGCAAAACTCTGATCAGTGCATCCGTGAATTAAACATGCTGCCGGCCTTTTTCCATCTTCTAATCTTTGTTTTAGCTCCGAAGGAAGTGATGAAACTCTTGGCGTGGAGGTCAAACACCTAACAGGCGGAGATGTGTGCACCTTGTCACCATATGGGAGCTTGGAATTCCACGGAACTGCCGTCGGCTCACCGCAGCATGTCAGGAACCTTAAGGCCTTGTCGTTTTGCAGCCTTCTTTCTCTTTTGCCGCGCAGCGTGAAATTGACATCTGTTGCGCTGTCCAAAACAGGTGTGTCCTGAAACCCACATGCTCGTTACCGGAAACACACAGGGCCTGTTTGGGTGTCCGAGTAAAGCAAAGCAGTTTTGTGTCAGATACAACGGCTTTATTCCTGTGATCGTCGAAGCAGCCCAGTGGCTGAGCTACTTATTGTTCAGGGAGGTCCAGTACAGACTTGCTTAACAGCTTCTGGTGATTCACAGCCGTCTGCTTCCCAGACTGACTGATGGCACCGTGCCCAGCTGGTGAATGGGAGGCTGAAAATAAGAATGGACCGCATTAATCATCAGTTTCAAGTTACACATTTTAATTGATTCAGTTTTCTTTAGTTAGTCTGAGTTGTAAGTTGCCAGTTTTCATTGTTTTTCGGATAGCAGTTTTTTCAAACAGACAGACGCGTCTTCAGTTGTACAAGTGAGAATCCACAGTTTGGATGGCACAGCGTCACACTCGCCGTGAGATGTTGTTATTTGTGTGGGCATCGGATCCAGAAGAAATACTCCCCGCAGTTATTTTCGAAGCTTTGGAGGGTGGGGGTCTGTTGCCGACACGACTCATGTATTTTTCATAAACTTTGGGGAGTTTTTTTATTTTTTATTTGTTGACTGTGGAACTTGTAAGTCTGTTGCGTGATGTTTCTCCCTGCATCCCTCAGTGATAATCTGGAACAGACCATTCCCTGTTTCATACATTCCACAGGTTTAGCCGAGGTCCTCAGATATCCTCTGTGTTTGGACTTTGTTCACCGATTTAGCTGGGGAGAGAAAGAAAGAAAAAAAAATGTTTTTATCATTTTTGAGATATTGCCTGGTTTTCTTCCCGAGGCCCTCGGACTAATGGGTTTTGCTCTGCGGATTCCAGTCCCGTGTTTTCCCCCCTCATCGCACCATTTGCTGAGGCCCCACTGGGGCAGACAACAATAGAGCTCATATGAAATATTCACCATGAGTGGGGCATTCCAGCAAGCAGTTGATCTGTTGATCGCAGCATTTTAGTGGTGAGATAAAAATCTGTTTTGAATGATGGGGGAAGAAAAACATTTATCTGTGCTACGAGGGGTCCGAAATAAGATTTAGAGTTTGCTTTCTTATTGGCTGTTTGTTATCTTTTCTAAATGTCTGGTAGGCTACAGCTCTGTTCTGAGCTGTAAGTGTAGGAAAAACCTGTTCTATGCTGCATGAGACTTCTGACTATGGTTGACGTTTTTAGCAGGACAGCAACCTTAAGTAAGGTTTAGATCCCAGCATATTTATGCATCAGGATGGCCCAGTCAAAGTCCAGACCTAAATCATTCCTTCACAGCATAGAATCCCAGTAAAGCCCATTGAAGTTTGTGGTTCTTCAAATATACTGGTTGTTATTATATTTGGTTGTGCAAACATACTGTCTCTCTTGCCCATCACACACTGCCATATTGTTACCAACTAGCCCAGCGGTGTGCGGGGGTTTTGTGTACGCTTTGCAAATGCGTGACAGACCACCTCTGTGTACGAACGTCCCACATTCCTGCTGAGGCAGGAAGGAGGAGGACAATGCTACGGCCACAAAAGGACGGGATATTAGCAAGTATTACGGTTAATGCTGCCGGTGTTGGTCCAGCTCTCCCATTCAGTGACCTACGCAGTGCTTTTTGTAACTTCTGCAATCTTGTGTGAAAAGCTGACGAAGACCTTTTGGAAAAAAAAAAAAAAAAAAAAAAACCTTGCATAGCTGCCCCTTTTCTCGCATTGTAAAAGCTGACAACCCCCCCCCCCCCCCCCCCCCTTCCAGCCCTGTGGTTATGTTTTCCAAATGAAAGATTTGCTTTCGATTGTGTGCCTGCTTTTTCTTCTTCTTCTTCTTTTTGTTGCCAAAGCTCTCTTCATACAGCTCTTTGCCACAGAGGATTATTGGAGAAGGCTGTCGCTGTCAAGTATTTTATTTTTCTAAACTGAAAAATGAAAGCTTTGTGTTAGTCGTGTGTGTGTGTACTTGTATTGCTATCCTATTTAGGACCTTCTCTGACATATTCGCTAACCTTCTGAAGACCGATGGACCTTATAGGGACCAAAGCCCGGTCCTAATATGGTGGATCCCCCTTTTTAGGGTTAGGGTTTTGGTTTAGAGGTATGGTGTGGATTATGTTTTGGTTAAGGTTAGGATTAGGAATAAACTGGTAATGGTTAGGGTTAGGCATAAATGCAGCTATTAAAATGAATGGAAGTCAATATAAAGTCCTAATATGGGTAGAAATACAGACTTGTGTGTTTGTTTGTTTGTTTGTTTGTTTGTGTGTGCGTGTGTGTGTGTGAATGTGAATCTGTTGTGATGTGCTTCAGTGCCCAGCTATGTTCCAGAAGACATCACCGCCTGACTGTGTGGCTGCTACTCGGAAAATATCTTTAGCTACAGAGCATGAATGTTTGAAACAATATATTTAGACATTTTATTAAACATTGAGCAGGCAGCCTTCATTTGATGGACGCTCCTTTGTGACCACAGCTTAGAAACGTTTTCTACTAATAACCGTTAAAACTCAGGAGAGTAGAGCACATCACCCCAGTTCTACAGTCCTTACACTGGCTCCCTGTAGCTCAGAGAATAGACTTCAAAATACTCCTACTAGTTTATAAATCATTACATGGCTTAGCACCAAAATATGTTGAAGACCTGTTGTCATGGTACCAACCACCAAGACCACTCAGGTCCTCCAACTCTAGCCTACTAAACATCCCTAGACTCAGAACTAAACATGGAGAAGCAGCTTTCAGTTTCTATGCTCCCCTTATCTGGAACAAACTTCCTGACGAGTGTAGAGCTGCTGAAACTCTGAACTGCTTTAAATCGAGACTAAAAACCCATCTGTTTAGAATTCCCTTCGATTAAATGATTGATGTCATATGTATGAAATGTGTTCATGCTCTCTTGCTATATTGATCTTTCTCTTGCTTTATTGAGTATCATGTGTAATGTGGATCTCTTTTACTTTAAATTTCCGATGTTTTTTTTGCTTTTTAAATCACTAAATCATGTAAAGCACCTTGAATTACCCTGCTGTTGAAAGTGTGCTAAATTGCCTTGCCTTGCCTTGTCTTTTTCTGCTAATCATTCCAGTGTCATGATTTTACAAAGCCAGCCTAAGGAGTCTGCGTCAGTAAGAACCTGCACCGCTTGAAGGAGCTTCTAACAATCCTTAAATGTAAATTGCGTGACTCTGGCTTTATTAGATCCTTTTGTACATTTCCACGCCCGCAGTAAGTTCCTCCCTGCATTTAAATATACGTTTCAGAGCTCGTTTCACAGCAACAACGTTTGGCGAATCCGCCGCCACTCAGCCCCCCTTGTTGTCGCTTCCTGGCGATAAAACCCTCTCCACAACCGCTGGCCTGGCCGGACTCACCTCACACCCACCGTTGTATTTTAAGCCCACAGCTCACGCCCTTGAGTGGACCCCAGTCTGTCTGTGTGGGCTGGAGGACCGGACTTCTCCTTGCTCCAGACGTTTGCACACACACACACACACACCCCTGAGCAGCTCTTTGCCAGCTGGTGCAAAGGTAGCAGCTGCGGTAACCTCCCAGACGGTGAGGTCGTGCTCAACCTCTGCCCAGCACACGCTGAGAGTCCAGAGGATGCTCATTAAACACGGCTCTTCTATAGGAGGGTTAAGGTGTTTGGCAGAGAAATCTCACTAGGTTGTAGGATGTACACAAAGTCACTGCCCCAAACTATTTAGGGTCTATTTTTTAGCCAGATATACACTAGGGATGGGCCAGTATGATAACCTTGTGAAAAGATACCACATCTTATCATTTCTTTTATTTAGCGGATAAGTATTTTTTTTGTGTATTATCACATTTATCTGTTCCACATATTTATTCTTTTTTATTTTGATTTATTGGCTCTGCAGGAAATTGTGATGCAATTGTTAAATATTAGCATTAACTCATATTTTCCTGACTCCATTTGCTTCTTTTCCATCATTACAGCGTTCCAACAATTGTCTGTGTGTAGGGTGCCCCACAACTGTCTATTGGGCCTTTAACCAAAGCTAGTTCTAAATTTACTTCAACCAGTTTAAAACTAATTTGTTGATGTTCGTAATTCATCATCTAAACCACTGATTCTTAATGATCCCCTCCCTTCATTTCTTCACGCCCCTGGGAATTGAAATACTATTCAGAACCTGATAATGTTTTATTAGTTATCTGTACAAACCACTGGCACCAGCATTCTGGATACAGTCTCCTGATTATCGAAACAGATTAATAACATGAGCTGCAACAACTTCAGTTTTAAGTGCTGCAGCTCATTTGATTGTTTAGGGCCTTAACGCTTTTTCTAAGTTCAGTTTATTAACTCAAGTGGTAACATTTAATCAAGACTGCTCAGTCTGTGATTATCAGAAGAGAAAAGGTACAAATGATTCACTGGGATGTGCCTTTTTAGACTAAACGGTACCATTCAAAACGTTTTTAAACTGTAAACAATGGTTTCCTTTCAGCTTCATCGGCTTATGCCTATTTATTTATTTATTCAAGCGTTTCCCTATCATTTTTAAAGTGCAAAACAAAGAATCTCATCTTTTTCACATTTTATGAAAGAAAAATGCTTTAGTTGAACTCCGGCTTAAAAAATGTCTCACAAAGAGACATGGAAACAATAAATCCTCGTGCTCACTTCCATAACGATCAGGACCTTTGTTCATGTTTATTTCCTAACTCTGTCCCATACTCCACTGAAATACATGACATGTCAGCGTTTTAGTGTTTAGCTCTCATGTTGCTGCCGACCTTGCGGCCCCATGCGCTGGGTAAACACAAACATTGTTAGCCGTGACCCACGCGCTAAACTTCGAGTTGTTTTTTTTTCTTCTTAATTTGGAGGACCCTGGCACTTGGTTCAAAAGTAAAAGTTCTCCATCATTAATAGCGCAGTTTTTTTATGATCCATGTTTTAATTCGGGACTAGTTTGTTTTCACCGTAGTGAGAAAGGAGTGACACGGCTGCTACGTACCCGTTTTAGACCAAGAGATGGATTTACCATGAAATCCATGTCTTGTTTATATTTCATGGAAGTTGAATGCATGTAACACATTTTACATAGGCCTACATGCTTTTACTCGGTTTTGTAAAAGTTTTAAAGAAGTTTTCATCATGACCTTAGCTGTCTCCATATCCGCATACGTCATCAGGTCGGTTAAATTCTGCCACCGCATTGGTGTAAAACGGGTACGTAGCAGCCATATCACTCCTTTTTCACTACGGCGAAAACAAACTAGTCCCGAATTAAAACATCGATCATAAAAAAACTGCGCTATTAATGATGGAGAACTTTTACTTTTGAACCAAGTGCGAACGTATTTATTTTATGAAGTAAACAGTTTGTAGATGCCAGAGGTTGGAATGAGATTCATTTATAAAGACATTTTCGGGGTTCACCTTATGGCCTAGAGAGCGGCAAAAGCTGCATTACAGAAGTGCAAACATGCCCAAACAAACGGCTGGTCAGCGGGATGTCCGGGATTTTTAAAAAAAGAAAAAAATTACAGGTGACCTATTAATCTCAATAAGTAACCTAGCCTGCTTTTTGTTATCTAAAGACCACCCGACTCGCCACAGGTGTTCGCACAGATCCCAGGATGTTACCCTCCAAACTAGCTAAGAGGAGCAGGCGACCCCCCACATCTCTATTGTTAATTAGCTTGCTAAAATACATGATTGTCATTCAGTCAAGACACGCATGCGGCTTGCTGAATCTGCACTAGATGTCGACTCTTTTTACACATTCAGCCATAATCGGCCTAAGAAAAATTATCACCTTGTCAGAGCTCATCTGACAGTGCCGACATTTAGGTACTCATTAACACAACTGACGCTCATATTTTTTTTCTTCTCCAAAAAAGTAAAAATAAAGTAATGTTAAACAATAACTTAACAAAAAATATATAAAATACTTATAGGTTACATTTGGTAAAAAGAGTTGAGAAAGAGGATGAGAGAGATCAGCGTACCTAACAATGAATTAGGCTCATTAACAGAGTAAAAAAGACAAAAACAACCGTAACTTACATACAACTTTAGCACCAGTCTACAGATTTTTGTTGAGAAAGATGAGCATGTTAACATGCGCTGGGGTCAGAATGAAAACAGCCTGGTGACCAGACTGACGGTCACCAGGCTGCTGTCGCTTCTGACCTGCAGCGCCGACATCACCTGCTGTGAGGGGACAGACGTCGCTGTGATACACATACCTCCGTGCTAACTTGGCAAGCCTCTGGAATCTTGTTTGATTCATTTTCCACCAGTCTGTAGGGGAGCAATCCAGGGGTGGTGGAGCCTCCCTCAGAAAGTAATCGGTGAGCAAGTTTCTCTGCTCATTGTGCATCTCGGCTCCTCCGTGCTAACACCGACTTGATGCTAGGTTGAGACCAAGAGCAGGATGCTCCGCTTCTAACCAGGGTTGGAAGTGAGTTTAAGTACTTATACACAGCTTCGCAGTGTTGGCAGTGAACCGAGACTTATTTGTTAGTTTGTTTTTTTAGTCAAAGTGGTCCCACGCCACACTTTGCTGCGACCTCTTCATGACAATGCTACTTTTGAAATACACAGAAACTGGGAAGAAACTGAGTCGGCCTGTGGGTTTTATTTTCCTCATCGCCCTCGTGTGGTAAAGTGTTTAATTACTGCCACATAGCAAAATTAATTGCATTCCTTCAAAACTCACACTGCGCAACAGAACACGCGTTAATTGATTGGTAAAAAAATGTCATCGATGAAATTCTTAATGATCAATTAATCGATCGTCGATTAATTATGCCTATCCCTAATCAGGACGAATGTGAACAAGAGCAAGAAAAACTGTAGAAAAATAACATGATTACGAAAGTGTTTGGAAACTGCTATGAGCATGTGGATTAGGTGAGGGTTGTAATGAATAAAATAGAAATGACTCATTTTGTTTGGTCTTTCATGTTAAATTAATCCAATACTTTGTTTTGTATAGGCCTAGTTTGCACGAAAAAACTTCTTCCGCACTGCAATTAAATTAAAAGGCTTCTTTACAAGGTGCTGGTATCGGCTTTGCTTCCATTTCACCCCGATCTTGTTTAATTCTAGTGCAGGCTATTCAGTTGTAGTCCCCTAACATTCCGGCCAATTCGGCGATACTAAATACTCTATAAATACCACCTTTTTTAAAATTAAAATCCAGGTTTTTTTAATAGGCAAAAAATATGACCATCCCCCCTGAATTTTTTTTTACAACTCGACTACTGGCTATAACCCCAAATGCATCATATGCAAGAGGAATGGCGAATTACATGTTCGTGGTGGTGCTGCAGCTGCCCTAGAACCTCGTTAAAGGTTCTGCAGCGGCTGCAAAAAAGTTCTACTAAAGACTCCACTCGTGCTTTGTTGTTCGCCATTCTTGTTTTCTTACTCTGTTTACCGCTAACCTTGTGTGGAGGCTTTATGCGTACGTCCCATTATGCAGCTTTAGCGCCGCTTACAGGTCTGGGGGAGTAAAAATCGAGTCTTGGACCGTTCTTTGTGTTTCCGTGGGGATGAAGACATTTCTCTAAAATTGTTTTTAAAACAGACAACCCGTGTGTACAACCTGTCTGCACGCACGTACTGGAATATCTGAACCACAGACGATCAGAGCCACCCTTCAGTATCTCGGATTGGTTTAGACCATGACGCAGTGGTTGCGGTTGCTACACCAAAGGGAAACTTTCAGGGGTTTTTTTTCCCTCAAACAACCGGTGCAATGTTAGTTTTCCTTTAGTCGTGTCATTGAGCAATTAGATCACATGTGCGACCAAACTGGTCATGGTGGATGTGCCTCTTATGCGTTATACTGCTGCATGGAATACATACTGTACATGTTTACTGCCCTCTGAATGAAGTGCAGTTAATTAACATCGGGATGAGCTGCGCTCCCTTCAAGTTCTTTATGCGAAAGTGAGCGCCCCTCATGAACAACATTGGCAACTGGAAATATTTTTCAAAAAGCTAAATATCCCTTTCTTTTCAGCCCTTTCCAGCCAGCCGACTGGCAGAGAGCATTAAATAGTGGGCAAGAGGTAACTGTTATATATATGTTTCCCACAATCAGTGAAAACTAAGGTAAGTCTGGCCGTTCAAGCTTTTGAAACAGTATGACATAAAATTGTAAATTCTTGGCATACATGATTGACTAATCCACCAAACCGAAGCGACTGAATTTGAAATAAGTTTCTGGTGACGCTTTGCTTAGCTTAGATATTGCTCTTTTTGAGTCATTCAGTGATTAAACACTGATCCAATCATGCAGCAGCAATACAGTAGCAGTAGGGTTGGATTCATGAGTGGACCGACAGCAGGAAGGTGGCAAGCACCCATTTTTCCTCCTCGTATTCCAGTGCCGTGCCAGCAACATGCCTCTTTCCATTACAATTAGATAAACAAGTGCTCAAGGGGTCAAGGAAATGGTTTGACCTCCCTTTTGCTTTCATCAGCATGAGTTGGCGCAGCTTATTGATTTAGTGGTGTTGCTTTTCAAATTCAGCTATTTAGATAACAAATGTACTAATAGAAAAGTCGTACTATATACTCCTTTCAGATTTCATCAAGTTTGCCAGACGTCCCCCTGTCGCAGAGCTGGAAAGTACCTTTATTTTGCTCAATTAAGGAAGGGAAGATGAGACTAAACTAATTAGGGCTGGTCGCGCAGCATCAGAATTGTGGGTAATCAGATGGCTGGCGCACACCGGACATCCTCTGTCCAACGGAGACAAAAACACAGAAACCTCTCAGTGTTCCTGATAATCAGAGCAGCAGACATCGAGGCGCATTGGCTCTGTCAGCAGCTGCCTCTGTCTCCTCTGCAGGGTATACGCGCGCCTCAGGTTCCAGAAAGTAAATGGCTAATGGTGGCTGTTGTTCTTTCTCTTATTGCATTTTAGACGATCCATGTTCCCTCTTAAACAAGATATGCTGTAGGTTAAGTTATAATGGAGAACGGGATGAATGTTTCCCGGGTTTTCTGTGGTTGGATGGTAGAAAGACAAAAAGTAATTAAAGTCACATTCAGTTAGCTGTAGTACCATTGGTGGCTTTCAGAGAATTTTCACCAAAAGGTGTTGATAGGCTCGTCATTTATTAAAAGATACAGTAAGGTCTAACACGAAAAAAATATCTTGACTAAAACAAAGGACGTTAAAAGTATTTAATACCTTAAGTTATGTCTGAATTAATTCCATACTTTTGTACATTGAAAGCATTCAACACACGTTGTAAAACCATTCATCTTCCTATCAACTCTGACCCTGTGTTCTGTCCCTGCTGAAGAAAAGGTTTTCCACAGAATGATGCTGCCACCGTTTTGTACCAAAGGTATGCTAACAGGTTCTCCCAGTGCATGTGCGGCTTTTTCTCCAGGCTTGTTGTGAGTGTGTGTGTGAGTGTGTGTGTGTGTGTTCATTGCTGTTTGTCCTGTGTCTCTGTCTTGGTGATCTGTCCCGCGTGTACTCCATATCTCTCCCAATGACTGCCGGAGACAGTCATCTGGCAGATTGAATCAAAACAGAGACTGTCCAACTTCGGTGTCTGATCTCACAAAGGCGTTTCTGGAAGAATCAGGCAGCAACTTCTACAAACAAACTTCTATAAACCTCCTGGAATACTTTTCCAGAAGGGTTAAAGCTGTTAAAGGTTGGGCCCACATCACGTTAAAACGCTCTAGGTTACAAATGAGACCGAAGTTCATATGTGTGTGAAGGGCAGTGAAGCAGTACGTTTGGTAACATATTGTATTTTGGCAGATTTTTGGTCCTAGTTAGTTTATTAAAACGGAATGGGTGGCGTTCGACTATTTCCTAAATCAAATCTGGCATTTCATCACATATGATTTGCAATTGCTAATATACCAACAAAAGCAATAAAGTCAATTTCATTACAGATGATAGTCAGTCTTTCCTGTGGTGAAACTCGCATTCTGATAAATAATACCAAGGCATATTAAACATTTACTGTAAAAGATAAGAACATTGTGGTACACGCCTATAGAAGATGTTTTACAATTGATTATTGACTAGTGATCCCCATATTGCTTTAGAAGCTTATTAAACATGCCAATGTTTATTTAATTTCCATGGTTCCTATTCTTTTCCAGTTCTGTGCGTAAATATAATAGCGGCAGAGACTTGGAATCTTGAAAATCCCAGGTCCAAGTAGACAAACATGACTTCTAAAACCAGAGCTAAAGTGACATAAATAGCCTTGAGATCCCATAGTCTGTAGTTTTACTCTTTAGTTAGCGTTAGCGGGGTTTAGGATCAGGAGCAGCTCCCACCGACGATCCCAGTGGACTTTAAAGGGCCGGGCTGAAACTTCCTTCCTGTTGGGGAGTCATTTCTTCAAGGTCTGGAAGATGTCTTTCATCCCAAGCACCCTGACCTACCGCTTATTAGGACAGTTGGAAGCCTGTGGCCAATCATCACTCTTCATCCAGCTGATAGCTGTTTCGGGTGAAGATCCTGTTTACGGGATTTCTAAATCTTCAGAAGTCAGCCTTTCCTGTTGCACGGGAAAAAAACAGAATGATAGCAGATAATACAGAAGAGTGGGGGAGGGGGAGTGCATCAAAGGAGAAGATAGATAGAGATGTTAGAATGTGTGTGTGTGTGTGTTTGGTTGATTAAATGCTGGGTGGTGGGGGTTTAGCAGCCAGATGCTATAGGTCTGCAGCTGGTTGGCGTTGTGGGCGGGGAGCCACGGTAAAAATCAGCGTTGCCAGCGAAGTGGGACTTATCCAGACACTGAGAGGAGATAATCCATATTTCATCTGCATCACCACCCCCTTTCTTTTCCACCCAGCCACCTGCAGAGCATCTCAACACAGACCCAGAGCATGAATAGTGCATGACACAAAAAGAAAATTTGAGTAGCGTAACCAACACACACACACACACACACACACATCCAAGACCTTTTGGAGCTCCTCAGAGTTTTTGAGGGACTCTGTTAAAAATATAAAAAGTTACCCCTCAAACCCAACTAGTTAAAGAAAATCCAAAATTACCCAATCCTGCCTTTGAAGCAGTGTAGCCACCTCCTCAGTTTGGATCAAGCCAAAAGCCTTTACACTGCGTTTCGTATTGCCCGCTCTCCGGAGCGCTTCTCTCGTTGATTGAAAAACGTATTTTCGCTGTTTGTCCAACGAATTCTAGCGGTGAAAGCCACACTTACGGCGAATTACCCCGCAGCTTCAAAGATAGAGTTCTAACATCCCTTCATAACATCCGCTTTCTGAGGATGTACTGTGGGCTGATTTAGCATGCAGAAAGAGGCCCACTACCAAAACATAATTTTAGATGTCTGCCTGCTTTTAAATATTCATCGCCTAGTTGTAGCTTTGAAAGTTAGCTTAAAAGACACTTCTTACTCGCTCATGCACGCACGTGTCACTTTAAACATCCCCAGCACCCAGTAGCCATCTCTGGCTTCTTAATGACCTTTTTTTATTATTATTACCTTTTCCCCCGGATTCTGTCAAATTCTGCTTTAAAAAAAAACTGAACTGCATGAATATGCCTTTTGTATTAAACCAATATAGATTTAGCTGTAATTCAGTTTAGCCGTCTGTATTTCCTGTCTTAGTGGTGATGGAATAGTGGAGCTTCATATACAGAGGCCGTGCCGTTGTCTCCGTCTGAATTTATTGCCGTTACGAGCCTTGTCATAAAAAATGCTCTTTGAGTAGATTTCGACTCGGCTAGATGAGAGAGAGCTCTGATTTTTGTTTCAGAGTGATGAGGAGGGCAGCGTGTCTACGTACTCTGGTTGACCCGCAGATATTTCACAGTGAGCTCCGGCTCCGTACTGCTCAGACTCAGAGGGACACAGTGGATCGTTACATCCTGCTGTCTTTATCATTCAGGAAGAAGGTTCTGTTTTTAAATAGACCGGGGATATGTAATACACATACAGCTTATATTTTGTAATGCTGTAATAGTGAGACTGCAATAATATTTAGATAACCCAACAGGCTTTATTATTATGTTTGAATTAAGTCATATGTATAAGGGGTGTAACAGTACGCCAAAAATCCCGGTTCGGTACGTACCTTGGTTTCAATTCATGGTTCGGTTCATTTTCGGTACGTTCAGGGAACAACGTGAAAAAAAGTTTTTGTTTAATGACATTTAAAATCAAACTGTACTTGCAGTAAATTTTAGCATAAACATCTTTACAACAAAATAAATAAATCCCATGCCAGTTTTAATCATTTCTTTTTAGGAAACTGCAACTTCAATACTTTGGTTTTCTGCCAAAGTCACGAAAATCTGGGATATGAAATGAATGTTTTAGACTGCCCTACTGTCTGTGTCAACAGTGGTAACAAGTCAATTGGAAATTAAGCTGTTACCTGAACCAGTTCACAGGATGTTGCATGAGTTACACAGCATTACAGCGGATCTCTTATCAAATGATTTAATCACAGTTGTAGAGTTATTTTTTTTTCTGAAGAGCCACAGTTTTCTCTTGGTTTCGTACTGTACCGATGGTTCCATAGCGAAAAATCTGAATACGTAAACCGTCACACCCCAAATATGTATCTTGTCAGTCAACAAAAACCCTCTTATTATATCTTCAGTTCTTGTATGTAGATACCAAAGCCTCGCAAAAATATTCATGGTCCCTCAACAAAAGTTTGCACATTATAACCACAGACTTCATTATGTTTCATTAGGATTTTTTTTTTGTGATGGACCAACACTAAGTAGACCATAACTTTCAAGTGGAAGGAATACATTTCAAATACATTTGAAAAACTGTCTTACATTTTTGATACAGCCCCATTCACGCTGACCCATTAAATGAAATTTATTTTGGCCAGTGAGCTTCAGAAGTCACCTAATTAGCAAAAAGAGTCATTTTATGAGTAATATCATCTCAGTATAAATACAGCTATTCTGTGAAGGCCCCAGAAGTTAGCAAACAGCATCCAACAATGCAAGGAACACATCAGACAGTCCAAAGCTAACTTTTTAAAACGTTTAAAAAAATATCCCAGTCTTCAAACACACATACAAAATGTTAATATTAGTAATATTATTAGACAGGTGACTGGTGCGGGGTTACTCTGGGTCAATTTTAAAATGTGCTGCCCATTGAGTTAGGAGCACTCCGCTCTACAAATTGCCTTCTCACACTAACATGTTTACGTACGTTGAGCAAAGCTGAGCAAAATAGATGAAATATCACATTTCTTTTATCTGACAGAGAGAAATAATAAATAAAAGTCACTGGGCTGTAGCTCAGGCCCCCTGATAGATTTACCCAGCTGCACAATGGCTCCTTTATAAGACACATATACATCCAGCTTCACCTTATCGCTTGACCCATTGAAGGTTGGCTGTAAATCAGCTGGGATTTCTCCAAAGGCAAGGTTCTTGCAGTTGGTGGCTGCGGCTCTGAGCTGTTGCCCACAAAATGAGCCTAATTTTTTACCAGACGCTAAAAATCCCAGTAGAAGCTTTAATCTCGCCTGACTGATGACATGTTTGAAAAGTGGTCGCAGTTATTGTGATGGACTGTGTTAGTTCTGCAGGTTATTATCTGAGTTGCACACATAAACATTCTGCATGCATTCAGGTAGAAAACCGGTTTATTTGTTCGGTACATATGTGTACTGAACCGACAGGGCCTTACCGAAAAACACAAATACATGTACCGTTAAACCTCTAGTTTATACAGTTTTGAAGTAAAGTATTTTCCATGCAAGTTTATTTTTGTTCTCAAATAATCTGGTGCTCTCTGTTACCTCCAGGTTTCTATAAAGAAGCCCATAGATTGCACTACCACAGCCCAACTAAAGGCTTAAATGGACAAAAAAAACTGTTATGGCTATAGAATCTGTGACAAGCTTCACTGCTTTTAACACTAGACCTAGAAAGTAGGCCTATATTGTTGGAAAGGGAGGGGATAAATATTCGCTAAATGGTAGACATAAATACCCTGGGGCTGTACCCGCAGACAGTTTTTGTGAAAAAGGGTGTCAGGGGGACAATAAGGGGTGCATTTGTAGCCTGACAGGATGTGAAGCATATGCCCCCTTTCCAGCTCTCTACATCTCCTGTGGACCTCATATGAACTAAGTTTCTGGCAGAGCTTGTTTCAATGCCTCCTCCGCACGCTGCAGCCCTACACCCCCCCCCCCCCCAACCCCCCCAACCCCAACCCCCTCCAGTCACCAGTCTTTGGACAAAATCATGCTGACAGGGATCCAGAGGCTAAGAGGAGGGGCGATGCAAACAAGCCACCCTGTGGGAACCCAGATCTGCACCTTCCCATCAAAGCCCGCCCCTAACCCGACACTCCGCCCATCGACTGCTCCAGGCTAGTGCTGGTCTTCGTCCTCGTCGCTGCATTCTTCTTTCACCCGCTCCTCATGGCCGTACCCGCTGTCCAAACAATCAAGCCTCGACTGTGGGCACTGACCTCTCTCCGCCGCACATTGATTTAGTTCGCTCGACGAGCTCCAGTGATTTCTCCTGTGTTTTCATTCATTTTCCGCCTTCTTCTCTTTGTCTCCTTGGCCACTTACTGAATAACTGCACAACTTATTCCTGCACCCATTGCTCCAATTTGCTGACGGCTGCATGCTTAAAGTGAGTTTCTGGATCCTTGACTCCCAAACTGACTCCTGGCCATAAATTACGAGGAAAACATATGTGGTATGTGACTCCATGTGTGCAAGAGTGCTTGTGTGTACGCCGCGTAATTGAGGGCATATGTGAGAAATTATCAAAGGTTTCAAAACATCTCCTGGCCAATTTGCATGGGAATATCGGTCTTTGCAGGGATTAAGGTGGTGTTGAATGTTGTCATGGGTTCCACGGGGGCTTCAGTCTGTCACTAGATAGCCCACTCCGAATGGGAAAAAGCAGTTTGCGATGCCCTGTAGGGAAGCAATCATGTCTGAGTCTGTCAAGGCCTGGCTAAGTTTTGTCCTGTCTCTAAGCGCTGGTGCATGGAACAAAAGGGCACATCAGCAGAGGGGTGACGCACGGGTTAGGGGGTGAGAGGGGATTTCGGAAAAGAGGTGGAAGAATCAGAGACGGAAATAAAGAACATGTTTGAAATGAAGAGACCAGACGTAAAAGAGATGAGAATGGAGGCACAGATTTGGCCAAGGATCAGTCATCAGAGGAGAGATTAAGCTCTCGTCATTCTTAGTTGTATCACCAGGACGTCACCCTCTCTCATTAGTTTTCCATTTTGCTATTTGTATAACCCTTCACCAACTTGTACCAATATGTTTTTATTTCATTCCTTTGTAGTTCTATTTTACAACCATTAACTCTTGTGAAATCCTATAAAATATGATTAGGACCTCAGATCAAACCCAGAGTTAGTCCTGCTGGTAAATATTTATACGAGTCACATATCCATCTTTCCATCCAGAAGACTATGAGTTGGAAATAGAAAATTAGCTTCAGTCCTCACCTTCCAAAGAGGGTACGAAATGACACAAGTTCATGATGAAAGGTGCTGCAGCAGATTTTGTAATAGAATAAAACCACAAAAGTAGAAATAGTGAAAGGGTAAAAGAACCAAAACCCAAAGCATAAATAGACAAAGATCAGTACTACGCACCTAAACAGTCTGCCAGCTGAACTTGGAACTATTCCAGGAATTGGGGACCTCTGCCCTTATGTAACTGAGCCTGGAACTGTCATTGACCTTGGATGGATCTGCATGCCACCACCGTCTCCTTTTTCACCCTTGGAGAGCACGCTGTATTGGGTGTGTGCCACGTGTTATCAGCCTTGCTAGTTTCCCCTACCTCCTTCCTCGACCTCATCTCTTCCCCTGCTCCATCCCACAAATGGGCTTTGTTTTGAGTGCTTGGATCATGCGGCCACAGTTCACATTTGCTTTTTCACCCCAGTGCACTGCATTCTCACGCTCTCCCTCTGTCTCTTTCATTCTTCCTAGAACTTTATCACATTATCCTCTGCCATGGAGAGCTGCTGGTAGGGCAGGTGGTTGAAACAGAAGGGGCTGATGGGAAATTGGACGACCCGAGGTTTGCGAGGTGATCTTTGCTTGAGGATTAATTGTGTAAGAGCCATGTAATGATTGCTGGCGTGGCTCCGGATTGAAATCCTGTTAGTTGCAGCGCAGGGGTCAGATGTGTGTGTGTGCATTAGGAGGGAAGGTGACTCTGATCACACCAGAATGGATGACCAGGAGGTGATCTGACAGAGTGCACCGTCTGAAGCTGAACAACCCGAGCCTCCCACCCGCTGTGTTCAAACTGAGACGTACAGATCTAATTTTTGCTCTCGTGTGGGAGTGAGTTGGAAACGTCTGCCGTAGTTTGCAATTGGAACATGGGTCCCTGTTCATAGGAACTATGCACTTCACTGGGTTCAATATATCTCCTTCAATACATTTAAAACTTAAGGATTAGGTCTTTATATATGTTTGAATGTCAAACAATATGTTTTTCCCTTTGCAGCCTTAATATTGTTGGGATAGTCCCTAAACTGCAGCACTTTGTAAAATTCTTGCAATTGTTAAGTCATTCTTTTATCAAAATAATTAGAGATACAATATCCGTTTTGCAGCTGAGTGTTGGCTTTCATGCCTCATTGATCTTCTTTCAACACCCTGAACGTATATTTTATAGGCGAGCTAGGATGCTAACACACTTACTGCAATTTTCCTGCTCTGCAATTATCAAGGATTGCTTAAAATAGGTAGACTCCTTGGATTAGATTGTAAGAAATGGAATAAGAATTAAGAACACAATTTCTAGGTGCAGCTAAGGTGTTGAGGGGATCCGTTTTGGTGGCCTCAAGATCAGCTCACTGCTTTTTGCAGATGATGTGGTACTGTGGTCTCTAGCCTTCACTGGAGAAGTTTGCAGCCGATTGTGAATCAGCCGGGATTAAAATCTGCACCTCAAAATCCGAGATCATAGTCTTGAGCTGAAAAAGGGTAGAGTGCCCTCTTCGGGTCAGGGATGAGGTCCTGCCCCAAGTGTAGGAATTTAAGTATCTCAGGGTCTTGTTCACGAATGAAGGAAACACGGTGTGGGAGGTTGGTAGGCACATTGGGGCAGCCTCTGCAGTGATGCCAGCACTGTCCCCGTCTGTCAGGGTCTAGAGAGAGCTGACCCGCAAGGCGAAGCTCTCAATTTACAGGTCGACCTATTTTCCTACCCTCATCTACGGTCATGAGCTTTGGGTAGTGAGTGATAGAACAAGATTGTGGACACAAGCTGCCAAAATGAGTTTCCTTCGTAGGGAGTCTGGGCTCTCCCTTTGAGATTAGAGGGGAGAAGTTTTGGTCATACAGGAGGGGATCCGAGTAGAGGCACTGCTCCTCCACATTGAGATGAGCCAGTTAAGATGACTCAAGCATCTGGTTGGAAAACCTGTATTACTAAGGGCATATAGCATTTCTTACAGTATTCTAGTCAGGTTGCACAATGGACTGAGGCCTCTGAACATGGGGCACCGGTCTTAACCGCTACACCACGCGATGCCCCACAACAATGTATTTTAATTTGAAAACTAAATAAAACACTCAGGTAGAAATTACTCTTACCACCTTGTATGTATAAACTCTGATATCAGGTTCATTTTTTAATTCATCACAGTTATCAGTTTGACTTCAGCCTCAATGTTACTATTAGTATTGGGATCAATAGTAGTTGTAATAGCTGCTGACAAACTTTTATACTTTCTGCATGGGACTCTAATTATAAGCATGTGCCGTAATGACGCTATAAATAGAGGCATACATCATTGTGTTTTTGTAGTGGTTCCTCTACTTGAGTGTAATCAGACCCTCGTGTACAATGCTAGGAGTCCTGATGAGACTTTAACCTGTTAAACAGTCAAATCAGACCATCCAGCTGAATGTTTACTTGCAGCTGGCGGAGAGGGGTGCTCCTGTAGTTTCCATCAACATGGCCTTTCTTGCTCAGCAGTGAAACCTAAAGTAGAGCTACATTTAACACTTAGCCTTTTCCAATCCTTCAAGAGCTAAGATTGCCACCTTGGCGATGCCATGGATTAATTAACCTACAAACTATCTTTATTGCATTGTTCACTTCTATTAGACTGTAGTAACATCCTTGATTATATGCAAAGAAGACAGATTTTATTACCATATTTCCCCAAAATATCGCTGAAATATGTGTTGTTTGTATCAAAAAATTTCAATAGATAAAAGGAACTTTTTAAACTTTTTAGACTTTCTTTCTAATAATTGAACTTGACATAAAATGAATGGTTTGAATTTATCTAAAATTTGTTAGTTAATTGATATTAAAACAACTTATTTGTACTTTTGCTTCACCAGAGCACCAAGGTTACTAAACCAGATTTTATTTACTGCTCTGATCTGTATATACAGTGCCTACAAAAAGTTTTCACCCCCTTGGATGTTTTATCCATTTAATGCTTGTACAAATCAATCATGATCAACAAAACTTTTTGGACAAAAGATGTAAAAAAAAACCTCCCATTAATGTCAAAGTGAAAACTGATTTCTACAAAATAGTGACAATTAAACAAAAATATAAAAAAAAAAATAACTGACTGCATAAATATTTATCCCCTATAAACAGTGAACGGACCTAATTTGATAGAGATGCAATTGGTCTTACAATTTCTGGAACACAGATCACCGGAGTGCAGTGAGTGTCTCTGAAGTGATTGTAGTACCTGTGTCTGGAAGGCCCATTTACCGGTCAATCAGTATTCCTGGATACCATTACAGCATGAAAACAGAAGAACACTCCAAACAAATCAGAGAAAAGGTTATTGAAAAGTAGAAGTCAGGGGATGGATACAAAAAACTCTCCGAAGCACTGAACATCCCCTGGAGTTCAGTTAAATCCAAACTAAGAGACAGTGCAAGAAGGAGACTAGAGAGAGAGGCCACCAGGACACCTATGTAAAACATCCAAGGGGGTGAGTACTTTTTATAGACACTGATATACGCTTCAGGTTGCTGGAAGTAGACACAGCCCCTCCAAGGAGTAAAGTAATGTCTCTTTATTGGCAAGAATATTGGAGTTTCTTGACATCCTAAATGTTAAAATGATCAAACCTTTTTTCTTTATATCCTGGCTCAGTGAACACTGTTAAACTGTTCCTTTCACTAAAGGAGCACACAGATTGAGTAACACATCAACTGGTTAATTAGGGAGAAAAAAATCTGTTTAAAATGACACAAATATTTCGTTGATGACTAGACTTTAGGATTATGATAGATGAATAAACATCCTTTATATTTAGTACTAGAAACTTGAAGCCTATTCTGTCAGTTCACCTTATTGATCAATGGCAAACAGAACAAACCTGTTTTTTTACATTGTCACCAGAAAATCTACAGTATTACATTTACATAAAATAACTAAACTGAAACTTTAATTCTCAGAACAAACTGTAAAAGCGTGCTTCATTCTTATCTTCATCTATTGAGATGAAATGGCAAGTAAAATGTTTTAAATGACTATTTTTGACTGTTGAGACATCTCTATATTTCCTTTAATTAACCAACCATGCGACTTCCTTTTGCTTCCTTTTTTAAAAGGAAAAAATAAAAGTATGGTGTTTGCTATTCGACCTAACCTGCAGTCATGGCTCATTCTCTTAAATCCAACTAAAGTTTTTCTTTGACTCGTCCTCGGAGAAACTCCTTATCTGCTTACTTTCACTCACTTTGCCCTCTCTCTCTATTCTCAGACAGCTTATTGAACACTGATGATGAATGAGGGATGGATTGATTGCAGATATCTGGTTACTGCTAACTGACACCACTGTATCACTGAATCTCCTCCCTTTGTATTCCTAGTTATCTTCCTTTTCTTTTTTTTCCTGCATAGAAATCCATTATGGTTAGGATTGGTTCCTTTGAAGGGGCTGAATTTCTGTCCATGATCTGTCGTAATTAGATGTACCCCACAGGAGGTTGTTCTGAGCCTCTTGTCAAGGGCAATATCTTTTGGGCATCGGATCCTGCGGCTGCTGTTGAGCTATGAGGATGTACATCTTATTTCCTTGGGTTATATGCAACAGATTAAGATTATTGCTGTGCAGATTTATATCAGCATGATCGTACATGACTGAAACTGGCAGCGCTGTACTCTTCGTGGTGGCTGCAAGTCAATTCAACCCTTTTGCCAAATTTCACCTGTATTGTGTACCCATTGCAGTTCAGATTTATTTTTGTTGTAATTAGTGTTTTCAAAAATACTTTTTCATAAAATGCCTACATCTTACCTAATTTTAATAAACCACATATTTTCTGTAGAATTTGTATTGCACCCTGTTTCCATTGATTTTGGTTCTGACGCCTGTTTCTGATACATAACTAACACATTTGAATCCTGATCAAACCTAAATATTCTCTTCTAGTTACCTCCTCCTGATAGATATTAGCTCTGGGCTTTGGCTTGGCCGTTAAAAATCAATTTCATCAGGTGAAACGAATATTTTGTTAATTTGGATGCTTACTTTTGGCTAAGTGGGAGACTGAAACATGAAATCAATCTTCAGCTTCCTTGCACACACTTGAAGTTTTGAATGTTTCATTTATATTGACAAAAAACATTGTATCATCTAAAGAAAAGTAACACCAGATCACCTTTTACTGTACATATGTTGGGCTTTTGGGAATGTTTAGTGTTTTTATTTTTTTTCCAACTATCTGTTTTGGAGTAGGTGGACAAAAATGTACCTTTGTTGTAGTCTCCCTGACCAGTTTCCATCTTGTTTTGGAGAAAAATCCAGTTTTTGTAATGTCTCTGTTGCACTATATTGATAACTGCTTTCACTGTGCTATGCTACAGTGGCTTGCAAAAGTATTCGATCCCCTTGAACTTTTCCACATTTTGTCACATTACAGCCACAAACATGAATCAATTTTATTGGAATTTCACATGAAAGACCAATACAAAGTGGTGTACACGTGAGAAGTGGAACGAAAATAATACATGATTCCAAACATTTTTTACAAATTAATAACTGAAAAGTGGGGTGTGTGTAATTATTCAGCCCCCTTTGGTCTGAGTGCAGTCAGTTGCCCATAGACATTGCCTGATGAGTGCTAATGACTAAATAGAGTACACCTGTGTGTAATCTAATGTCAGTACAAATACACCTGCCCTGTGACGGCCTCAGAGGTTGTCTAAGAGAATGTTGGGAGCAACAACACCATGAAGTCCAAAGAACACACCAGACAGGTCAGGGATAAAGTTATTGAGAAATTTAAAGCAGGCTTAGGCTACAAAAAGATTTCCCAAGCCTTGAACATCCCATGGAACACAGTTCAAGCGATCAATCAGAAATGGAAGGAGTATGGCACAACTGTAAACCTACCAAGACAAGGCCGTCCACCTAAACTCACAGGCCGAACAAGGAGAGCGCTGATCAGAAATGCAGCCAAGAGGCCCATGGTGACTCTGGACGAGCTGCAGAGATCTACAGCTCAGGTGGGGGAATCTGTCCATAGGACAACTATTAGTGGTGCACTGCACAAAGTTGGCCTTTATGGAAGAGTGACAAGAAGAAAGGCATTGTTAAAAGAAAACCATAAGAAGTCCTGTTTGCAGTTTGCCACAAGCCATGTGGGGGACACAGCAAACGTGCAAGAAGGTGCTCTGGTCAGATGAGACCAAAATGCAAAACGCTATGTGTGGCGGAAAACTAACACTGCACATCACTCTGAACACACCATCCCCACTGTCAAATATGGTGGTGGCAGCATCATGCTCTGGGGGTGCTTCTCTTCAGCAGGGACAGGGAAGCTGGTCAGAGTTGATGGGAAGATGGATGGAGCCAAATACAGGGCAATCTTGGAAGAAAACCTCTTGGAGTCTGCAAAAGACTTGAGACTGGGGCGGAGGTTCACCTTCCAGCAGGACAACGACCCTAAACATAAAGCCAGGGCAACAATGGAATGGTTTAAAACAAAACATATTCATGTGTTAGAATGGCCCAGTCAAAGTCCAGATCTAAATCCAATCGAGAATCTGTGGCAAGATCTGAAAGCTGCTGTTCACAAACGCTGTCCATCTAATCTGACTGAGCTGGAGCTGTTTTGCAAAGAAGAATGGGCAAGAATTTCAGTCTCTAGATGTGCAAAGCTGGTAGAGACATACCCTAAAAGACTGGCAGCTGGAATTGCAGCAAAAGGTGGTTCCACAAAGTATTGACTCAGGGAGCTGAATAATTACGCACACCCCACTTTTCAGTTATTTATTTGCAAAAAATGTTTGGAATCATGTATTATTTTCGTTCCACTTCTCACGTGTACACCACTTTGTATTGGTCTTTCATGTGAAATTCCAATAAAATTGATTCATGTTTGTGGCTGTAATGTGACAAAATGTGGAAAAGTTCAAGGGGACCGAATACTTTTGCAAGCCACTGTATGTAGGCGTATAAAATGCCATGTTTTTTTATGTTCCGGCCTGACTGATACTTTCATAGATTAAAGTCCTTTGGATCCCCTGTAGAAGCTCTGCAAACTATAGATTTAGCCAAAGAATCAATCTGAGCAAATGCCTGAAAAATCCTACTCACACTGTCGAGGTTTATAACTGCTTATAAACACGTTATTTGTCTAAGTGTGCGTGTCGCTCTGCAATTCAGTCATTACTGCTTTTCTGTTTTTACTTTTCCCCACCAAAGTGATATACACTGATGTATATGAAACATTTAAGATGGAATGTGTTTGAAAATGTTTATCAAGATCCTTTTTTTTTTTACATCATAAGAAGCTAGGGTTTTAACAGGACTGTTCTGAAGGGAAAAGTCCTGTGTTTGGTGGGGGGAAAGAGGTGCCATTCCTAAGTAACCAGTTGGGGATGTTTAAGTCACTGTGGAGCTGATATAAAGTTGACCCATCTTGCCTTAAAGTTTCTTCATGCTTATACAAACCATTTGCATGTGCTCAAACCTTCTCGCTTTCCTTTATCGCATTCCCCCCTCCATGCCCTTTATGCCATTTTATCACTCCTCTCTCAGAAAGCAGCCATTATCTCACTGTGCTCCACCTCTCCTGCCCTTGACTGCTTTCTTGAGTCTCCTTGACTCACAATCAGTCCCGTTTTCCCCCTGTGACTGGCAAAAAGCCATGCTAGCCCATGGCCAGACGCCTTTTAATCATTTATTTAGGGGCTGTAATGTCACATTCAACCCCAGTCTCCCACCTAATGCCTACCGAGTTGAGGGGGAGGGAACCAAGGAAGTGAGTAAGAGACGCTGCATTAAGCTCGGATCAAGAAACCAGTTTGTCAGCAACCCTCCAAGGACCACCCCCCCACCACTTCCTCACGTCCAGTGCTTTTCCAAGTACTACATGCTTTAAGCCAGTGTGGGATACTGCCACTTTAATGTTGTACTCCTGCTTGGGTTGCACCTCCTCTGGGTTTGCACAATGAGCCTACAAAGGCCCTCGATGTCACAAGGATGTAACTTAATTAATTAACAGGGAGCCCAATAATTGAGTATGGAGAGTTTAGCCAGAGTATCCTTATCCTAAGCAAGATAAATTCCTTAAAGCAAGGGCTGTACTGATGCATTCAGCCAAAGAGATGAGATGGTACGCATTATAAGTTCAAAGGACAAGTTTTGGCAATATTTCGTGGAAAACTAAGAACCCAATTTTTTTTGTTTTAACAAATGGAATTAAAGTTTCACAAATATCAACCTGTGTAGTAAAGAATTTTTAATCCATGTCAAATATTCCAGTCCAGGTTTGACGAGTCTTGGTTTTCATGCTCAGCCACTTTTAGGTGGTCCCAACGCCTAAAAACTGAAAATCTTTTTTTTTGTGTTTTCACAAATGAAAAGGTTTCGTAAATTTCTGTTCGGTCTAGAATCCTCCTGTTCACGCTAAATTTGGAATGTTTTAAATTTTGCACCATAAAGGATCTAAACCATCCGGATTCATTAAAAAAGGCCATTTGATAGAGCAGTGATTGGAAACTATGAAGCAGATGCACATTTTAGCAGTTACCAAGGATTGCAAGATTTACAGATCTTCCCTCTCTGAGTACCCAAATTGCTGCCACACAAATTAATTAAAAGTGAAGGCTTCTTTGACGTCTTTGTTACATAGTGTTGAAGGTCACAAGAAGTCCTATTTTGCTATCAACAGAACTGGCTATCTCAAATTTACTTTCTTTCTTACCTTAAGATAAAGCCTCTCTAACCCAAGGCCACAGTAAAAATGGTAAAAGGTCTGTACTTGTATAGCGCTTTATCTTGTCCAGAGGACCCCAAAGAGCTTTACACTACATTCAGTCATTCACCCATTTAAGGCACACATTCATACACTGAGACTACAGAAGTGAGGCTGCCATACACTCTGTGCCATCTGACGGGCCATCTGAATCTGATTGGATTCACAAGGCAATGGAGATGGATGGAGTGGGGGTTTAATTCGGCAACCCACTGGTTACGGGACAAACTCCTACCACCTGTGCCACCATCACCCGTACAATAAACACACAACAACTAATAACCCCCCCTTTGTGTATAACTTTGCTCTTTGAGATGATACAAGACAATCCACCGAGATCATGAGCTGTGTGCATCTTTAGAGCAGACAGCTGGGTTTGAGGATCCAAAGGGGCTTGACCTACAACTTGCAGTATCATCACCTTGGCAATATATGGTGGATATTTAGGAGAATTCCTGCCCCTCCCCCCTCCAATTCTTTTGTCAATTTATGGTTAGATACAAAGAAAACACGTTGATCAGAGAACCAAAAGAAAGCCCTGAAAGGGGTTGTAGATATAGCTTCATACCATGGGCCCATAACAACTCATACCAGTTTGATGTTTTAATATTGCAGGACCTCATGTCACAAGATCTGATTAATTTACATTCCATGTCTTTAGCAGATGTTTTACGGGAAAGGACCAGTACTCTGCAGATCAAGCTACAGCTTCTGTTACGTTACCATGATGTTTGTCTCTGATGACCATTGAAGTACTGTACCTCTCGTCCGGATTTCTGTCAAAGCACATTCTGAAGGAGAGACCGTTGCAGACTAGAGGCCAATGAGTGCCAATAGTTGCATAGAAGCAGTATGTTTTTTCCGCCTGACCTTTCAGAAGGCTTCATGTAATTAACTCATCTTTCTTTCACTTCACTTGCTATTTTGCAATTTGCCAATCCTCAAAGAAGGCTGTTTTTGTTTTCACCACACGGTCAGGACGGGAATTCACATTTAGAATTGAACTTTACAGGCATGCTGATTGCAGGGAACTAATCAGCTCTGACCTTTTCTCTCTCTGTAGGTCTCTCCCTGTAGAACAGTGCTGTTTAGCCTGAGGTCAGCTATAAAAAAAATATTTTCCTCAGCCTGCTATCGACTGTTTAAATAAACGTGTCTCTTTCAATGGAGCACATAGCCTAGTTGGTCATTAGTGTCATTATTGGTGCTAATGACTGGGCAAAACTCTTATTGGAACCCATTTGTTTCCAGGTCTAATGACTGAACTGAGTTCTAATTGACTCTGAATTACTGGATAAAATCGAGCAGGTGCATGGTGTCCATTTTGTGCCCTTTCTGAAATGATATTCCTACCCAAATGTCAGCTCAGATCTTTTTCCCATCTGGGGCGCAGAAGCAAGAGGGCCATGGAATTAGGCAGAAAGATCCTCAGCCTAAAAAGTGCAAACGTTTGACTGAGCAGGAAAGACTGGAGATCAATGAGGACTTCTGGGGCTTTGAAGCCAGAAAAAGCTGCCCAATCAATGAAGAGCTGTTCGCTTATTAGCCTCTTCAAAGATGTGAAGAAAACAAGCAGTCTCCCTCGAAAAGCTGTCACCTGAAGAGTTTCGACAAAACGCAGGGAGAAAAAAAAACCTGTGAAACTTCATGCTTTGTCCTTGATCTCACCCCATCCATCACCTCAGCTTTGTGTAGCTGGTTGAATAAAAAAGAATCTGATTGGATCAGTTTTTTTTATCTTTATGGCATGTGAGAGAAATTATAAAATAAGGAGAATTTCAGATGAGATTTCCAGTTTTGAATCTCTTTTAGGGTGCAGCTAAGACAAAGTGACAGCAGTGAAATGAGGAGAACAGCAAAGAATGAAATGAGTTAGGTGGACACATTAAATCAGTGTGACAGACATTAACTCAGCTTCAGCAGTATGGTCCACAAGTTAACAAACTCTGTGTTTCCTCCCTTACCAGGTCATCAGAAAAAGTTCACTCTTGCTCCTCCACTCTGCCTCTCTCCACTTCCAGCCTCTCTGCCTTTCCTACTTGCTCTCTTGGCTCTGTGCTGTTTTGGTTATCTGTGATTGCCTTCAATGCCTTCCTTCCCCTCTCCACCATGAAAGCTGTAATTTTGTCCCACTCTTGCACACCAGCAGTCCATGTCAAGTTGATACTTGAAACTGTCTTCAGCTTATTACACTAGCATGGCTAGCATTACTGAAACAACAGCCTTCCTGTGCATTCCTTAGAGCAGTGGTTTGCAACTTTCTTTTCCTTGAGGAGCCCCTTGCCTGTGTCCAAGACAAGCCTGGACCCCCAACCCCAACTCCTGACCGGATACACCCATTAAAAGTGATGAATTACAAACTTTTATTTGCAAAAATTAAACAGCAATTGTAGGTTTTTGTTCATATTCTTCTTGTTTTACATTGTAGGCTATATAGACTGTTTTCTTTTTGTCTTTTGGATTTTATAAATATTTACAAATATAATTTTGGTAATCTCACAACCTCAGCACAGACAAAATTATGGAGACCCCTTGCAATCTTAGGGACCCCTTGGGAACCCTTCTCTGTGGCTGGTCCTAGATTATGGAATAGTCTACCCATACATTTAAGAACCACACATAGCCTTGAGTGTTTTAAATCCTTACTTAAGACGCATCTCTTTGATTTGGCTTTAATTGCAGGTTATCCAACTATCTTAAATGTTTTTTTATGCTGGTCTATTGTGATTAACTGTTTTCTTACCTACATAGTTTAATCTAATACTGTTTTAATTTACATTTGAGTCTATTTGACTTCTTTTAATGTTTGTGTTTCTGTCTTGGTCAGCACTTTGGTGCAGGGCTGCTTTACATGTGCTATACAAATTAACTTGACCTTGACCTTGGGGGGTCCCAGACCCCAGCTTGGGAACCACTGCCCTAGAGGACGTAAATCTTTTTTTAACTCTCAGATTCCCAAAAAGTAGCTACCATTTCCATGTCCAGAATGTTTTATGATAGTAAGAAGTTTAAAGCTCAAACATAGAGCACCTTTGTCTCCATTCTGCCTTTTCTGCTAAAAGTCTTGCTCTCTCTCGCTCTCTCAAAGCCGAATGCGCTGTAGAAATGTCATAGAAACATGTCATAGAAATGTATTTCTCTAGAAATAGGTTCTTACATGTTTGTCCTCTCTCTGATTTCATTTTAAACATCTCGCTGACACTGAAAATGGCTAACTCTGAATCTTCACTTAGTCAAAGGTTCCACTTTGAACATTGTTGTACAGCTATGACTTTACCAACAGTTTGTTTGAAATCTCCGGGAAACTTCTGTTTAGAAAATTGCTCAGCGGCAGAATTCAATTTGACAGAATGCACATGAAATCAGTACCAATATAAATCTGGAATATTGTTGGGAGTAGATATTTTAC
The DNA here is from genome assembly GCA_963556495.2 of Valencia hispanica. Taxonomy (NCBI): domain Eukaryota; kingdom Metazoa; phylum Chordata; class Actinopteri; order Cyprinodontiformes; family Valenciidae; genus Valencia; species Valencia hispanica. The sequence goes on along the minus strand of OY747704.1, from coordinate 14,850,521 downwards.
ATAAGAGTGCAGTGATGCATAATTGTAATGCATACTCTACTAATGGCTGAAAACGTGAAGTCATTATTGCTTTAGTTGTTTTTCATTTTGCACAGTTATTTCTTTCTCAGATCACTTGTCATTTATCTCTTGGTTTCAGTGTAATAAAACCTTTTATTTCTTTCATCCAATTTTTCATGTACTTCCACACTCTTTTTCTACCGAAAGCTTGAGTGTTGCATTTCAAATCACAAGAGGCATTATGTTTAATTCGCTTCATTTTCAGTGAGCTTATGCGTGCACCGCTTTTCTCTGCTGCATCTTAATGACGTTTTTTGCTGTGGTAGTGCTGTTGGAGATCCATCTTGCTGTATGTCTAACAGATGATTACCTAGAAGTAGTTTTTCGCCATGCTGTGCAACAGCGATTAGGAAAATCTGCTAGTTGAGTCTTGATTGCTTTAATTCTTTCCCTCCCCTCCCTCTCTCTGTCCAGGAGCAGAGCCCCAGTACCGCCACATCCCTGGCTATGATGCAGGAACCGCAGGAGGTGGTGGAGGAGACGGTTACCATAGAGGAAGACCCCGGCACCCCCACCTCCCACGTCTCGGTGGTCACTTCCGACGATGGAACCACGCGGCGCACAGAGACCAAGGTAACAACTGTGTGTTATTTTGAAAAACAAAATGTGACAAAGATGCAGTGATTGAATAGTACTTGATCAAAATCCTACTTTTCGGGTAAGATTTTCAACCTAAAACTTGCAAAAGAAAAAGCACTGCTTCCCACTTACCATCACAGCTTAGTATGAAACCTAATACCATTTGCAGCAGTTGTTGTCGCCTATGGATCTAGATGAATTGAGAATGTCAAAATGAATGCTATTCAGCAGCATACTCTGCTTGCAATCCCAGATTTCCATTATTAGGGAGTCTAAATCCCATAATCCTGCTCCCGGAAGGGGGGTCCTCCCCCACTCAGAGCTTTATTTCTGTTTATTTCTTGTTATCATCAGTCAGTTTTTTTCTATCACTATCCAAGTTGTGTGCTTCTCAAAACCTCCTTTGTTGATTTATCCTCTACTGTGTTTTGTTGTTCTTCTGAAAGGATATGTCAACCAATGTGAAGGTGAGTGTAGTTTTATGTACTGCTGCGGCTTTTGTCACCATATCACCAATGTTTCCCCATACACTCTACAGCAGCCATGCACAGCACAGTCTGCATTTCTTTAAGCTAACATAATTTAACATGTTTTAAATCACACCTTGCTGCTTCTACCTCTTGAGATAATCCATCACGAGTAATACTACCTCTTGCATGTGTTGTTCCTTTTAGCGTAAAACACCTTTAGGCCAGCAGTGTATATATATATATATATATATATATATATATATATATATATATATATATATATATATATATATATATATATATATATATATGTATATATGTGTATATATATGTATATATGTGTATATATATGTATATATGTGTGTATATATATGTATATATGTGTATATATATGTATATATGTGTATATGTGTATATATATATATATATACCAAAGTAACAAAGGCTACCATCAGTAACACACTACGCCGCCAGGGACTCAAATCTTTTAGTGCCAGATGTGTCCCCCTGCTTAAGCCAGTACATGGCCAGGCCCGTCTGAAGTTTGATGGAGAGCATTTGGATGATCCAGAAGAGGATTGGGAGAATGTCATATGGTCGGATGAAACCAACATATAACATTTTGGTAAAAACTCTACTTGTTGTGTTTGGAGGACAAAGAATGCTGAGTTGCATCCAAAGAACACAATACCTACTGTGAAGCATGGGGGTGGGGACATCATGCTTTGGGGCTGTTTTTATAAGGAGACCAGAAGGACTGGTCCGTGTAAAGGAAAGAATGAATGGGGCCACATTTCGTGACATTTTGAGCGAAAACCTCCTTCCACCAGCAAGGGCATTGAAGATGAAACGTGGCTGTGTCTTTCAGCGTAACAATGATCCCAAACACACCGCCCGGGTAACGAAGGAGTGGCTTCGTAAGAAGTATTTTAAGTTCCTGGAGAGGCCTAGCCATTCTCCAGAACTCCACCCCATAGAAAATCTTTGGAGGGAGTTGGAAGTCCGTGTTGCCCCACGACAGCCTCAAAATATAACTGCTCTAGAGGATATCTGCATGGGGGAATGGGCCGAAATACCAGCAACAGTGTGTGAAAACCTTGTGAAGACTTACAGAAAACGTTTGACCTCTGTAATTGCCCACAAAGGGTATATAACAAAGTATTGATGAACCTTTGTTATTGACCAAATACTCTCATAGTTGAGGTATACCTATGATGATACAGTATATATATATATGTGTGTGTGTGTGTGTGTGTACATGTATAGCTATACTTGTGAGGACCATCCTTTGACAGCCCACCATCCTCTACTAGTTAGGTTTAGAGGTATGGTGTGAATTAGGTTTAGGTTAAGGTTAGGGTTAGGCATGTATCAGTAATGGTTAGGTTTAGGGAAAGTGTCTGGGTTAGGCATAGTCAAATCAATGGAAGTCAATACAATGTCAACACAAGGATAGCAAGACGTGCGCGTGTGTGTGTGTGTGTGTGTGTGTGTGTGTGTACATGTATAGCTATACTTGTGAGGACCATCCTTTGACAGCCCACCATCCTCTACTAGTTAGGTTTAGAGGTATGGTGTGAATTAGGTTTAGGTTAAGGTTAGGGTTAGGCATGTATCAGTAATGGTTAGGTTTAGGGAAAGTGTCTGGGTTAGGCATAGTCAAATCAATGGAAGTCAATACAATGTCAACACAAGGATAGCAAGACGTGCGCGTGTGTGTGTGTGTGTTTTAACTTTCCAAAAGCTTCTTGGAAATGCTTAAAATACACGTGTTGAAAACAAGTTTGAGTTCATCCATAAGCTGTAACCACATGCTGACTAATGTGTTAACAGTCTGCACACCTCTTCTAGAGGTGCCAACAAATTACATCCACATTAACTGAATGTGTTTCTGTTTTAAACATATGGTGAAATGTAGCAAACAAGGTTTTCAATCCATGAAAAAGGTAAATTTTCATAGCATTTGTCTGTTTATAGGAATAGTGCTTTGAAATAAATTATTTTCCTTGGAAAAGCCACACTGTGTGTGCTTAAATCACTGAACTTATGTTAATTTTATGTTTTGAAAAAAAAATCAGCTAAAAAATCTATGGAAGAGAACTCCTAAAACAAATATTATCTGTAAACCAGTGCACCCTGCGCAGTTGGAACAATGTCATATTCGGCAGAGATAGCCTATAGAGTTAGAACAATGTCATACAGGGAGGATTTGCCTATAGAGTTAGAACAATGTCATATGGGGAGGATTAGTCTATAGAGTTAGCACAGTGTCTTACGGGGAGGATTAGTTTATAGAGTTAGAGCACTGTCATATGGGGAGGATTAGCCTATAGAGTTAGAAAAATGTCATTATGGGAGGATTAGTTTATAGAGTTAGAGCACTGTCATATGGGGAGGATTAGTCTATAGAGTTAGAACAGTGTCATAATGGGAGGATTAGTCTATAGAGTTAGAACAATGTCATTATGGGAGGATTTGTCTATAGAGTTAGAACAATGTCATTATGGGAGGATTAGTCTATAGAGTTAGAACAATGTCATTATGGGAGGATTAGTCTATAGAGTTAGCACAGTGTCTTACGGGGAGGATTAGTTTATAGAGTTAGAGCACTGTCATATGGGGAGGATTAGTCTATAGAGTTAGAATAATGTCATATGGGGAGGATTAATCTTTAGAGTTAGAACAGTGTCATATGGGGAGGATTAGTCTATAGAGTTAGAACAGTGTCATATGGGGAGGATTAGTCTATAGAGTTAGAATAATGTCATATGGGGAGGATTAGTTTATAGAGTTAGAACAGTGTCATATTGGGAGGATTAGTTTATAGAGTTAGAACAATGTCATATGGGGAGAATTAGTTCATAGAGGTAGAGCACTGTCATATGGGGAGGATTAGTTTATAGAGTTAGAACAATGCCATATTGGGAGGATTAGTTTATAGAGTTAGAACAATGTCATATGGGGAGAATTAGTTCATAGAGGTAGAGCACTGTCATATGGGGAGGATTAGCCTATAGAGTTAGAACAGTGTCATATGGGAAGCACCAGGCCATCTTAAAAAGTGCTGCTCTTGAGGAAAGAAAGTCTTCGTTCTACTGACCTGGAGGTTTTAAATGTATCTTTGTTCCAACACAGAAGATTTAAATGGCTAAATTACCACCTCAGATCTGCATAACCAGTCATTTAATTCAGGTAGGCTGACCCAAGGTGACATCTAAAACATGTAGGGCGCTGACCCTTGATACACAACTTTAGACTCCACTTCTTTAGATGATGCAATGCAGTCCAGTCTTTGAAATAGCTCTGTAGTTCAACAAGTTCAGTGTATGTAGGCTAATCGTTAGCTGCTGTTATTTTCACGGTGCTTGCAAATCATTCATGTTCTCTGTAAATCTGCCGTCGTTTATTTCAGCTGTGCACTCAAAATGCTGCCCCACTGACAGCTTTAAAGAGCTGAATGCGTCTTTATTTTTTAACAGAGTGTTATTAGCCAGCGCGGCGGTTATTAGCCGACTCTGTCTGCACAACTTAGCACCTCAAGAACTACTTCCTTTCTTGTTTAAAAAAAATATAAGTCTAAAACGTAGATTCAGGGTATCAAGCTGGTCATTATTCATTTTGTACTGTTTATTATAACAAGAGAGATACCTTTGAGTTTTTTCAAGCTTTTGTTTGACATGCAGCATGGTTAGGTTTACAGAAATTGAAAAAAAAAAGTTGAATGTTAAAGTGAAGTTACTGTATCAACTTTACATAGCTTGCTGCCATTGAGGTTTCTCACGTCCAAGGTTGCTTTGTTCTTCGGTTTCTTTGTGTAGGTCATTTTCTGGTAAAATAAGTCAATAGGAAGCCCCACATTTGGTATTAGTCTCTTCTCTACTGTATGAAACCTGTGCTAAACCCTGGCAGTCCAAGGTGTTTATCGAACCATGATTTATGTACATGATTAATCTACCTTCCTGGTAGTGCACATGTAATTGGCTTGTTATAAAATAATCAAAATACATTTTAAATTGTTAAATCCATGTAAAGACAGTTTGCTAGAAGCCCTTATAAGATGAGACTGGACTCTTTCCACATTTTGAGACATACCTCTATAGATTGAAAACTTGAATTGCAGCATTTTGGATTCAGAAAGCAACATTGCTGCAGTAAGTCATTCCTTTAGGCCATCAGATGAGTGGAGAGCACTGTGTGGAGCTTCTGCTCCAGGGACTGTGAAGCTGTAATTAAAAAGCCAGCTCTAATCCCTCATAAGGGAGGACCCATTGCCCTCCACCCTGTTTACTGCGAGGGGATTGGCCACATTCACACTCTGTCTCACACTCACATGTTTTATGCACTGGGGGGGAAATAACTTGTTAGGAATAATGCACACCATGCATCCAGCAAAACATCACACTAATCAAAGGCTTTGCTGAAGACCAAGGGGAAGGAAGGACACAACTTTAAAGGCTCTGGCACCCTGCTGAATGGAGGAGTAGGGTGTTTTCTTGAAATTACTTTGCAGAGTAAAGCAGATTAATGTCTAGGGTGAATTTCAAGTGGTTCCAAACCCAACAAACTCAAGCAAACTCTTTAACGTGCTATCCGCTCCTATCGTCTCTTTCGTGTGTTGTTTTTAACCTCTCTTGTTTTTCCCCCTCTCCCATCATTTGTCAGCAGCTCACAGATGTACTTCTGTACAAACCAGTTCTTTTGAACCAAAAGTCTTACCATGCTGTAATTCTAACACAACCCTATTCCTTGATGGTTATCCCCCATCTAACTGCCAGAAGATGAAACACATATGCTTCTCCCGTCTTCTTGATTTGCCAGCAGAAAAGTTGTTTCTGTGGTAAACATGTTTTTTAGCGATAAACTATCAGCAACATCTTTAAGTAGAATTTAGTGAAGTGAACCAAAAAGTGGTAGATCAACAGTTCTGCTATAAATGGATTACAGGGTACATTCAACAATGTCGCTGCCGTTTGGTCCAGGGTAAGTCATAGCTGGCAAGTTCAGATGTGACAAGATTTACCCCCCCCCCCCATGAAACTCCCATATCCAATCAGTTTATTGTCATTATATAACTGATATAACTGAAAAAAACAAGATTTTATTTGTGATTGTTGTAGTGCAGTTTGCTTGATGGCAAAAGTTATAAAGTTTAGGAAAGGGGGTGTGAGCAGTCTCCGACGTTGTTCGATCAAGGACAGATGATAGGGACCATCCTATGGCCTTTTCAGTTCCCCTCACTATCATTTGCAGGGCAATAAAATATATGATGGCAGACTTTCATAAACAGACTTTGATCTAGCAGTCCTCATAGTTCAAAACCCATTCCAGTTCATGCTTGATGTTTTATCAATATTTGCTACAGGTTTGTGACTAAACATAGGGTAAATGTAAGCCATATACAGTGGACCCCCTGTATTCCTGGGGGGTAGGGGCCACAATCCGCCGCGAATAGCTGAAATTTGCAAAAATTTGAGATCCCCTTTAAGAACATCTATAACTGTTCTATAACTTTTTAATAGTTCACACACCAAACATACCTTAATATGCCTTAAAATGGACAGTGGAAACTGTCTTAGCTACTACAAGGGTACAGGGTATCAGCTTGGCTGCTTTGTAAATGTCAGCCAAGTTTCCCACGTTGCATTTCCCCCCAATATTTTAGATATGCTTCACAGAAGCATCCACAAATAGGTGAATTGTTCGCAAATAATTCGGAGTTACATTCCACAAAATAAAAAGCAAATAGGCAGGTGTTGAACCGTGAATAGGTGGGGATCCGTTGTATAACTTTACCTTTTAATGTACAGTAATTTACCTTTTTAGGTCAAGGTAGGGTTAGGGTTCATTATTAACGTTACAGATTGGTTAAGGCGATAGAGCATGAAGATAGATAGAGCATGACGTTACAGTTTGGTTTAGGCGATAGAGCATGACAGCAAAGACTTTATGGAAAGGACAGACCTGAGAATGATGGTTGATATTTTCTCTGCTGTTCTCTCCAGACTGCCATATTGCAGCTTGCGTACCACAATGAGATGCAAGTACATCAACACACTCTGACCCACAGCCTTGTAGAATGAGGATTCTGGTGGGGAGATATGCTTGTTGCAGCTTCCTCACAAAGTGATCTCTCTTCTAAGCCCATTTCATGACCCCATTGCTGTTTTTTTTCTTTATCAGGATGAGGTCATCAGAGATCTGTACTGTGAAGAACTACATCTTATTCATCCTCTCTGCTCCATGGGTGTTGATGCTGAGAGGCGTGAGCTCATGGTCTGACCTCCCGACTGTTGATAATCATCCCCTTCCTCTCGTCCACTTTGAGCGCCAGACTGTTGCATCTACAGTAGCTGTCCAGCTGGTTGATGTATTTCCTCTACGCTGTTGTATAATTCCTGTTAACAAATCCCACTACTGGGGTATCGTCTGCAAATTTAATGATCAGATTTTCCTCGTGTGTGGATGCACAGTTTAAATTTTTAAGGTGAATTAACCACAGATTCTCCCTGACTTTTCAGTCCGTTCAGCTTACTGTCAATTTGCGCTCAATGTGTAGTAGAGTCTATGAGCGCATGTAAACAGTCATTTATATCCACTTTCATCCTCCTGCCCCAGTGTGAAATACTTTCCCTTGGCCAGCATCCAGACGCCCTTTCCTGCTGGCAGAGTCTGCATGAAGCACTCCTTTTCGACTTGCACCAATAAAAGTAAAATTCCTTCTCTCTCCTCTAGATATGAGCTAATGAGAGTTGCGGTTGACCACCTAAACAAATAAAATCGTTTACTACCCCGAATAGGCTCGGTAGTCGACGCTTGAGCAGGTAATATGAGAGGGAGTTAAAATGCTCTGCTCAAAAATTATAAATAATCACAATCATGTCATCAGTCACAATGACACACAGTGTGTAAGTGCTGATCTGAGCTAAATGCAGTACAGAAGCCATTTCTGTTAAAGTGCATTATGAAGGTCAAGCTGCACGATAAATGATGAAATCTAAAGCAGCCCTTTCCCATTCTTCCCTCCAACACCAGGTTACCATAGTGGTGAAAACCATCAAGTTGCATGCAGCACCCTGTGGTAATGCTTAGCTACTTCTTAGTGGAATCAAGGGCCGCCACTCAGATCCCTACCCAATGAGTGACATACCCAGTAGGACACTGCACCCTGTGTAGTTTTACTGTGCCCCGACCCCACCCCCTCCCTCCACATGCCTTCCTTCCTTCTCCTCTAACATCAGTTTTTAAAGTCAGGACTGTTTATTTTTTCAGTCTTCATGATACAGCAAAGCAATGAACCGTTCATTTTCTGTTTTTGTCATCTTCGCAGAAGCTCTGTTAGTTTGCTTAAAAATCAGTGGTAGGTTTCACCATCACAGCCTGCTTAGCAACATCAATTACAATTATCCAGCCTCCATGTACATTGTATTCCCCCATTACAAATGTGGTTATGAAACTTCTTGCATTGCCTTCAATTGATGTTCTTAATGTTTACGTCCATTTTTAACAGCTTGGTAAACTAGTAAGCGATCGTTTCAAACCTTTTTCAATAAAGATGTGACTTTCTTGGCATTCTAAGCCACATAAACATCAGTGGAGTTGCTACATTTGTGGATAATCACCCTCACCATCAATTCAGCAATTCTCTTGGAGCTCTGTTTACCCCACTTCAGCAGATTTCAGTCGTTCCTCTGAAACCCAGGTCCCTTGTCCCCCTCTCTTCTCCCATTGCGCGACGGTTTAACATCTTGTGAACTTGAGCGTACATCAAAGGGTGTTTGAAAATGGATGATGGATCCGCTTGCAGCCTTTGCAGATTGCCTAAAAAGCTGTGATAGTACATGCCAGCTGGGCATGTCAAGGCAGGGAAGCTGTAGTGTTCATCAAACCCTCCCCTCAACTTCTAACAGCCCTAATAAAGCAGAATTAAAAAAACACGACTAGCAAACTCCATGTATCTTAGGTTAATGTATATATAAGCAATCAGATTGTATTCTTTGCTTTGGTGAATTCAAAGTCATGGTAAAAATGTGAACCCTCCTTTAGTTTTAGGGTTTTTCTGTATCAGTATAAAATGACATAATCTGGTCTTGATGAGGTTTAGATCTAACCAAAGTGTACAAAAACACTCTTAAGATAGTGCCAAAATGGAGAAGCTGTATGTACACCCTTGCTGCAACCTTAATTTGATGCATTTAAATATATGACCGCAAATGTGACCACCTCTATAAAAGGAGTTTTTGCAGTTTGTTGGTTTGGAGCATGTACTACAGGTGTGTGTCAATGTCAGTTAGTAAAACCATGTGCAATGATATTTGACAGCCAATCGTTGCTGCCCATCAATCAGTAAAGGGTATAGGACCATTTCTAAGTCCCTCCTTCTACAGCACAAAAAGTGAAAAATGTTTTAGAAAATTGAAAATCTATCTAGGAGTGGCTGTCCTCGAACATTCAAACCAAGCACACACTGTGCAATGCTCATAAAAATGGTAAGAAAACCAATTGGTCCTGCACTATTTAAGTGCAAGCTGTTCCCTGAATCCAATGCAGAATAAAACTAAAAAATAGGTGCTGTCTGAAGCTGGTAAGACAGTGTAATCATCCACCATGAAACATGTCTCCAAAAATGAAGACCTTCATTTTTGGACACTTGGTCTGATTAATTTAATTTCTCTTTAGGATTAATTATGTATTTTTGAATTGGAATGAGTTGAATTAAACTCTAAAGAAACTGCTTGGCCATAATGACCATCATTGCATTTAAAGGAAAAAGGGAGAGGCTTGTAAGCCTGGCATCGCCTCCCAACTGTGAAGTATGGAGCTGGCAGTGTCATACTGTGGGGCTGTTTTGCTGCAGGAGGAACTGGTGCACTTCATCAAACAGGTGGCATTATGTAGAAAATGTTGAAGCAACATCTAAAAGCCTCTTTGTTGGTGCATTGCTGCCAGAAAACCAAGGAGCGTATGAAGCAATCAGAACAGGGCAAGTAATAACCGAGACAGCGAATAGCTCTGATTGCGACCGCATTTCCATTTATTCATAGGCCCATGAACACGGCATGACGAACAGTGAAACCCGCTCCTTCCACCCATCTTCTACGCTCTCCAAAAAATTGTGCTCGCTCTGTTTAGCGAGCGTATTTTTCATTTGGGGGTGGTAACTCTTCTGATTGATCTGATTGGCCAGATTTTCAGCTCAAATCCAGTGAGAACCAGCACGAGATTTTTGGCTACTAAGTAGCTTGAGGACAACAACGTCAATGTTTTGGCAAGGCCATCACAAAGCCCTGCTCTCAGTCCTATAGAGAATTTGTGGTCAGATCTGAAAAGGCGTGTCAAGCGAGACAGCCTACACACGAGACTCAGTTACACCAGTTCCATCAGGGGGAATGGGCCAGAACTCCAGCAAACTATCGTAGGCTTGTGGAAGGAAACCCAAAACATTTGACCCAAGTCGTACAGTTTAAAGGCAATGCTACCATATACGGAAGAAATATATGGAACTTCTGATTTTTAAGACATTAATAAATATATCTCTGAGATATTCTTTTTTCTCATTATCGTGGCATTTTACAAATGGAAATGGTGTTGGTCATTTTAGCTGACCTAAGACAACAGATGTTTGGTCTGATTTAACTTTGGTGAGAAAAGAGGGTTTGTCTTGTTATTCAGCATATGTAAACTTTTGGTTTCGACTGTATTTACTATCAGGGCTCAGGATGGATGTCTACCTGTTCTAAAGCTGATGGGAAATCCAGCAAATGAGCTCTAAATATTACCTGTGCAAAGCCAAGCCAGACTGACATTGAAAACAAACTACTCAGTAATTACTTGGAACATGGAAATGAACCTTGATGTTCCTGAAATGGGCTTTGTTATGTAGCTCAGTCAGGGTGTAATCAAGAAACGAGGCCAGTGTAAATTTCTATTCTTTTCAGCCAAGGTAATGAGGATACCGTGTTAAACAGCCGATTTGTGGTTTGCGCCTCTGCTCCTGGCACCCTCTTGTGTAGCATTGGGTTTATTCTTGGTGGTCTCTGATATCTCACATCTCTCTGACCCGCTGCTGATTAAAACTGAAATTATGTCTTTGATTTGGTAGTAAAGGAAGCACTTTACAATTACCTGAGCTGTTGATCAACATTAAACCTCTTGATTGCAAGGATGGAATGGGAACTTTTTTATTATTGCCATTGTTGTTTCTTTTTTTAAGCCAAACAGTGTGGGTCCTTGTCTATCAAGTGGAATTTCACCTCTCTCCTACACCTTTTCCAGGGTAACATGAACTCCGCCAAGCTCGCACACACACACAGATGATAGTGTATTTTCATCAGCCTCATTAATTTCGAAGATGAATTTATAACCCTGGCCAAAATAGGCAATTATCGGCCACAGGAGAACTAACTGGGCTCCTAAATTGTTTTGTATATGAATGGAGAGCCCGGAGACAGAGTTGTGTTTGCTTTCTGTCGTTCTCTATTCACACAGCCTACAGCAGAAGAAGTAAACATATTAAGTTGAAGAAGGTAGTGGGCCTCAGAAATAGATGTATTATGGTCTGCTTGCCACATAGTGTGTTGCTAACCTTTTCCCTAGTGTGCTAACAGGATTCAGGGTCTAGTGGAGCAGCATTTGCACATTCACATGTCTGTTATATCAAAAGCTAGGAGACTCTGGTGGAATATTCTGGATCTGAATGTCTGAATTGTTTTGTTGTATTTAGCAGCATACATGTTTAGTCTATAATGCCTTTTCCCTATTGCTAATAGATTTGGATTGCACCTGATTACTCTTACTATAATAATTCTAATCCAGAAGATATAAAAATAGCAGATTGTTTTTTTTAAGCTATCATGCCACCGTCATGAACTATTTATATTAGGAGCAGAGGTGATGTCACACTGTGTGTGTTACGGAACAAAACTTGATTTTACTAATAACTCAAAACAAATTGATCATCTAGTTTACCTTTTAAACTCCTGTCTTATTAGAGAGTAATGCAGCATGTGTAGCTAGTATTAGTAGATCTGTTTCTGGGAGTATTACCTTAGAATGTAGGGCATTTTCCTTAAGTGAAACATTTCCAAAAGGGTGTCAACATTTCGTATCCAACATCTTTCATGACAGACAGATGTTGAAAGCTCAAAAGGAAAAGAAAGCACCAGACTAACTTAGCTGTGCTCTGTCTTCATGTTACCGATTAATTCTTGCTCTTTCTTAGCCAAAATGAACCATAGACGTCTCTTAAAACCTTGTGTAAAATAGTTTCCCTTTAAGTTTCTTGTTATGGCTCTCTTTTCTCTGGCTTTCCCTCACTGATCCTGAAGATAGCTAACTTTGAGTCTTCTTTCCTTAGTAACAGCATCAACACTGAAGATTGTTGATTTGTTTGACAGTCAGACAATTCTTCTCACCATCTGATTACTCAGTGCATATCTCTTTAAAGTATTTTTAATTTGTATCACAGTAGCCTGAACATTGCTTTAAGAAAATGTATGTTTTCTCTGTGAGAATAAAAGATCAAATCTGAGTCCAGATGCTTTTTCAGAGATCATTGTCATTTTAAAGCGAGATTCGTGTTGGACTATTCTGAGAGTGAAAATCTGAGTGAGTGCTAACTGTCACGTTTGAAAAGAAATTTATAAAAATGTACTTTAAGTTTACCTGGTTTAATGGGACCTAGAACTTGTGTGTTCAAAAGTTGCCTTAACAGCCTGAAAATGCTACAATGCTAATATTATTAGTTTGATGCAAAGACCTTAAATTTTGCAATGCTGTCTGACAAATGTATCTGACCCACTCTCCAGGTGACTAAGATGGTGAAGACAGTGACCACCAGAACAGTGCGTCAGGTCCCCCTGGGCCCAGATGGCCTACCCCTGCCTGAAGGCTCGTCCCCTCTGAGCAGCTACACTGATTCTATTGACCGACGATACATGAAGAACGGAGGTGAACGCTTCATCACACCCCAAGCAACTTCTACCCTGACCCGCGCCTACAACAACTCCTACAATGACTCATACGGCGAGACACCGGAGAGCCAGTACATCCGTCACTACGGCCTCCACGATGGATACGCGGATTTGACGGACAACTATGGCAGTCTGTCGCGTGGCGTCAATTTCCGGCCGCCACGCTACCCCTACATGCCCAACAGCTACCGTCCGGAGAACAGCTACACACTGCCAATTCGAAAGGATGACTACGGCCACATGGCACAGCCCCAGGTGCCTATGGGGAGCAGCACTGTGGATCTGAACCGTTCGCAACCGGAGAGATTCCAACCTGAGCCGTACGGCTTGGAGGAAGATCGCCGCAGCTTGGGCCCTGAGGAAGAGGAGCCGTACGAGCTGGAACCCGACTACTCCACTGCCAACCGCCGAACCCTGCCGGGCACCAACCGGGGCCGCACTCATAGGGAACCTCTTCGGGATGTGCACAGGGTCAGGTAAGAAGAAACTCCTACTGTAATCCCTACACAGTATACCAAAGTCTGTGTTTTGCATCATAAAGTGAATTTTTATTAAATGCTTGTCTTGTTGCCTTGTTCTTGCATCAAAAAGACTAGAAAACAGATGTTTCTCGTTCTTGAACAGTGTGCTGAGAAAGGAAGCGTGGCTAAACAAAACAACTTGGATTGCCCTTTTCCTGTAAATGGACAGTAAACATGTGTTTGTGTCAGAGGTAAAGAGGCAGGAATGACTGGAAATTTGACAAGAGAGAAGGAGGATGGAGTGGGAGTTGGGGAGAATGCCAAGCTTTCATAATTTATCTCTCAAACTCATCTTTTTTTTTCAAGCAAGCGTCAACAAGAGGAGTACAACCGCTCACCTTATTGGACAAGAAAAAGCCTGTCAGCACCCAACAATGGACCCTAAAAACCAACTCTTGTCTGCTAATAGCGTTCAGTCAGTTTGTTGTCAACCTTAGGAGAGCCTGGGGAAAAATGTCTATCCTGAAGTAAATTGGACCATGGGATTGAAGCTGAGTCAGTGTGTTAACGACTTTCTTTTTGATCACTGATCTGTAGCAGATGGATATTGTTCGAGCTCTCTGCACTTTTCCACTAGTCTGAGAGTAAAATGTTTGGCGTCACGCCAGTTCTAACATAGCCGAGAGAAGCGTGTTTAAGAGCAAGAAATAGAGCGGGGCTTGAGCATGTGTGTTTGTTTTGGTCCCGATCAAAGACGGAACAGTACGCAGGTTTCGTGCTTCTAAATTGAGCGTAGCCACTGGACTCAAAGGCTCCCACACTGATGCACATGAGCCTCAAAAGAGCAGGAGCCTGATCAGAGCCTCTGTCATTACACACTTGTGACTTTGCTGTGACACACACACTCAATAAAATCCCATCCTCAGAAAACAAGTCACTCCTCCATCCGCCTAGTAAGAGGTGCGTGCTGTGACAGGTAATTTGTAGCCTGCCTTACTTGTGTCACAACGCAGCTCTAACAGCCATATATATAGTCAGACACACAGACCCAGACTCTTATATGCATCCCCAAACACCAGCATGCACCAGGATAACTTCAACTGACTGCATACATTTCCAGTCTTATCTTTGCATTTGCTTGTTTTTCCCTTTCTTGAGTACTACCTACTACCTAAGAACAGTTAGTATCAGCTCCCATGCAGCGCACAGCCTCTCGAGCACTGAAGCTGTGATTAGTATTCTTCCAAGAAGGGACCAGCGTCTCTGAAGTGCTGTAATGAATCTTAGATTTAACGTGCTCTAATTACAGCTTATCATTTCATGCAAGCCTTCAATTATGCACAGACAAAAATGGTGATATTTAGTACTAAAGTGGCTTTCTGTGTCGGCGTCATGCGCTCATTTTGTCGCCACAGCGGAGTCCATTGTGCGTAGCCACGCTGATGGGAATGATGATTTGTTGTTGAGGTTTCCTGGATGTGCTTCACTCGTAGACTTAATTCTAACGTTGCATTTTAACGTATTAGGACCTACGGCGCCCTCTAAACACTGCCCCAAGTAGATTCACATGTTGCATGCCTTCATAATGAGATAATAGCTGCGCTGGTCCTACACCAGGCTGTTATTGTGACAACCCATTTAAAGCGAAGTACATCCCACTTTTGCTTTCATAGTAGGTGTGTGGGTTGAACTTGCTTTCTATCTTATGGTGGAAAGTGTCAAAGCAACACTGATATTCATGTTTATTCAAGAAGACTTGTGTTACTCAGCTCCCCTGTCAGTGATGCTTTGGCTTGATCTGTGTATCATTCAGCACGCCGGTAATGGAACATTTATGTTCCTTGCCTCATTTACTTTCATGTTTAACATCTGTTGGTAATGGTTAAGTTGAATGTTTTTATGACCCCAGCTCTTCAGTAAGATAAGGGCATGCTGGCATTAGGTGCTGTCACTGATGATATAAAATCTGAAAAGTCTGATGCAAGTGTCTCTCCAGCCCCTCCTGAGTCAGTACCTCGTAGAACCACGTTTCTATGCTCTGGCTGTTTGTTGTGGTTGGACCTCCAGCTCCAGTCTCAACACTTAAGCAGGTTTTCTTCCAGGATCACCTTTTATTTAGCTCCATTTATCTCACAGTCAACCCCGACGGGCTTGTCTGTCTCTGCTGAAGAAAAGCATCCCCAACCTGTTTTACTGGGGGGATGGTTTGTTCAGGGTCTTGTGCAGTTTTAATTTTCACCACTGTTATTGGGTTTTTCCACCAACCGGTGCTAGTTCGGTGCCTTTTGCCGGGCGTACACCAAAGGATTTTCACAGTCTCAGACTAAAGACTGATAGTCTTTAGAAATCTTGCTGAAGTCTCGGCGTGCTCCTGTCGTCTTGATCATTAAATGTAAGGTGATAATCTGCAGTCGGCGACCTGATTTATGCCAGTCTTTCTCTAGTCTTTTGAATCAAACATGTTTGATATTATCGCAAGTCCTAGTGTAGTCAAAGTGACGTAAAACAACCAACAACGAATAAAGCCGTTCTCACACAAGCGGAAGCACGAAGCTACAGATCCCGGCAGGGGTCAGGTGCAGAAATAATTTTTGAGGGGTAAGAATCTGTTCCCTCTGTTTATTAAACCTTGTGCAAGGAGTCGTAATCTGTTCCCTCCGTTCATTCAACTGTGTGACTGTGTGGGGGTCCTGTCCGCTTCATATTGTACCCTGGCTTTATGGGGTAATACCTTGCTGCTATGGCACTATGCAGGATTACATCCGCGATGATTGTGGGTTCGATTCCCGTTCATGATATTGTCTTGCACCTTGCCACACATAAATTTTTTTTTGGGTTCCTGCGGGAAAATGTAGGCTATAAACATAGGTGTTATTTATAAATAACAGTTTTGTAGCCACCTATGGAGCCTGGCAGGGTCTATACACAACAAATACAATATTTGTGTTCCATGGCTGAGTAATGGGCCATAAATTACAAAGTGTATGTCAACCTTGCCCCCTGGAATACAGGCACAAACAAGAGCTATCTGTGCATCTGCATGGAGCAAGTGATACAGCATAAACACCTTGCATTAAAAAGATATGAGTTAACCAGTTACTTGATGATACAGTACCCACTTTGAATGCAAGTTTTTATTTGACATAAGATCAATCTTGGCAAAGAATGGTACAGCATTCGCACATAAAGAAACTGTATAATGCTGAGGATAATGGGAGGAATTTTGCAGGAAGGTAAAATAGCCTAGGTGTAGTCTTTTAAATGGTGTCCCTACAAGATTCAGTGTTTATAAAATCTTTAGTCTGAGACTAAAAAACTGTTAACCCAAGTCTTTAGATGTGAGCTGATAATCTTTAAGAGTCTTTTCTAAATCTTTTCAAAGTCTCTAGGTGTACAGAAAGCTTTAGCCTATTCGGTTCTTTAAAAGAAGAGGTTGCTTTCCCCACTGACGCAGGGCTAAAGTGTTGTAACTAGGCCTGTCAAATGATTAAATTTTAAAAATCCAATTATTCACAGGATAGCTGTGAATTAATTACGATTATTCAACATTCCTAAATATAACTGAAAAAGTAAAATTTTTGGTGCTAATAAAGGGCAAAGCAAGTGGCTTTTTTTAAGGAAATACAGGAGAGGTGCATGGAACTTTTGTTTTGAACTCCACTATCCCATTTACATGTGGCCCTTAACCTTTTCATCTTTTAGCCAGTTGCTGAGTCAAACTAACTGGTTAACTTTTTCTGAAAGTAAAGTTGACCGTTTTTCCTAAACAATAGAGGGATTATTTGTTAATCATCACAGCAGATGTTGGTGTGACACCGACCCTTCACATAGAATAGAATAGAAAACTTTGTCTGACCCCAAAAGGTTACAGAAATTCATCTTTGACAGGGCTCCACATCATCTCTACACACACATACAAAACCATCAAAGATCTAAGACCACATATATCTGAACTAAAATCAAACGCATTGATACTTAAAAGACTATTTATAAAATCGTTGTAAAAGAATAGCTCTGGTTCCCATGGTTATTATTTGCGATTATCTTGCCATTGTAGTGTTAGTTAGCGATGTTAGCTTCTTTGTTAGCCAAGGTGGGTTACCTGATATAAAGTGATCGCTGCTGATTGTTGCATTTTTATTCATCTGCTCGTTCCAATCACTTCTTCTGATTGCTTGCAACCAAAAACGACTTTTCTTTGCCTTGAAAGTAGGCAGTAGACATGATCACTTGTCTTTCTGGAGATGATATCCGCAGTAATGCAGGGAGTGACGTAGACCGATAATCCCTCTATACGGTCTGTGACTGAGAAGTAGCGTTTACATGGAACCGTGGATGCAGTTCCGTTCTACCATCCTGCTCTCAATGCAGCTCGGATTGAATTCTGGGATAAACAGGGTTGGTCATTCTGCGCAAAGAAATTATCACGTTAATTCTACAAATTAATCGACCTGCATTAACCCATTAATTTTGACAGCCCTACTTGTAACTCAACTGTATATGCTTATACGAGGAGAAGAAACAGGAAGAGAGATTTTAACAATGGATGAGTTTATTGTGCCCTTTCAAGTGCTGCTTTTGTGCTTCCACCAACTCTGCTTAATTCTAGCTTCCATTATTACGAATGAAAATAACTATTGTGGGTTTCGCCTCGCTATGCTAAGCTTTTGTAATCCCGCCCCCACACCTTGGTTGCATCACCTTGGGTGGGGAAGAAAGCGGTTCTTAGCAAGCACCAGCTCTGGTTAAGCACCCGTTTGGAACCAAGAAACGGGTGCTTTGGCGGTGGAAAACCAAAAAACCGGTCACACTCCGGCACCGAACTAGCTTTGGAACCAGCTCAGTGGAAAAATGGCCCATAGTGTCCAAATGAGGACGGTTTTAGGCTAATTTGACAAGTACGCCTTCTTTAACATCATTACAGAACACATTTTTAAATTTTAAAAACAAGTTAAAAATACCCACAAGTGGACTCTTCTTACTAATTAGGTGACTTCTTAAAACAATGGTATGTACTGAATTTATTATTTCCTCTTACTATTATTCATTATTGTATCCTGAATAATTTTTGACTTTCTTTAATATAGAAAGTACTCTTGTTTCCAATCTTCTGTTCTTTCTGCGTCTCTGCTCTGTCTTCTCAGACCCCCAGACGGTCGTGGCAGATACTTGTACTGAGCCAAATTCTGCTGGAGGTTTCTTCCTGTTAAAGGGGAGTTTTTCCTCTCCACTGTCGCTACATGCTTGCTCAGTATGAGGGATTGCTGAGGTATTGCTGTGGTTGGAAGTCTACATCAACGGGACGCAACCTCAAGCCAATGACTCGATGCAATCTGCTGGGATTCCTTAAATAGGAAACTAACTAAAACTTTTCATATAAAGTGCCTTGAGATGACATCTGTTGTGAATTGGCGCTATATAAATAAACTGAACTGAATTTAATTGATATGAGAGTAAAGGGATTGAATACAGTTGTATGCCACACTTTTCACATTTTTATCTGTAAACATGTTCTACTTTGTGTTGGTCTACCACCTAAAACCACAATAAACTTAATAAATAAGTTGAAGTGGATGATGGAAATCTGACAAAATGTTTCATAATAATACTTTATGATTTATTGCCTTTACCCTATAATACTGGTGGCAAGAATTTATACACTTAGTGGTGAAAGGGCATCTCTATTCTGTTTATATCTGGACAAGCAGTGAATAGATATGTGAATTTGAGTGCATCCGCTACTTTCCAACTTTACCATATCCTTATGACACAGTGTTTGTGTCCATGAGGACCTCTCTGTGAATGTGGGTGTCTTCATGCCAGTGTGATTAATAGCTGCTTTGGAGCTGTGACAGACCACATGGGCGTCTTAAAGCCGATCTCTAATGGCTCATCTCTCCTTGGGCAATCGACTCTGCTCTAACCTGCCCACCTGTATCCAGAAGTCGCTATTGACACACACACACACACATCCATGACCATAGCTGCTCATCGCCTAATTGAGAAAAGTGGGGGTGTTTTAATCTAATCCACTGATGTTTATATACCGAGTGGCCCATAAAAGAGATGTGAGTCTGGCCAATTCATCCATCCCCTCCCTGAGGGCAGGGCAAGGCAAGGCAAATTTATGTGTATAGCACACTTTCAGCAACAAGCCAATTCAAGGTGCTTTGGGTGATTAGGGGGGAAATAAAAGCAGCAATAAAAACTGAAAACACAACATCAAAGACATAAAGAACATTAAAACATACTACTGTTACGACATTCTAGCTATTATTAATAAATTAATCAAAGGAAGCTATAAACAGATGGGTTTTAGCCTTGTTTCAAAGAATCTCAGTGTTTTAGCAGCTTCGCAGCCGTCTGGACATTTGTTCCACATAAGAGGAGCATAGAAACTGCAGCTGCTTTTCCATGTTTGGTTCTAATTCTAGGGATGTTGAGTAGGCTGGAATTAGAAGACCTGAGTGGTCTGGGGGGTTGTTATAGTGACAACAGATCTTCAACATATTTTGGTGCTAAGCCATTCAATGATTTAGAAACTAGTAAAAGTATTTAGAAGTCTATTCTCTGAGCTACAGGGAGCCAGTGTAAGGACTTTAGAACTGGGGTGATGTGATCTACTTTCCTGGTTCTAGTGATGACGCGAGCAGCAGCGTTCTGGATCAGCTGCAGCTGTCTAATTGACTTCTTAGGCAGACCTGTGAGGACACTGTTGCAGAAATCAAT
Source organism: Valencia hispanica (assembly GCA_963556495.2). Lineage (NCBI taxonomy): Eukaryota > Metazoa > Chordata > Actinopteri > Cyprinodontiformes > Valenciidae > Valencia > Valencia hispanica. The sequence goes on along the minus strand of OY747704.1, from coordinate 14,830,253 downwards.
CCAACCAAAGATAAACGCATGAATGAGTTTCTCAAGGTCTTGTTGCGACATTAGTCCTTTAATCCTATAAATGTTCTCAAGGTGATAGAAGGCTGACCTTGATTGCCTTTATGTGACCCTGGAGGTTCAGGTCTGAACCACTAGAGATACTACAAATACTACTAGAGATGTTCTGATACTACTTTTTTCTGTCCGATACCGATTTTGATACCTGGGGTTTAGATATCTGCTGATACCAAGTACTGATCCGACTGTGTCGGTTGCTGCTCATATCCTTTAAGTAAACAAACTCCTTGTGCTCTTTCACATGATACTAGGCCAAAGGCTTTATAAGCTTTTTGGTGTTAAATTTAGCGACATTTGTACCACCTCTGGAAACTTCAGCCCTGCATATTAGGCAATAAGATTTTCATTCTAGCCATGTGAAACAATTATCAAGTAAGATTTTGTCACTGCCTGTGTCGGTGTGTGGTAGGGTTGTAATTTAATTGTATCGGATCGTGTTTAGACAGAAGTACTTGCCGATACAGTGCCTTATTTATACTTTTTTTTGCAGTATCATTGAGTATTTCAGATACTGGTATCGGTATCGGCTCAACTCTAATTACTACACCCAGATTCCAGGCCTGAGCGATAGTTTCTGGCTGTATTAACTAAAGCTGTGTGCTGACTCTTGATCGTTCGTCTTTCGGTCAAAAAATAATTACTTTAGTTTTGTTTCTATTCAGCTGGAGAAAATTGGGGCACGTTTATTCATTGATTTGCTATATGGATTTGATTAGCGTTTGGATGGGTTCAAAGTCACCTGGTGACTGTGACTGATTGTAATGCAGAGCTGAATATCATCTGCATAGTTATGGTAACTAATCTTATTGCTTGTTATAATCTGGGTTAGCTGGACCATGTAGATATTAAATAGGATGGACCCCAGGAAGGAGCCCTGGGGCACCCCACATGTGAACCAGTCAAGTACTGTACCATACAGTCCGATCCAGCTCGGCAGTCGTTTTAATAGTAGATGCCAAAAGGTGTCAACTTTTTTTCGCATTTTTTCACGTTTCAGCCACTTCATTGTATTTTATTGGGATTGTATGTGACTGACCAACTCAAAGTAGCACATAAGTGTGAAGACAACAGAAAATGTTACATGGTTTTCAGAAATGTTTTCAAATAATCTGAAAACAGTAGAACGCATTTGCCCCTCCCAACCCAAAGACCCTTTTTCAAGGCTTTCTATATAGTACTTATTCAATTCCCATGTGTGTTTCAGGTTTCTCACAAACTTCTCCTCTAAATTATAAATGATTCACTGACACTTTACTTTGATGTAATGAAAACTAGGTGCAGTCGATTAAAATCTCATCTAAACTATTTTCTCTTTTTTTTTTTACTGTTTTCTTTTGGAAACCCATCTCCACAATATAATTTACAGCTTAGAATGACCAATTTATTCACTGAGGAGTATCAGATAAAAGCTCACAATTGAAGCCGGGAGGGTGTGTGTGTGTGTGTGTTTGTGTGCTAGTGTGTATACATGAAGTGCACACATGTTCTGAGTGTGTAATTCTTTTCAGTTCACCACCTTTGATGGACCCTCAGAAGAGCAGGGTACGCCTTAAACCGACAGACGATGAAAGTCACTGAGAAAGGATGAAGAAAGACAGAATAGCGAGGATGTGTAAACGTCTTTTAATAGACACATTCATATCCAGACGCAAAACGAATGCAGCCACGCATTCCCTAAATAAGCGGCGGGATACACCCAAACAGGCCGGACATTAAGCAGCTCGATTGACACGAGGAGAGTGATCTGCCGTAATCAGGCTGCAGACTATTGGCTGCAAGGGGCCCCTTTCACATCCATTGAATACAGCTATCCTGGTTCACACAATGCCGGCAATATAAATGCAAATCCTGACATTCTCGTCACTCAGCCCCGTGACGCCTGCCTTACCAAAAGCCCCGGTGCCGCATCATCCCCAGATCTAAATGAGCCGCTATCTGCACAACTGTACATGCGATCTGTGTGCCGATGTGTCTGTGTCAAAGTGTGTAAAAAAACAAAACTTAACACTCACACAGTATGGGGCTCAATTAGAGAGAAGTAAGGAGAGAAATACAGATGCAAAAGTGACGGCAGCGGCGGTTTATGTATGCAGGTCTGCGACCTGCCAATGATTCTAAGATTGTGAACTGTGCTCTTCCTTTGGCTGGTTATTCCTGCCTCCCCTTGCCTTGTCAAGTCCAATCTTCTGCTGCAAAACAAGAAATCTGGGTGATGGCTCGGGTGGTGAGATAGTGTTTACGTCTTAGTGTACGCATGGATGGATTTAGTAACCACCAGCGCCCGTGCGCACACATGCAATTTCCCCGTGTTTTTGCATGCAGTCTGTCATGTAACTGGGTGTTTTTGCCAAACCTCAGAGCTCCACTCGCTCTCCAGATGATGTTCTGTAATCAGAATCGTGAGTTTCCCCTCCTCCCAACACTGCGGGCGCAAGTCTAATCAGCAAAGCCATGAAAAAGAAAAACAAAACCTTCCTACAGTTAGCATTCAGAATGCCAGATCTAGTTAAATTAAGGTTAGTTTTTCTTCAATGTTTGTAGTTATTCATAAAAGTAGAACTGGTTGAAGCATTTGCACAAATTCTGTTTTCCACACCCCCATTATGTTGTTCCATCTCTGTAACTTCTCGATCTAACTACAGTGCCTTGCAAAATATTTCATATGCCTTGAACTTATTCAACATTTTACCTGATAGACCATGACAGAGTAGTACATAATTGTAAGATGGTTTTCACAATAAAAGAACGAAACAAAGCTGAAAGTGCTGCAGGTTTTTAATCCAGGCTCTTCTACTCCTAAATATAATCTAGTTCCAACAATGTCCATTATAGATTACCTAATTAATAGAGTTCTCCTGTTTTCTCAGTATAATTAAAGATGTTCTGTGAAGGTCTCAGAGGTTTGTTTGAGAACATTAGTGAACAAACATCATTAAGACCAAGAAACACGCCAGACAGGTTAGAGATGAAGTAATGGAGAAGTTTAAAGCAGTGTTATGTTATAAAATAGTATGCCAAGCATTGAACATCGCACAGACCTGTGAATCTGAAAATGGAAAGAGCTGCCATCCTACCAAAACAAGGTCATCTACCAAAACTGACCGGCCAGCCAAGGGGAGCATTAACCAGAGATGCAGCCAAGAAGCTTATGGTAACTCTGGAGGAGCTACAGAGATCTGTCACTCTTCTGTGAGTATCTATTCTCAGCACAAGTTGTACACCCCCCCCCCCCTAAAAAAATAAACTTTTAAAAGAAGTGATCAGGTCAAATAACACCAAACCTGAACTTTATGGCGTAAAACACAAAACTTCTCTACAAGCTGGTAGATACGTACATACCCCAAATAAATTGCATCTGAAATTGCAGCAAAAGGTGATTTGGATTTTTATTTGTGAAATGTTTTCAAAAACCATGTATCCTTTCACTTTCACATGTTAGAGTTATGCATTAGTTTGAGCTCATGAAGTCATTTAAATGCATATTGTATGAAGACAGTAGAAAATGTGAAAAACGTCAAGGGGTGTTCATATTTTGGCGAGATATTGTTCGTGTTAGCTGAATGTCAGTCAGAAATCGAGTTGAAAAGGTACACTTCACTTTTGCAAGGGACTGTATCTCTTTTTGTCATCCAGCAGAAAAGGGATTAGGGATTTTGACACATTGTTCGGGAAGGAGTTAATCTTTTAGCTCATCTCGTATTGATTTCTGTGGCGGGGAGATGCACAAACTACAGTAAATGCCATAAAAGCCAATATGTTACTCCGTGGCTTTATTAAAGAGGGACACACGAGAACTGAGCTAAGACAGCATATAGATCCCCTTCCAGTTTTCTCTGAATGCCATGGAGAAAAGTGAAAGTACATCATTAACATAAAGCTCATTAAATGTGGAGCGCCATGTGAAATTTCTCGCCAGCAACTGACTTTGGACACCACCAACCACCATGAAAGATGGCGAGAGCAGACCATCTGGATTATGTAATGAGGGTAAACAAGTCTCAGTCTGAGAGTTGCTAATTGCCTTACATAACTACACAACAGTTTAGTTTCACTCCTAATGACGGGGCGCTACTTATTTATAAAATAAATTTCACATAACACATTCCCTGTGCAACAATGTTAAGTATGTCCCCTGATTGCGTATCGCCACAGACTGCGGGTGTCAGAAGAGAAAAACCTCCTCAAGATTTTGAGACCACAAGTAGACAAACTCTCCTGTCGCTGGAATCTTGCGCATATATATTTAGCCATGTTCCTAAGAATTTCTGACGCTGTCTTTATGGTAGAGAACCGTAGAGGACAGATGCTAAGAGACTTTGGAAATAAGGGATCATTGAAAGAAACCCCTCCCTCGGTGGAACACTTTGCTCCTTAATTCTGTCACCCAAAAAAAAATTGCTCAGTACTGTTTAAGTCCCCAACACTAATAGGAGTAATGCTAATGAGGGTAATGCTAGCAGAGAAATCCCAGAGTGTTGGTCATTAACATTTTAGCGACTGCCTGCTAGTGTTTGGAGCTGTGAGCAAAGGGAGCTCTGCAGGCACTGTAGGGTTCCAACTCCTCCCTGGGGGCATTGCTTGGCACTTTTTCTCTACTCCCTGGGGGAAGAGATATGAAATCCTTTTTTTGGGCTCCTTAAAAAAAAAGACTTCACAGGTCTTTCCCTCAAAGCCTTTACTTTTTTTGTTGCTGTGTCTCCGTTGGTTTGCAATCGTTTCCTGTCTCCTAGTCGCTTTCTCTTCAACTCTATGTTTGTTGAAGTCTGACATGTTTTGTCACTCCTACGTGACAGGGAGCAGAATGCTGCAAATCATACCGCTTATTGCAAAGAGTTGCCATCAGAGTCCCGCTGACAAAACTGATGAGAACAGATCCAAACATCAGATCACCTTGTCCTCTCCTCTACCTTTTCCCCTCATTAGTCAGTGATTCTCACCTCGGTTGGCTTTTCTTACAGTCTGTCCCTCTGGCTGTCTGGTTCTACTCAGACAAATTCGAGTCACCCTCCATTTACCTCTTCCATCTCATGTGTCCTGACTGTCCTCTCTTCTCGTATCTTGCAGAGCGTACCCAGATGACCCCATTGAGGCAGAGCTGATTGATGAGCGCCACCCTTACATCCATGGTATGTATTCCGCACCACTTGCTCAGCCTGAGAGAGGAAGCATGGCCAGTCTGGACCGAATGGCCGGCCGACGTTCGCCTTCTATCGACAGCATTCGCAAGGACCCGCGCTGGCGGGACCCCGACCTCCCCGAGGTTATCGCCATGCTGGGTCACCCTATCGACCCGGTGAAGTCCAACGCCGCTGCCTACCTGCAGCACCTCTGCTATGAGAACGACAAGATTAAGAAGGACGTCCGTCAGCTGAAGGGGATTCCTGTTCTGGTCGGGCTTTTGGATCACCCCAAATCTGAAGTGCACCGCAAAGCCTGCGGTGCCCTTCGGAACATCTCTTATGGCAAAGACAATGAAAACAAGGTGGCCATCAAGAACTGTGATGGTATTCCGGCCCTTATCCGTCTGCTTAGGAAGACCAACGACATGGAGGTTCGAGAACTCATCACCGGTAAGATGAAGATTTCCAATAAAAAATGTTTTTTGCTTTTTCTTTTTATAATTACCGTAAACTCTGTTTACAACTGTATATTTTAAAAGAGGGAGTACATTCATCATTTATATTTTTTGGGTTTTACAGGCTATATGAAGGAGCCATAGAAAAGGAATCATAACTGTGAATCCGACACAGATTTCTGATAAATGATGTGCTGCTTAGGTCTGGACGATAATTCAACGACAACATATATCGATCGATAGACGTGCTGTGCGGTGTGGAAAAAAAGGGCCAATAAAAAAGTTTCCCTTCCTTTTTCATTACAGCCTACAGTATCTGATAGCTTAATACAACAGTCGTTACTCACAGTCACTTTGATCCGATACGGGACACACATCAACAGTGAATGTAACAAAATAAAACACAGGTCAGCCATGTTGTCAAGGTGGAACCGAAGTTTGTGATTGCCACAAAACTTCCTCTGACCTCATAAATAAATGCTGCAAAGTGATCACAGGCTTTTGAGACGAACAGGGGGATGTATTCCCTACCGGAGCCATCTCTGCACTTTTCCCGCCTCCTAGGCGTTAGAACACAGAACTGCGTCTCTAAAATTTGTTACGGTTAAATATTACGATGGTGTTTGCAGCTTACGTATTCATTACAAAGTTCAATTGCTGCAACGGAATCAATAGATTGTAGTTTGACTGTTAAAACTCATAGCTCTTAATTCTACTATAAAGACTGTATTGCGCTCTCAGTTCGTCTGCAAGAGCTCGGTTGACGGCTCTCCGGTGGGAGGAGTTAAGGCTAGGCCCGGTTTTGGACTCCACAGTGAAAACGGTCAGAAAAAAGCTCCAGGATAAGTCCTGGGACAAACGCTCCAGGTCTAAAGGTCTAAAGACGTCTTAACAGTTTTAGAAAAAGAAACCCAACAAGCAATCAGTGTCTTATCGAGTGACACTAAAATTCTTTTTACTTTCCTTCCTGTTTATGCTTAGTTTTTTTCTCAACAATGTGGTGCTTCTTTGAAACCATAACTCTATTAGATTGGCCTCCATACTCCTGTTTTGTGATCCTGTTTATAGATACACATTTGTTATGTTTCTGCAATTTAGTTATGTTAATGTCTAAATATCTGCTTTGACCTCGTACTTTATGTGATTGGTTTGTGTTGCAGGCAAGATTGATTTTTTTTTTTTTTTTGCATTAAACTGGGTGAATCACAGCTTGCTGCTAGGAAGAGATAAGTGGGCATATAGCCTGCAAAGCTGCAAATTAGTCTTTTAATCATGGCGCCGGTACATTTCTGTAATTGATCAGAGCTGCACCATAATGAGGAAATTCTGAGTCTGAGAAGCCGATTCGATCCCAGAAATGTTAGTGTTAAAGCTGAGTTGGTGTATGGAAACGAATAAGGTGATATTTAATTACTTAAAAACCAAGATATTCTGTACTGTAAGCAGAAAGATGGACTGAAAGCGAGAAAGATCTCCCTTCAGAAAAACAAAGGCCACATGAGTATTGATCTCAGCAGAAAAGTCTATAATCTACATCGGATAATGGAAGACGTTTTAATTCTTTTTGGAGGAGCTATTGAATCAGAAGTGATGCTCCGGTAGAAGTCAGCTGGGAAATAGTGTGCGCGCGTGTGTGTGTACGCGCGCGCTCAGTTTATTCCAGCTGATTTAACTCGACACGCTCACACACTGTGGCATCTAAGAAGAGATGAGAAGAGAATTTTTTTTTTTCCTGTGCGCTCGTGTGAAAAATGAGACACTTTAAAGTGAGATACCCAGACCTTGTGAAGTAGGTGCCAAGTGAAAATACAGTGTGCGTGCTGAAATTTAAGAAGGGTGTTTTAAAAAAATTTATAATTTTTTTATGGTTATACAGTCTAGGGGAGGAACACTGTTGTCATGTTAAGTTTCCAGAGCTAACAGCTGCTCTAAAATGATGGTATTATATGAAAATCTGTTCAACTGTCACCTTAAACTCCGAACACGCAGGCTATTATTTACAACGACGTCAGTCTTCATAATCCCAGTGCTTTATGAAACTGTTGTGAGCATGCATTCCTCAGTGTTTGCAGAAGTGACTCTCCTTTGTTTTGACAGAAATGCAGCGGTGAGCGCTGCCGCTGCAGAAATGATTGCCTTTACAGCACCGTGTTGCTCCCTATTGAAGCTAAAAATAACCCTTTACCACAAGACAAGGAGAACGTGGAAGAAAGGAGGCTTTTCTCTCCCCCCACCCCCTCTCCTCTCGCTCATTATTCAGCCCTCCCACGCTCAATCTCTGGGTTCTTTCCCTCTCCTTCATTCATTAGCTACAGACAGTGATTTTCGCTCTCTTGCTGGTTTACTCCTTTTTCCTGCTTTAGGCGGTCATTGCCAGTGCTCCGGCCCCGCGGGAAACCAGCACCTTACAATGCAGGCTCAGCTTGCATCCCCGGCCACTTGTCTGGAATTGGCCATGCTTTTCTACAATTAAATATAATTCAGGGGTTTTAAATACGGGCTCCTTTTCTTAGTTCATGTGTTTAAGGTTTTTGCTGTGGAGGTATGTGCAGCCCCATGCAAAACCACTCAGAGCTCTGTTTTCTCCTAGTGGAAATGGGTGACGTGGAAGGAACCTTGTGGTTTCATTTTCCAACACACACACACACACAAGATATGCAGACAAGTCATTCATATTTTTAGAACTTTTTACTTTTCAGAGTAATTCTATTTTCCTCTCCCAGCAGCATCTGGGCTGTTTGTGGCCTCAAGCAGATTCCTTAGTGAAAAGTGAGATTATGAGGCAGATTTGTGCTGCTTTTTCCACCGATTTTATTGTTCAAAAGAGACTGTAGACGAAGCAAGTTGACATGAACAACACAGAGAAATAAATCATTAAAGATAAATAATGTCTGAACACACATGTCAACGTTTTGTGAGTTGAACCTCAAGGAGGTTGCTGTCTCCGACTTGTTTAACATCCACTTATCTTAAGCTAAATGCATAAAAATTCTAAACCAAATTAATAAGAAATTCATTTTCAACAATTTTATCATCATCATAAAAAAAGAAAATAAATGACAATGGCAATTGTCAATGATTCCCCCCCTACCGTGATCACCACCTTTTTGCTAATTTGATGGGCCTCTATTTGGTCCGTTTAGCAGATTTGTGACGGACAGCAAAACTTTTAAACATTAATAATTCTGTCAAATTGTTTCAGAACTAATTAAGACATATTATTAGTTAAGCTACATCCCATTTCTGCATCTTTTATCTCTGGGTTTGGTCATTTAGTTGTGATCTACGAGTTGACTTTTTTTGTGTCACAAATATATAATGTCCAATGTGTTTTATGTCTTCATTTGGATTTTTATTCGTGTTACAGCTGTTTCCATATGTTTTGAGCTTTATTCTCAATCATACTGGTCAGGATGGCAGCAAGTTTTGAGTTCCACAGTTGATTTGGTGTGGAAATTTGTAAATTAACTCCAGAAATCTAACAATATCTAAAGAAGTTGTGAAAATGCTGGGACAGTCTCACTGTCTGCAGTGAAACAAGTTCCAAGCCACCATTTGCAAGCTGTAATGCCACTCAGAGAAGAAAAGGTCATGATTCCAAAAGAAAAAGAAGAAGCCCGGTTACCATTTGAAAATGCCCTGAGAGATGGATTCCTTACTTTTTAGGGCACATGTCCCATGGTCTGATGGGACTGAAGTGTTGGGCCTTCATGGTCGTTGTTATATTTGAAAGAACAAAGGGAGAAGCTTTCAAGCCTGAGAGCACCATCTTAACTGTGAGGTAGGGGGGGTGGCTTCTGATATGGAAGACATTAATAAATAAATATCTGACGTATTCTCTCTTTTATTATTGTGGCATTTAGCAAATAGAAATAATTTCAATAATTCTAACTTGCCTAAAATGGGAGAAGTTTGTTCAGATTTCACTTCAGACAGCGAGGAAGAAGATGTGTGTCTAAACGTCTGGTTTCAACTGTATACAGTGATATTTAAAAATTGGCCATGCAAAATGTGGCTGGATGGTTCCGTAGGTTTCTGGCTGATAACATCACAGCCAGCAGACCAACCACAGAGTGCCAATAACTTTGATCGGGCTCCTAAGCTGGTACCGGGGATCAGATCGGGACGTCCCTAGGGGACAATGAAGTTCATTCTTGAGAGAGACAATAGAGCTGAGGTCCCCCAGTAAGGTCCAGGAGACACACTGCTGACTTAAATTTCTGCACATAGGTGTGTGCCGCCAAGCCCTTCCAGTCATATTTTAATGACTTCTTTCTACTCGTTAATCTCTTCTCACAGACCGCACACACTCATACACATACATAAATCTTTTATATATACATTCAGCACCGTGAGTCCACATATTTAGATCTCCATCCTCGTTCGGTTTCTTTATGCATTTGGCATCCCCCTTTTCTAAACTGTGTCCGCTTGCTTCTTTGCCATTGCGACTGTGATGGATGGCAGAAGGGGTGAGGAGCAGAAGGAAGGGAGGAGAACGGTAATGGGCAGAACTAAGTTAATAGCTCTGCTTGAAGAGCAACATGTCTGCCAGTGGTGCCTGGAAAATGTAATTAGCCCCCGCTACAGCTCCAGTCCCGTTCCCAGTCCTACTCTCCGTCCCTCCAGCCTTCCAATCAAAGACAAAAAGGAGGGTGGTACGGAAAAGGAAAGACAAGGCATGAGAAGAGGATCAGAAGACAAACGTACTTCCTTTGATGAGTTTTGGCCTTTTAATTGAAAAATATCACACAAGAGCACAGTTTTCATGCTTCGAGCCAGACTTTGTTGTCTTTCATTTTGTTTTAAAAGGGAAATGCGACCCAGTCAGACTGTTTACCCCTGAGAAGTTTCCTCAACAGATAAACAGCATTAATAAATCAGAAAGGAACAGCACTTCTAGACCTTGAAAGTGGTCTGAATTAGTTATCGAAGTTGCTTGTGAAGTCTTGGTGCCATTTTGTGGATCCTGACTTTATTTGACCAAAAAACAAAATAAAGAAGGCTTATGTAAATGGACTGAACGTATATAGCGCTTTTCTAATCATACTGACCACTCGCTTTACACTGGAGCCACATTCGCCCATTCGCACTCACAAACGCTCACCGATATGCAGATCGGTTGGCAACTTGGGGTTAAGTGGCTTGCCCAGGGGCACATCGGACATGTGACGGGATGACACTAGAATCAAACCTACAACCTTCCGATTACAAACCTACTGCTCTACCCACCGAGCCATAGTCGCCCCAAGATCAGTATCCAGTGTCATTTTGTTGCTTTTACTAAAAACGCATCTATCATTCAGCAGATGATGTGAAAAATTCAGTCTTCATTCTGGTTTCACTGTATTCGCATGGTGCATAAGGTCAGTTTTTAGGCACATGTACATGCATACATACCGTACGTACATACCTACTTGCATTCATTCATTCATTCATTTACAAAGTTGCCTGCTCATACCAGGTGCTTAGTGAGTGTTTCTGCCTCAGGTTAGTTCCAGAGTGCCTGGAAGACAACAGGACTCCCCTCAGGCATCTGTCTCTCACAATCCGACAGAGGACAGCGAACTGACTAAACCCGATCCAGAATCACTGGCCTGAAACAGTGACAGTCCGCTGGATGGAGATCGTCACTTCCACAGCACTCTGTCATCCTGAATAACGCTCTGTCAGTGGGCTGTATGCCTGTCGGACTTGATGGATTGCCGCCACAGCAAAGACATGTCTTTCCCTCCCCTTAGGCTTATGTGATCAGCATAGAGGTGACTGATTCCAGCGGACTGAGCAGTATTTCAGCTGGAACACTGGCGGTGACAGCGAGTCGGCCAGGGTGGAAAGAATTTGCAAGGCTGTGTGTTGCTTCATGCGTCGTCTTGGGCAGTTAAAGGTCCCGGTACCTTTTACTCCTCGGTAGTTCTTATACTTTCTTTAAATGCTGCTGAAACAAAGGAAGGTGCTTTCTAAAAAAAAAGCTACGTTGGATATATGCAGTTAAACAGATGCTGTCATACTGTTAATTAAAACAGCATACAGTTGATTTCATGGTAGGGTGGAATATATTAACAAACGACAAAGATGATGAAGACGTATTTTGTGAATTACCGGTGTCTGTTTGTTTACCTCTCACCCGTTGAAAATACGGAGCACGTCGTAGCGCTCCAAAAATGGACTTCATATTTTCCACACAGTTTGTTGACCGGGATGATACTGTAAAAAGATCACTCTCGGTTCTGCGTTAGCTCTGTTAGCTCTGTCACAAACTGATGCTAACGACACAACGTAATCAAGCTGTCAGCCTGGCAGGCAGGCGTGAATGTTCTGCTATCTGTCATAATACCAGGGCTCACACAGCTCATATAAATGCTAGATTGTTGTTGCATTCATGCATGGATTATTTATATTTCATTTAAAGGCTTTTTTTAATTGGGCACATAGCAGTATAAAATTCTCAAATACCATAAACTTGAATGAAAAATAATAAAATAGAGGATACAACTAATCCGGTTTATGGCTGGGCCCCATCTGAAGCTTTCTAGTGGTAATTTGCCCCACACAACATGGATTCCTTGGTTGTACATTCCATGTGTGCCATGAGTTCATGGCATATTGTTTGGTCACATTTGTGTGTCTTTCACTTTATCGAGTCATTTAGAAGCATTCAAGCAAGAAAAAAAAAATGACTGCAGCTGCGTTCACAACCAATATGTACATGTGCTCCCTTTTTATGAATTTGTGTATAGCGGATCTCGTTAATGCTTGTTTGTTGGGCAACATCAGTCCTCCCAGCCTTTACACGACATCAGGAATGCAGGAACAAATCTTTCAACTGGTGCTGAAAAGTTTCCGTCTTGTGTCCGGCCTCATCTCATTTATGCGATGATCTCATTGTCTCCACACATCTTTAAGGGAACTCTAGTCTACCTGCCAGTTTCTCTTGAATGGGGTGAAATCAAGTTTTAAAAATATGGGGGTAACTGCGTTTTCACTGTGTCTGGCTTAAAATTGTGGAATGGTTAACCTCTACATACCTGTACTGCTTAGACCACATAATCTTGAAAATTACTGCTTTTTTTTTATGGTTATGGAATTCGTTCCTATTTTGTCTGTAAGCTATCCAATTTGAAGCACTATTGTTACCTTTGGTGGTTATTAAATGAGGAAAATATTTTCATCAAATTAAACATTGAATGAAGTCTAATAAATACACATACTCAAGAATTTAGAGGTGCTAAATTATGTACTGTATAAAAACATCCCCAGCAATTCCAAATGTCCTATACAACATACTGTATTTTGCAATGAATAATGATAAAACTGATATTCTGGTTCTGATTGTATCATTCGAAAGCAATAACATTTAGTGACTTACAAATGTGTCATTTTAACAATCCAGCTGTGTAATATGCTCCCATTGTGGGGTCATTTAAAAGAATAATGGCACAGGCGGCACAAGAAATTTGGGGACTGGAAATAAAAAGCAACAAAAAAATAAAGAAGCACTTTTTGTTGAATTTGACGTCTTTATTTTGCCCTGAATGTGCTTGGAGCATTAGGATAAATCACCTAATTTATGCTTCATTTGGTTTATTTCTGATCAATTAGAGTTACTAATACAGCGTTAAGGTTTAATCCCAGATTATCCGTCGATCCTTAAATACATGCAAATAAAAAGTATGGGTGGTTCAAACTGGGGGAGCATCAACCATGAGACTCATGCTTCAAAGGTGTGGCAGGTCCTGATGTGCCGCTTAATCCTCTTCATTTCCTCGTGTTTAAAACGGCATAATACACTTTTTTCAAAACCTATATGTACATTACCAAGATAGGAAACTGTGGGACAGTAGTTGAACATACAGTTTTATTTTATGCTATTTTAGCTTTGGGATTGAAAAAATCAAAACAGCAAAAAAGTCAATTGATTAATTGGGACCCAGGGACTCGTTGATACTTTATGTCTAGCAATGACCTCACCTTTTGGATCTGCATAGAAGTATTACTGATGCAAAACATCTGGGACTAACAAAGGCATTAGCTTCCCAGAAAAATCATGCAGGTTTTTAATTGGTTTGTTAAAGTAAAAATGCGTTCTTTGCATCAGTTTATATGTGTTAAGGATAGGTTTTATTGTTTTAACGTCTTGCTCCAGCAGAACATTCAAGTAAAACGTGATTTTTCATCTAATTGAATTGAGTTTTAAAAGTACAAGTTTCTGCACTGTTTAATGTTACTGTCACGTGTGCTTAATCGGTTTTTTTCCCGCCCATAATATTTGTAGTCTGTAAGTTTCATTTATGGAACTAAAAGCACTCAAAGCATAAATACATGGAGAGAAAAAATGAGGTTGATTCAGGATGGGTAAATACTTTCACCAAAGTCAGCGAAGGAACATAATTCTGGTGTTTTGCATCCAAATAAAGCTTTAATTATGCTGATGGAAGCACAACGCTATGTTTAAGTCAAACACACTGTTCAACGTTCAGTAAAGAAAAAAAATATATTGAATTATGGAGGTATGAAATTTACTGTGAATAAAGCACACAATTATTCAGCAGTGTAATTACTTTAGCTTTGGGAATGTTCGCCCCTGGATTTATTCTGTCAGGCAACATTTGCAATACACTATGTATCCCTGAGGGTCACTGAAATCCTTCATTCACATTCACATTAATAATTTACTGCTAATATATGTTGTGTTCCCAACAATCACTGGCATTTTGTTAAATATTCTTCGGCAGGGTGGGATCAATTTTAGTTCAGGGCCTTATAAACAGCTTAGGTTTTTTATAAACAGATGTGTTCTTTAGATTAAGGATGAAGTTTGAGTGAAGATGCAAAAATTAAGGATTTAAAATAACAGAGGAACACGGAAACTTAGTTACTCTAAGGAGTCTATTTATCCTTCAGTCATTGAACCTTTTAGCAAAAAAAAAAAACTGCGTTTCTCAAGCATAGTGAAAGTTGTGGAGTTATTTTTAGTCCAGCTATCTTTTCCTCTCTCCCCTTGTATGTGTCTGAGCACGACTGCACAGAGGAAATACTGACCGTCTGGAAAATGTACAGGAAATGTTTTAAAGAGCCGAGCCAGGGTGGACGGCGCTCTGCTAATGGCCCGCCGTTAAACTGCACAACGTCGTGCAAAAAAGAAGGGCACAGGCAAGCACTGGGTTGTTTTCTCTTTAAACAATGTAGAATAAGTTAGCTTCTGACACAGTACAGATTTCTTGATGTGTAGAAACCTTCCCCCTGAAGGTTTACATCCCACCCTTTAATTCAGTACAAGGAAAGGAGCAAAAGGGAGGGATTAAACACCAGTTTGAAGTAGAAATACTGTCATTTCCTATTATTTGTTCAAACACCTTTTGCGACGCCCAGGTCCTGTAACCAGTGGGTTGCCGGTTCGAGCCCCCTGCTCCGTCCGTCTCAGTCGTTTCATCCTTTTGGGAGCTTTGCTTCTGTCAGTCTGTCCCAGGGCAGCTGTGGCTAAGGAGGAATGACTGAATGTGGAGTCGAGCGCTCTGGAAACCTCGAACTCGATAAAGCACTATACAAATGCCGGCCATTTACCATGTAACGTAGGTAAACCTCTTATCTTAAAAACATGAACCCCACCAACCCCACCCCCACGACAAATTTTGTGAACAGACGCGGTGACAAAAAAACCCCCCAATTGGATGGATTGCTTTTTTTACTCTATTATTGTTGAGACATATTACTACTGCTGATATCTAAAAATCCAGAATGCTTCACGGCGAACAGGTTGAACGCTGGAATGGATAAAACAAAAGCTGTTATACTTCCTGTTACCTGCTAAAAGTCTAGCGCCCTCTCTCTCTCTCTCTGTCTTGCTGTCTGAATGAACTTTGATCATCAAAAAGCTACTTACATCTCTGTTCGTCCTCTTTGACTTTATTTTTAAACACCTGACTTATAAAAATAGCTAAGTTCCTCTATCCTCCTCTGTCAAGCTGATATCAGTTCAGTCGTCCTACAAGCCCGTTCCTGGTGGTAAATCTAATATATGTTGTTGAACCCCATAGAACAAAGCATTTTATTTTGTGACTTGCACGGGTGCGCTTCCAACATATTCCCCCATCTCTCAACTTCTTCTCCCTGCTTCTTTGTTGAAAACTTGCTCTGCACACACCAAACTCTTATCTAGTTTCCTGCATGTCTCTGTGTTTTCTTTGCTTTTGTTTTGTTTTTGTTATTTCGCTCGTGTAAAATAAGCTGGAGGTTATTTTTCTGTGATTAGATGTGCAGCCACTGCCTCCTCCCCCGTACCGGGTCGTTTGGAAGGTGACTGATGCGTAAAATCTCGCCCAATGCCGATTTCATAGAGGGAAAATGATCCGGTCACACGCGGCATCTACAAAACAAGTGGTACAGTAGCACTTGAGCTAGTAACGCTGGGTGATGTGCAGTATATGAGCAAAATAGCATGAATGTTTCAACAAATTCTACTAGTGATATTTTAAGATAAAGTAGTGATTTATTTTGTTTATATGACATTATATTATGATGTCCAGCTTGTGGGTGGGTTAAAGCTAAACTAAATGTGCTTTTGATTTTACTCATGAAGTCTGCTTGACTTGTGTCTTTGTCTGCTACTAAGCTTTCACTACATTGCATCATTTTCCTTTTCTGTCTACACTTTTCTTCACTCCTCTTTTCTGGCTGTCTGGTATCTCTCTCCTCATTCTTTACATCTCTTTATATTTTTCATTCTTATTGTTTTTCCCATCTTCTTTCTTGCTTCATCCGCCCTCACTTCGACTCTTGTCAAAATTGAAAATATCCTGAGTGCCTTTTGTCTGTTGATAGTACTATTTCTAAATGAGTTCTTTGCCCTTTTGAAATCTCTACTCTCTAAATGTGTTTATGCTATTTCTCCTCTCTGGCTCCCCCTTCAGGTACTCTGTGGAATCTGTCATCCTATGAGCCGCTGAAGATGGTGATCATCAACCATGGGCTGCAGACCATGACCAACGAGGTCATAATCCCCCACTCGGGTTGGGAGCACGAACCCAACGAGGACTCGAAGCCACGCGACGCTGAGTGGACCACCGTGTTCAAGAACACATCTGGCTGCCTCAGGTAGGGCTTTGCACAAAACCAAAGGAATTGTACACATAATTCTGCCGTCTGAGCTGTAGATCTGTGCAGGTTCTCCATGATTAGCTACCATGAATCTCTTGGCTGCCTCTCTGATTAATGATCTCCCTTTCCGCTTAGATGGCCATGTCATGCATTGAACAGAGCTGTGTTAGAAGGTTAAAGCTGGAGATTCAATTCCCAGAGGGAAGTTAAGTGTTGTTGTAGCTCATACAGTTAACTCTTTAAGGAGTTGTAGTAGATCATGATGGCTGTGGACAGGAAGGATTTCCTGTAGCGGTCTGTGTTGCAGCGAAATTGAAGAAGCCTCCGACTGAACACACTCGGCTGTTGTAGGATAGTCTCAAGAAGAGGATGCTCAGGGTTGTCTGTAATTTTATTTGATTTTATGAAGAATTCTTCTTTGCATCATCATCACCAGTGGTTCCACAGTCGTCCCCAGAACAGAACCAGCCTTCTTTATCGGGTTGTTTAGCCTTTTTAAGTCCCTGGCTCTGATGCTGCTACCCCAACAGATGACGGCTGAAGAGATTACACTCTCCACAACAGACTTGTAGAAGATTTCCAGCATTTTGCTGCAAACCTTGAAGGAAACTAAGCTTCCTCAAGAAGTACAATCTGCTCTGTCCCTTCTTGTAGACGTCTTCACTGTTCAGTCTCCAGTCCAGTCTGTTGTCAAGGTGAACTCCGAGGTATTTATACTCCTCAACCACCTTCACTTCGTCTCCCATGACAGATGGTCTTTTATAACCTAATCCTGCTTTAAACTTCTCCACAACGTCATCCCAGACCTGTCTCCTGAGTTCATTTATGATGCTGAATGTTCTATAACAAACCTCTGAGGCCTTCACAGAGCTGCTGGATATGTACTGAGATTAAATATCAGACAGATGTTTTCTGCTTAATAATAGAGTGGCTTTGCCCTGGATTTTATTTAGCGATTTCAGAGTGAAGTGGCCTGAACACAGTGGCACGTCTCACTGTTCAGATCTTTATTTAGGAAACATTTTATACCATCTCTCCTTTCCTTTACAGTTTGCAGTTATGTACTAATTGGTGTTGGTCTGTCACATAAAATATATAGACATTTTTGGTTGTAATGTGACCAAATGTGGAAATGTTCAAGGGATATTCAGACTTTTGCTGTGGATTGTAGATGAATATTTGTTTAAAATGTTAAATGCACACAAAATATGAAATATATTTGAGGAAAAGAGGAGCAATTGAATATTAGTTTAAAAATGTTTTCTTTGCTAAAATAGCTTTCAGAATCTTTGCTGTTTGCTGCTTCTCATTTATTTAAATGTGGAGCTTTTCTCTCTCATCAGGAATGATTGGAAACTGTATACATTTGGGTTTTGGACCACCGTTTGGCTCATGGTGGATGGACTGAAGATAATTAGCTATAGTCCCGCTCTGACTGTCTCCCTCTTTATACAAAGAAAAAAGAAATGACATTTAAAATGGCTTACAGAGAATGTGCTCAAATTATTGAAATGATAATTTAGGAAAAATACAGTGTTGGCTTTTCTCGGTAAAAAAAAAAAAAAAGAAAGAAAGAAAGCCAGTAATATGTTTTAAAAGCTCAGACAGATTTAAAGCTTCGCGACAAAACCAGTTTTTAGGAGAAGAAAAGAGGCAGAGAGACAGCAGGCACAAATGAGTAGCCAGATGGTCGATTTATTCAAGTAAAATTTTCTCGGTGTTTCCAATATGTGCAGACATTTAAGTGACCGTCCTGGATTTAACTGTGGATTACTTTAAGTGGCATGTTTGTTGTGACTAAGATGGCAGTTGCAGAGAGAGACAGGTGTGATATATATTTGACTGTTAGTGGACCGTGGGTCAGGGTCAGTTATAAGCTCTGTAGGTGCTTTATTGATTTATGATGTAGCAGATGCAGTGTTCCTTCCATCCTGACCTGTGGGTGTTTGCATGTAAGGAATGGCCATCTGTACTGGGATCACTGGGCGGCTTTTGTCTGTGACAAAACATCAAACCTATTTACAGCTCACGGCGCACCATTAACCTCCGTTTGTCCACCGTGCAACATGTGATCACTCCTGAAGAGGTTTTACAGCTTTTGTATTTTGGGAAGTAGTTTACCTCTAAATCTCCTGTTACCCTGTTACTGCTCTGACACAGCAACCTGAGTCCCAGGAGGGTTCACAAAATGCAAAAAGCCACAACAGAAGTAATGCTAAAACAGAAGCCTATCATGACTTCCATTTCAGCAAAAATTCTGCCTAAATTCCATTTTAGCATACATTCTGTTTTAGCATTACTTCCATTTAGCATTCTGTTTTAGCATACATTCTGTTTTAGCATACATTCTGTTTTAGCATACATTCTGTTTTAGCATACATTCTGTTTTAGCATTCATTCTTTTTTGCATAAATTTCGTTCAGTTTTAGAATTTCTGCCATAGGGGTGTTTTGTTGTTGTGTTTTTGTTGGGTTGTGGCTTTAGTTGTTGCATTGTAGCTTTTGTTGTTGTGTTTTTGGTTGTGTTGTGGCTTTTGCTGTTGCATTGTAGCTTTTGTTGTTTTGTTGTGTTGTGGCTTTTGCTGTTGCATTGTAGGTTTTGTTGTGATGTGTTTTTGTGTTGTGGCTTTTCCTGTTGCATTGTATCTTTTGTTGGTGTGTTAAGGTTGCGTTGTAGCTTTTGTTTTGTGTTGTGGCTTTTGTTGTTGGAATGTAGCTGTTGTTGTTGCGTTATGGTTGCATTGTAGCTTTTGTTGTTGTGTTATGACTTTTGTTGTTGCGATCTAGCTTTTGTTGTTGTGTTATGGTTGCATTATAGCTTTTGCTGTCACTTTGTGGCTTTTGTAGTTGTGTTATGGCTTTTGCTGTTGTATTGTAGCTTTTGTAGTTGTGTTATGGTTGCGTTGTAGCTTTCCTTGTTGCAATGTAGCTTTTGTTGTTGCATTACGGTTGCATTGTAGCTTTTGATGTTGCGTTGTGGTTTTTGTTGTTGCGTTATGGTTGCGTTGTGGCTTTTGTTGTTGCATTGTGGCTTTTGTGGTTGCTTTGTGGTTGCATTGGGTCTTTTGTTGTTGCAATGTTGCTTTTGTTGTTGTGTTATGGTTGCGTTGTAGCCTTTGTTGTTGCGTTGTGGCTTTTGTTGTTGCTTTGTGGTTGCATTGGGTATTTTGTTGTTGCAATGTAGCTTTTGTTGTTGTGTTATGGTTGCGTTGTAGCCTTTGTTGTTGCGTTGTGGCTTTTGTTGTTGCATTGTAGCTTTTGTTGTTTTGTTGTGGTTGTCTTGTGGCTTTTGTTGTTGTTGTTGTTGCATTGTGGCTTTTAAGTGTGTGCGTGCATGAAGTGTGTGCATACATGAAGGTTGAGCCTGGGGGAGGAGGGTATAACTGTGATCATGCTTTTAATTATGTGGGGGAGGGATGGGAATGTGGTCTTTGTGGGGACATTGTAATTTTGCAAAGCACTTTGCGTTGCAATTGTTGTAGGCTATGCTTTATAAATAAGATTTGTTTGATTGATTTGATTGATTTTGTTATTGCAATGTAGCTTCTGTTGTGTTATGGTTGTATTGTAGCTTTTGTTGTTGTGTTGTGGCTTTTTTTGTTGCGTTATGGTTGCATTGTTGCGTTTTTTGTTGCATTGTAGCTTTTGCTGTTGTGTTGTAGCATTTGTTGTTGTGTTATTGTTGCCTTGTAGCTTTACTTGTTGCAATGTAGCTTTTTTTGTTGCGTTGTGGCTTTTGTTGTTGCATTGTGGTTGCGTTGGGCCTTTTGTTGCAATGTAGCTTTTGTTGTTGTGTTGTGGTTGTGTTGTGGCTTTTGATGTTGCATTGTAGCTTTTGTTGTTGTGGTTGTGTTGTGGCTTTTATTGGTGCAATGTAGCTTTTGTCGTTGCGTTGTGGTTGCGTTGTGGTTGCGTTGGGACTTTTGTTGTTGAATTGTAGCTTTTGGTTTTATGTTATGGTTGCGTTGTGGCTTTTGTTGTTGCAATGTAGCTTTTGTTGTTGCGTTGTGGTTGCATTATGGCTTTTGTTGTTGCAATCTAGCTTTTGTTGTTGCACTATGGTTGCGTTGGGACTTTTGTTGTTGCAATGTGTCTTTTGTTGTTGCGTTACGGTTGAATGGTAACTTTTGTTTTTGTGGTTGTGTTATTGCTTTTGTTGTAGCAATGTAGCTTTTGTTGTTGCGTTGTGTTTGCATTGTGGCTTTTGTTGTTGCAATCTAGCTTTTGTTGTTGCGCTATGGTTGCGTTGGGACTTTTGTTGTTGCAATGTGTCTTTTGTTGTTGTGTTATGGTTGAATGGTAACTTTAGTTTTTGTGGTTGTGTTATTGCTTTTGTTGTAGCAATGTAGCTTTTGTTGTGGTTGCATTGTGGCTGTTGTTGATGCATTGTTGCTTTTGTTGTTGTGTTATGGTTGCATTTTATATTTTTTTTCTGTTGTGATTGCGATGTGGCTTTTGTTCTTGCATTGTAACTACACATTTGTTGCATTATGGTTGCTTTGGGACTTTTGTTGTTGCAATGTAGCTTTTGTCGTTGCGTTATGGTTGCATTGTAGCTTTTGTTGTTGTGTTATGGTTGCATTGTAGCTTTTGTTGTTGTGGTTGCGTTGGGGCTTTTGTTGTTGCAATGTAGCTTTTGTTGTTGCATTATGGTTGCTTTGTAGCTTTTGTTGTTGCAATGGGTCTTTTGTTTTTTCATTATGGTTTCATTGTAGCTTTTTTTATGGTTGTGTTGTTGCTTTTGTTGTTGCAATGTAGCTTTTTTTGTTGCATTATGGTTGCTTTGGGACTTTTGTTGTTGCATTGTAGCTTTTGTTGTTGTGTTATGGTTGCGCAGTAGCTTTTGTTGTTGCATAATGGCTTTTGTTGTTGCATTATGTTTGTGTTGTGGATTTTGTTGTTGTGTTAAGGCTTTTTGCTTTTGTGTTGGAACTTTTTGTATTGCTTTTTGGATTTTGCATTTTGTTGAACCTTTTGGGCCACCATAGTTAACAGTATTACCCTCAAACTATCAGACACTTACACCAATATAGTAAGCCCGTTCTTAGGGCTTGTAACTTGAGTTTTGTTTTAAAATGATCAACTTATCAAACACTTATTTGCAACAGAGTGTGGTAAAATCATAACTATTGAATAAAGCTGTAGCCAGTACTGAAGGAAGGATGACTGAGTCACGCTGCTCCAATTTGCTTGTTTTCATCTTTGTTCCTAAAAGTTTATCCACAAAAAAGCCCACTTTGCTACAATAATGGTTCAGTTTCTTTACTTAGAGAGTAATTTCTTAAAAGAAAAAAAATATATATATATATATTTGTACCTTATTAACCTTGAGGTGTTAGGAGAAAAAAAAACTCCCAAAGTCTTATGAAATTGAAATTGGCTGCCCAATGGTGTGGGGGTTTCCGTTGTTGTATCACAGAAATAACGTTGCTTTTGTTCAGATCTGGATTGGTTCATATCTCAGTGAGGTCATATGCTCTCTCAGTGCTTGCAAAGTGTTTTCTGTGGGGGGCTTGGACCTCCTCTCTCAGCTGAGTAATAACGCTATTAGGCTCCTTATAGTTGGGAGTTTAGTGTATGCATTTTTCTACTAGATCACAGCGGTGCATTTTTGTGTTTAAGAATGAATAATAGTTTTTAAATGCATAAAATAAGGTAAAAAACGTTCCACAAATTAAAGTAGTTGCACTGGAGCAACATGTAATATTTTTAAACCATTTCTATACCTTGATGTCCTTGATCTTTGGTGATGAGCTTTGAGTTTGGAAATGCTCCCTGCCTTCGCTCTTATCTTTAGTTGGGACTCTGGCTGGACCACTCCAAAACATTTATCTTACTTTCACTCAGAATAAAAGTGTTGGTATAATTGAAAGATTATTTTAAACCAAAAAATTCCAAGGGAAAGTTTGGTGCTAAATGTACTTCACAGTAATACTTGTTTGATTCACCGCCCAGACTAATTAGTTTTAGTAAGCTGTACTGTAGGAGTGTTAGAGAAATTTTAACTGTCTTTTTTGGAACATTAAGACTACAAATGTGTTTTTAAAGAACTTGTAATCAGCAAATAATATTCCATTCCAGATTTGACTGGTTATGGTGTCGGTTTTTTTAATGCTTGTTTATTTCTGAGGGGGTGCTAATGGACGGTAGAAAAACACTGAAAAAGCTACCTCTTTTTGTGTTGTTACACCGAGAGTAAAGATGTTATCCTTATAATCTCTGTCTGGTGTAGAATAATTCAATTCAGGATCGGTCTTAGTATTTTAGATCTTTCAATAAAAATGGTAAAATGCAGCCCTTACTCCTTCTAAAACCTTCTGTCAGTCTGCCCCAGGACAGCTGTGGCTATAATCATAGCTTGCTTCCACCAGTGTGTGAATAGGAGAGTGAATGAATAATGGAGTTGTAAAGCACTTTGAGGGTCTCGCCATTAATATTATTATTATTAAAACCGTGAATTAGCCCTTTGGTTGAGCGTCGATAGAAAACTCCAAAGCAGATTCCATCTTCAACGTTGTTAATGGCTAAGAGTTGCAGTGTTTACAAGTCATTCACACCTTGATCATCACTCAGTCTCTATTTTTTCTTTCAATTAGGCTCTTAAAATGCTGCCTGATTATGCGATTTTTAAACTGGTGGCGATGTCTTTTATGCTTACGTAACAGAGTTGCCAGCCAGTCAACCCGGCCGTGTTTATTACTGGACTCAGCAAGGCAACTCTAGAGCTACTTCCCTTCTCACTTCAAAAAAAAAGACATGCGCATAGCTTTGACAGGGTGTCAAGCTAAAAAACGCACAACTTCATCTGGATAGTAGCTCTTCATGAGACGGACCACACTTTCACTTTTAATGCTGGGGGATCTCGTGCCACGAGCCACGTTAAATTTACCTGAATCACTATGAAGTTGACACTAAACACCTGAAGCTTAAACCTGATATTTCCACAAGCCTTTGAAGTAATCAGGGTAAGAGAAGCAGCTGCTCCCATGGCTCCTTACAATAAGCTTTCCTTAAACAGCTGATCATAGGGGAGCTGTTTAACAAACACTCTCCTTCTAGGTTGGCGCTGACAGACACGTCTTGCCTTCAAAATTCTCTGATCACATTTATTCCGTAATAGATTTCAACTGATGTCGTCAGTGCCTTCTTCATCACTTAAGTTACTCTTCTTCAAATTGGAAATGTTGAGGAGGAGTACTGCTTGTTTCCCTGAAGCGTCTAGAGAACTCATTACTACTATGAAAGCATTGTTATACAGTGTTACCCTACGAATAGAAAGTTGTTGTTTTTTCTATTAATCTGAAACCAAAGGCCTTTTTTTAAACCTTTTTAATGTAGCTTCTATTTTAGCATTGCCATAACAAGTTCAAACAATTATTTAAAAATATAGTAGCGCATTGGAAAAAAGAAATAATTACGTATTCAGCTTATAAACAAAAAACATGCTTAAACTTTTTTTTTCAAAGTATGAAAAAGCTTAAATAAGATCTTGTGGTAACAATTGTTATCAGATATTGGGTTTCTTTCTTTCCTAACTTTTGCTGTCTTTAAAATAACCTCTCGGTTTAACAACCGAGTGGCAAATTTTCAGTTTTTCCGTTTAATCTTTATTTAAACTGGCAGGACAGATTTAAAAACAGGGGCTTTGGTGGGAAAAAGGGAACAGGGAGTATGAGAACACACAACATTTAAATAACACAAGACTCCTCTAAGTAGTAATATACAATATGCACACTGGATTTTCTTAATACCTTTTTTTTAACTGAAGTTATGAGCCTTGCAAATCTAAAAAAACAAAGTACATATATCTCCAAGTACATATATCTCCTCTATAGAGGTCAAACTAACAAGATAAACACACATATTTCCCAGTTTTTGCAAGTAATTTCACGCGTCTCATATTCCTTCTGTTTCCATCGGAATAGCCTCCATCTTCCACATATGGGCTGCCCTCCACCTTCCCTGCTGTATTGGTGTTTTTGGCTTCCTCTCAGAGTGACAGACGGTAGTAGTGTTTGAAAGACAGAGTGTGTGTGGGTTAACACGCCTCATGGCTGGCCGCTATTCTCCGCGCCGCCTGGGCCAGCCAAGCCTGTCTAGACTGTAGTCCACAACTCGCCTCTCTCGAAAAACTTGTTGGTGTGCTGGTCGATGTCCAGAACGATATGGCAGAAAAGCAGCATCGGTTATACACAAATGCATGGCGTTGTTTGTCTTTAGTGAGTGTGGAAGCTTGCTTTTAGTCTTTCAACCTTCTGCACTGAATATCAACCGTGGCAAACCAAGAGGGACAGACGGGGAAGCTCTCTGATCTAGCTGAGAGAAGTCATAGCATTTGACATCGGTGCCTCAGAGGACGCGCTGGTGTCGCCGCCTGCCACTGCCTGCTGCTGACTTTCATGAGTTTATTCATTGTCTGTCACATATATTTATCTTTTGTGTTCAGATTGTAAACACTATATCCCTATTTTAGCACCCTTGATTTGTACTCAGCTAATTTCTGTCACATATCTCTAAATCTAACTATAACACCCCCCCCCCACGCACACACACACACATCTTTGACCCAAGATTCTGGGCCTTCTGAGGAGGATTTGTCTCCATGGCAACTGTACTAAGCCCACAGTTGCCTAGACGCAGGGCTTGTGCATGGGGAGAAGTCCCAATGCCAGGGAGAGTCTTTTTACCGATGCCAGCGGAGACCCACTTTCTCCTCGGCGAAGCCAGGAATGGTTTTTATTATGATGGCCTCCTCCGTCGATAAGGACCTGCTTATATAAACGGCGTTTGTGCTGTGGACTCACTGAAACAGGCAACGGGGTTGTCTGCGTTTTGTTGTGACTGGTAGTAAGGTGGTTCATTTATTTATTTATTTTTTTTTTACGTGTGCTGTTTGGCAGTGTGGAGCTCAGGATTGGTGTCTGAGTACCAAGTAGAAGCCCAACAGATTTACTTTCACAAGCGGAGCAGTACAGCTTTTGCTATAGTACTCCACTTGATATATGTGTGAAAAATATTTATTATGGATTGCTGTGGGTTTTATTTCCTGATGTTATGGACACGGAGACGGAAAATTAAGGGGAAGAAAGAAAGAAGATGAAGAAGAGAGGTAGGAAACAAGAAGTCATGAGAGAGGGTGAGTTGAAAATACAAGAGAGGAAGGGGAACAAAGAAAACACAGGAAAACATTGAAGTTTGCCTCCATACCCAAAGGACAGCAGAGAGAGGGGAAAAAACAAAACAAAACACGAAAAAGGAACATCGAAAAAACAAAACAAACATCGTGAACTAAGAACTAAACAACCACATCACACAAAAATGGATATAAAAATACAACAATGTCACAGAAAAACACATGGTACCGATTAGTCAAGCTCTAGTAAACATAACCTCAGCCCAAGAAGACCCCACATCTATGTGTGTGTGTGAGCATGCTGGTGCATATAAGGTTTCTCCATAAGAGTGTTCGATAGCTGGTGTGAGCAGGCATCAATCCGTCTCCCAGGAATCGATGCAGACATGAAGGAGATCGGAGCCAAGACGTTCAAAGGACCCCCAGAGCCCCAGGCGGACCCGGCGGTGCTGACGGCATCCCCCAAGAGAGGAGCAAAGGAGAACCCCAGGGGAACGTCCAGCGGCTACTATGCAAGGGCCCGGGGGGGCAGCAGTGACGAGCCCATGGGCCCTGCCAGCAACCAACCGCTCCAGGGCGGGCCAGTCCATGGACCGGGAGAGCCGGGGACAAGGGACCGGCTGACGAGGGGCCCCCGGCACCGCAGGGGCCGCGACCGGCCGCCACGCGCCACCACCACCCTGGGCCAATCCCCACAGCCAACATCCCATCGCCCCACCCCTGCCCCACGTCGGGGCGCCCCACCGAAAGCCGCAGCGGATGGACACCATCCCCAGGCCAAGCTCAGCCAGCACCTGGACACCAAGTTGTACCAGCTCCCGAGTCCTGATCCCGCGCAACACAGAGCGCCGAGACCAGGTATCCGACAAAGGCCATGGCCGGTCCAACCCGCCAATGAACCGACCACGCACGGTGCGCACAGAACAGGTGATCGGACGAGCAGAGACGTATCCCGCCGAGCCACCGAGCAGGCACCACCCAACAATCCCAAACCTGGCACCCCTAAAAGAGGTGCCCCAACCAACCAAAGGAAGGTGTGGGCCCAGCGCATCGGCCGACCGACACACCGGCCCCCCCAGGCCCAGCCAGGCAAGCACCAGGTCTGAACCGGACTGACCACCGACGCACCAGTAGGCAAGGGCATCTGTCACTGGCGGGGAGTGACGGAGGGGAAATAGGCCCCCCATTAAATGTAAGGCCTGAGGTGCGCCAGGCAAGAGGGCAGCCCAAGACCCAACCTGACAGGCAGACAAAGACATACAGACACAGGCATACGTTCCCTCCCTCTTAAACACATACATTCTCACTAACTCACCAAGACACCCAAGAAATGACACTGTACCCTCACTCACACACCCCTTACACACTTCATGCTCCCAGGTCCAGGTACCGATCCCCCATTAGAGCCACCAGCCCCCGAACCCGGGAGATGGACCCCCTACCTTCTAGGACCGAGACAAGCAGACCGCCAGGGGCCCCACAGTGGCGAAGCAGCCCGACAGCCTAGGACCCGACCAGACCACCTGTTCCTCCTCCGGACCCCAACCCCTGATGGCCCATAGCGAACAGGGGTGTGAGAAGACCCCTAGCCTCTATCCTCCTGCTCGAGTATGGTGTTGCTGCGTGTTGTTATAATGTGCATTTAAAACAGAGGGGTGGGATGTGAGGAAGGCAGCCACACATGCCACACATGCCCCAACCCCCACCCCGAGCCCTCAGTGTCTACATGTGGTTTAACAATGGGCACCGGCACCAGAGGTGGAGCTGATTGAACCGCTCCGTAAGGTGGTTGAACCGTAAGGTAGTTCTGAATTGGAAATGTTCCCACTGAGACATTGTCAGCCAAATTTGACAGGTTTTTCTGCACTGCTGTGGAGTCCTTTTAATTTCCAAAAAAAAAGAATATTATGTTTATTTCCCCCTCTTCTCCTGAAACCCAAAGCACAGGCTACCACGTTTCCTTCCAAATTTCCTTTCCCATTTCTAAATTTATTATTGAAGTAGGCATAGTTATTAAAGAAAAGAAGGTGGTGACTATATGAGATTAGATATGACCCATTATGAGATCTTCACAGTATGCTAATGTTATGGTAAATAATGTGACTTTCACCTCTTTGGGGTTTTTTAAAACAGAAAAGCAATAATGATTACATTGCTGCTGCTAAAAAAATAATCTATTTTTACAATTATAATTATATTTCTGTCATTTAGATGTTATTTTGATGCATACAGTTACTCATACGGAGAGCGACAAACAAAAGGTGAGTGTTTAAAATAATAATCAGATGTTTCACATCATAATGATTTACTAATCAGTAGGGATGTGTAATGGCAAAAATCTGGCGATATGATATGTATCGCGATACATGGGAGACGATACGATATATCTCGATATATCGGGATACTATGAGTAAGACTATATATTGTGATTTTTAAAACTCAATTTAACAGTAGGAAAACTGTCACAGCATTCTAAACACTCCAACCTGTTTCATACTTTAACACAGTCAGTTTTATTACTAGATCTAGTTGATCCACTGGAATGAAGAAGGTGAAAACAGCCACAAACTACCAGTTATACTTTTAACTGATAAAAATTGATATTTTTGTTTTTAATATCGATACAATATCGGAAAATAAAATATCGCAACATATCGGTGTATCGATATTTTCTTACATCCCTACTAATCAGTTTATTTTAGCTAAACATATTCAGGAAAATAAAAGATGGGTTTTTATTTTAGCTTCAAGTAAGATATATTAAAAACCATCCATCCATCCATCCATCATTTATGCCGTAGATATCTATGCTGGACCGTATAGAAATTGAAAACAGTAAGTAATTTCGAAGTATTCATATTTATGCACATATTTACACAGTTGTGGAAGACTATAGGGAAATAATGAAGAAACACCAGGTCAACAGTTGTGGTTTAGTTGGTCTCAACTGAAGACGTGACTTAAGAAGAGGGGTGATGGTGAGAAAAAGTTAGTTAAAACAAGTTTTAAAAAAGTTAGAACCAAACGACTTCCAGGTATGGCATGAAGAAGAGAGGACCTGGACCCAGGTCAGAGTTTGGCTTTGAAACCGGTATTATTTATTAACTTGTTGTATATGTTGATACCATTAACAGGCCGAATACCTACTGTAGACAAAGAAAAAAAAGAATACAAAATGAACTTTAGGGGCACATCACACTGTAACTCTACAGATTGCAACAAATATGCAAAAGTTTAACAAACTGTGTGCAAATTGAAGTAATAGAAATAGTTAAGTCAATCTTTTCTCAGTAATCTCTGAATAGATGCTCGCTGTAACAGTAACACGATGAGAGCTGATGATAAAGTGTGCCTCTGGTACTTTAAATGTCAGTTTTACCTTTTTGCTTTTTGTCCTTTATTTTGTCAGCCTTCGTAAGAACTATCTGAGCAATAACAAGATAAGAAGTAAAATCAATAAGTTAAATCCGAAATGGGATCAGCGTGGTAAAAGCCTTACCCGAGGGTGAGCATATGGTCCTGCATTGCTGCTGTTAACCTTGCAGGGCGATAGCAGAGGGCAGCCGCGTCTCCATCCATCTCCATCAGTCCTGCTGCAGCCCGTTCCTCCCAGCTGCTCCATTGTCCTCTGATGACCAGGCTGCTCCGGTTGACCTTCACACCCACGCTTTATCTGAAAGGGCTCAGACACTATAGACACATCAAGATCATGTTTAAAAGAGCCTGTCAGTGTCTTTGCAGATAACTTGGTTTCCTGAGTGCACACCTACTTACTCTGTCAGTCTCTAAAAATAGGGGGAAAAAGGACACAACGAGAGCAACAAGGTTATGAAAGGCCACTTGAACTGGAGTCTACAATCTGGTCCTTAAAGTAATTCCAAAGTTGAATCATTTCCAGGGGCGTCTCTGGCATCATGAGTTAGGCAGGGCACAACAACTCAACAGCTATTAGCAGTAACTAATTCTTCTGTGATGCATAAAATCTGACTTTGGTCAATACTGTATTAAATGAACCACAAAAAATAGCACAAACCTATACACTACAAACACAATTTTATATTAATGTACTTGAAGAACAAACTATTTTTCATACATGAAATTGCAAATTAAGGGTCACTCACCAGTGTTATTAATTTCTTGAACAAAATAAATGCAGATCTGTCATCTGGGCAAACTTTTCAATAACTGTATAATCTCTTAAATAACCCCCTTTAAATCTATAATAATCTTTCAAAGTTCTTGAAAGATGTTAAAATCCACTGGCTGGGAACAATGGCTGTTAATTCATCATCAAAATTAATCTCAAATTTTTGTGCTAAATTTAGACTTCATCAAAAAAAAGCACTCCATTCATTGTCTTTTTTTGTCTTGATAACCAACATTAGATGTTTGCACACTTCTATCCAACAGAACGTAAATGTGACCTGGGCTACCAACTTTCACATTTGGCTAAACGGTGCACATCACTTCCTTCTGGTTTGGAGCCACATGGTTTGATAGCGGGATCTCAGCTTGGGGCCGTGTCATTTGAGTCCCACGGCTGTCTACTGAGTGCACGTTTGGCACGCACTGGGTTTTCAGATGTTCATTATTTAAACGAATGTTGATGGGCCTGCCCCAAACTCTGGTGCCTCAAGAGAATTTAGCCTACTCAGCTTGTCAGTATTCTGGCACAGACTTAGATATCTATACACAAATGTTTATACTAGAATCTTCTTGGTAACAGAATCAGTCTCCATATAATATTACTCTATGAAGGACAATGCTGTTCTCTTGATTAATTTATGTTTTCTGTGTATAGAGCTCCACAGTGACATCTGGTGGGGCCAGGCCCCACTGCCCCTAAGTGCACGGATTCCACAGATCTTTTCACAAATTGGTTTTAAGGAGGTTTCTCAATCTTCCATCAGGAAAATGGCATAAACACAGTAAATTGAGCAGCAGTGTTTGGAAAAAAACATGTTTTGTTCATGAAAAATCTTGTTTTTTATAGCGTTTGGGCACTGAGTACAATTTAAGAAAAAAAAATGTAAACCATGTATGGCTGCCATTATTCTAGTCTTAATCTACACCCTGCTCTCTTATTTTTGATTTGCTCTCAGGTGATAATGACTTGACCTGGACTGGAAGATTCTTTTTGGGACTTGGACTCGGACTTGGCCTGTATGACCTAGTGACTTGACTTGGACTAATCCTATGTGACTTGGACTTGCACTTGGACTCGAACACTAAGGACTTGACTGTAACTTGGACTCGAGAGATGGTGACTTGACTACAACACTGATTGCAGAAACTACTAATATTGGGTTAAGAAATGTCCACCAAAGTTGTATTAAAAACTGGAAAGAAAGTGGGGAACCATACTCTTCAAGGAAGATGTGGGCGGGAAAAATGCTGAATGATCATTGTCAGTGATAACTTAAACGTTTCGAATTAAAGAAAAAACAACATTAATGCACAGTGGTAGCACTGTACCTTTGCAGCAAGAAGGTCCTGGGTTCTAATCCCAGCTTGGGTTCTTTCTGAAAGGAGTTTGCATGTTCTCCCGGTGCATGCGTGGGTTCCCTCCGGGTACTGTGGCTACTTCCCACAGTCCAGAAAACACGACTGTTAGTTGTATTGGTCTTTCTAAATTGCCCTTAGGTATGAGTGTGTGCGTGCATGGTTGTTTGTCCTATGTGTCTCCGTGTTGCCCTGCGATGGCCTGCCGACCTGTTGCCTGATGACTGCTGGAGATGCAGTTGTCACCAGCTCCCTCAACCCTGCATAGGATAGACGGTAAAGATAATGGATGGACAACATTAGAACTCAAAGGTATGTTTAATAGTGAAAGTAAGAAAATGTCCACATGCACCTTGTGTAGGGAACTCAGGGGACTGAGACTGAACGACTATGGAGACATACGAAAACTAGTAATCATTGAGGGTAGCTGGACAGAAAGGCTTTAATTAGCAAGGAAAACTAAAAATTGGATTCTGGAGCAATGGAGGAAAGTCACTTGGTCAGGTGAGTTCAAATTTGCGCTGTTGTGATGGGTGCATCAGGGTAAAAAGAGAGACAGATGAAGTGATGCACCCATCATGTCTAATGCCTGCTGTGCAAGCCTGTGGGGGCAGTGCAATGAGGTGGGGTTGCTGCAGTTGATCAAGTCCAGGTTCAGCAATTTTATGTACCCAAAGTATGAGGTCAGCTGACTAACTGAAGATACTCAATCACCAGGTTATTCCGTCAATGGGTTTTTTTCGCCTTGGGGCCTATTCCGAGATGACAATGCCAGGATCTATTTCACTCACGTTGTAAAGGAATGGTTGAAGGAGCATGAGACATGACTTTCACACATGGATTGGCCACCATGGAGTCTATACCTTAATTGAAAATCTTTGGGATGTGCTGGAGAAGCCTATGCTTTGTGGTCGGACTCTCCTATCATCAATACAAGATCTTGATGAAAAATAAATGCAACACGGGATGGAAATAAATCTGGTTGGTTCCAGATTTCTTTCTACCTTTTAAAGTGCTTGTAGAATTGAATTTACCTTGCTGTTGTTGAATATAGGCAGCTTGTACCATACCATGATTATAAATAGTACATGTTTGGGATGACTTCTTTAGAAAGATGCTTGCGAAACGCCATAACGTAAAATACGGGGGCTAAAGCCCACAATTGCCTCAGTTATTTTGATAGAACGTGCAGAAAGGGTTAAATCAATCTTTGGACGTACAAATCGATCTTTTATTATGGGGTTGTATCGGCGCCTATTTCAGCCCCAACTAAATTTCATGTGCTATATAGAGGCTCAAATAACAGCTTCCAAATGTCGAAAAATGCCATTCTAGAACTCATTTAATGTGATAGATGCAAATAAAAATCTAGGTGGGAAAAAGCAAATATTCGAAAAAATAAAAAAACACAATGACCTGGTTGCACAGCTATGGGCCTTCATAAACTATACTTTGTTGAAGCCCCTTATGGATTTATGTCAGTATTCGATCTTCTAGAGATCACCTCTGCCATCAACTCTTGTGAATCTGATCAACCTAAAATAAAAAGCATGAGAATAGGTTACTACAGTGTTTTGTTTTTTTTTCCTTGTTTGAGAGATTTGTTAGATTTTGACTGGCATTGTGGAGAATACATGTTTTACGATAAATGCCGGTGGAAAAAACCCAACAGAAAACAATTTCTTATTGGCTTAATTTCTTTAGGTCTCAAAGACCTGAAACTTTAAGCAGTTATTCTACAAACTGCTTCAAAATCAGCCTTTCAGCTGAGATTGGTAGAACATTCCTCTTACAGTTGCCATAGTAACCCAACACTACCTTCAGGTGTTGTACAGCAATGAGCTAGTGAACGTCACAGTAATCGATGCAAAGTTATTTCAAAGCAGGCCTAAGTCACTCAGAAAAGAGTGAACTTCGCTGACTGCAGCCTTATCTCTTTCTGAGTATTCTTATGAAGTTACAAACTCTGACAGATGGTAGAAAGCCAGGACGGCTCCGAATCAATACTCATCAAAACGTAAAGATCATAAACCATCTAAAGGACTAAATATTTCACCAGCAGGCAGCAGCAGCATCTTCTACGACCGTCTTTGGCAACAGATGCACGTCCACAAACCTCCCACATCTAGCCCTCTCCCCAAAACACTCCTGAAAATGAAACAGCTGCCAATGAAACTCTTGTTTGTGCCAGCCCCCAAACACACCCCCCTCAAATAAATCCGGGGCAGACGCTGCTTTGGATGTGTGTTTTTTCTAATAGTTAAAGATGGATGAGTGAGATCTGTGAGTGAGTCTGTGTTGCCTGCAACGTCTACCAGGTCTCCACTGAAGATTAGCTTTACTTTTCAGATTGTATGTTTAAAAATGGCTCCAAAGACAAATGGCTGCAACAGTTTTACACAGAGGAACTTATAAGTCACAGGATCATTTGTAAATTCATTATTAAACACAAACAGATAATCTGTTATTTTACACCTGCACTTGGAACCAGACTAATTTGTTTGCTGGATGTTGATGCAGCAATAAAACCCTGAAAAAGTGTTCTGCCTACCTCTGCAAGCCTGCCAGCTTCCATAGGACTAAGTGGGGGTCAGCTAATGGGATTACGTGGGTTGGAAGCCATCATAAATGAAGTCCCTGGTGAGGAGCGGGGGGAGCCCCGTCTATCCTTTAACCCTCTTTAGAGCCCTGCCTTGCACAGCCAGTCAGACAGCTCCTCTAAGACTGCTCCAGTTCTGCTGCTGAACCAGCTGTTCTCAAGGTGCTCATTCGTGTAAGAGGGATGGCTTTTCACTTTTCACCTCTTCAAATAAAATAACTTTGTGTTAATAATTTTCCAGTTTTTTTTCTTCCTAAAGTTGTTTTGAAATTTTCCCTATTACTCTTTGCGATACAGCTCAGCATTAGTCGAATTTCATGGATACCGTCTGTGAAAGACATCCATTTTTGAGTCTTGCCGCAGACCCCCAATGAAATTTAAGTCTGGACTTTTAAATAAATATGCTTTATCTAAGCTGTTCCACTGTGACTCTGGCTGTATGTTTATGTATGATCGTTGTCGCAAGGTCATAGTCCTGCTGGAAGGTGAACCAACGCTCTGAGATCTCATGTCTTTTGCAGCCCCTGAATGGTTTTCTTCCAGGAATTTCCTGCAATCAGCAATGCATCCCCACAGCTTGTTGCTGCCACCACCACCATATTTACTGTGGTCATTGTGTGTTCAGGGCGATGTGCAGCGTTAGCTTAAAAGGTTATGTTTTGGTCTCATCGGACCAGCTTATGGACCTCAAATGGATTTCATCCTACATTCACCTACTTCATGTCACTCCTCCTTAAAGGCCTGACTTGTGAAGGGTCAAATTAATAGTTGCGCTGTCAACCCAACCTGTCAGTTTATGGGGCACGCCAATGGTCTCTTGGTAGGTTTGCAGTTCCATACTATGTTACATTTTCAGACGAGGGAGCTTTGTGAGATGTTGAAAGCTTGGGATATTGTTTTATAACCTAACCATGTCTTCACAGCTTTCTCCCTGACCTGCCCTTCTGTATTCCTTGGTCTTTGTGATGATATTTCTCCACCGATGTTCTCCAATGCCACTTTTCCACTGAGCGGCACAGTGGCACACAAGTGCGACGACAAATGTGACTCATTAATATGTCTCATGCTTGTCGCAGACCGTGGCGTTTTTTTCTGTCCCCCAATCAATGGACTGTGTTGTGTCGCCAGTAGCTCCACCCTAACCGTGCTGGACCATTGTCCAATACACTTACAAATGAAGGCGGCCCAGGAATGGTACTGTACGGGTACGTATGTACGGGTGTATGGGTCGCTTTTACAAGGGAAACAGACAAAATGGCGTACCGAACCGTACCAACCCCTGTGGTACCGCTTAGTGGATAAGGGGCATAAAGAACCTCTGAGGCCTTCACACAGGTATTTATTAAGTTGGTCACCTCTAAAACCATTTCTGCTATTTTTTACTGAGGAGCATCAAAGTAATGGGAGTTGAATATAAATTCTATTTAGTTTATATTATCATCAACATCAGAGCCAGGAATTTAAAACCCCTCAACAACCTGATAAAGAAGGCTTGTTCTGTTCTGGGGACGACTGTGGAACCTCTGGAGATGATGATGCAAAGAAGGATTCTTCATAAAATTAAAAAAATTATGGACAACCCTGAGCATCCTCTTCATGAGACAGTCATACAACAACAGAGCATCTTCAGTCGGAGGCTCCTTCAGTTTCGCTGCAATACAGACCGCTACAGGAAACCCTTCCTGCCCACAGCCATCATCATCTACAACAACTTGTTAAAGAATTAATTATATGAGCTACAACAACACTTCATTTGCCTCTGGGATCAATAAAGTATTTTTGAATTGAATTTGAATTATTTTTTAATGGAAAAAAATGTAAAATCAGGTTTGCTTTTCGTACCACTTCATCTTTATGTCCCATTGTGATGAGGCGACAGACACGCCCCTGGGGGGGCGCCAGCAGGCTACAGGATGGGAGGAAAAAAACTGAAAAAGAAAAATTTGCAATTTTTTTTATTATTATTAAACTACTGTCATAAAAAGCTCTAGTTTTGTATATACATAACTCCTGAATAGAAATTAAAATGTGTTTGGACTGATTAAAAAAAAAGAAGTTTTGAACAAATTTCAAATGCAGGTGATAAGCAGTTTCAGTGAGTCACACTGAAGTTCGCTGGCTCTCCAGGGAGGGCGGGTGTTACAGCGGTTGTATGAGCTAGAGGAGGTGAAGTGGTTTATGACATAAATTAAATCAGATCTGGTGAAGCATCTGGATGACACTATATGTGGCTTGCGTCTCTGTCCTATTTGATCTATATTTGACTGCTTGAATGGCCTTAAACTGTCTTTGCAAGGCCACGAAACTCATATTTTGCTCATTGCAGACAACGTGCACGCCTTCACTCCAACTAGACCTCTGGCATGGCCGCATTAGTGGAGGGAACTGCAACATGTTCCCCAGCCTTGTAGACTTTATCACTGATGCAGGCACGTCACACGATTTCTCCTCTCTATTTCAATCAGCGTCTGAGCGCCTGTCAGCAATGAGAAAACAATTTGCGACGTACTTTAAAGAGGATTATCGCTCTTTTGCGTGGGTTCGAGATCCGTTTGTGTGCACAGCAAACGAGCTGTCAATCTAGGGTGACCAACCATCCTCTTTTCCTCGGACATGTCCACTTTTCATGTGCTGTCTGGGGGGATTTATAGGCTGATGAAAATGTCCGGGTCTTTATTGTTTATCATAGGACCATACTTAAACTGACTGCGCAGCTGCTCTGAGCCGAGTTGCACCGCACCGCGTTATCCTGCATTGCGCAACGCAATTGCGCAGCGCTGGGCCGCGGAGAGCCGAATTACTGCTGTTTACAAGAAGTCAAAGCACAAGCTTCATGCACGAACCACAGAAGATATACCGTCCAGTCGCAACAAATCGTGGCGGAGTGCACCATTCACATAGTGTGCGACAAAAGTGGCAAATAACCCAAAGATCACATGAACACAAAAACTATAAAAAGCCTGAGCAAAGTGAGAGTTGATCTATAAACTGACTGTGGAGGATGAAGATGCAAACTAAACAGAGTAATCACTTTATTATTGTGTTTTTTAGTCTGCAGCTGTTCACTTTTATTACAGTGAAAAGAAAAAAATACTTGTTTTCTCAGAAGATTATTTCAGATTTTTATTCAGCTTTTGTCCAGTGCAATTTAAAAAGTAAACTAATATTGTTGCTGGTAACTTTTTTTAATTCAGAAGAGTAACTATTTCTATGATAATTTATTTCCAGAAATTATAAAATCATTTTTCTTCTTGTGAAAGGCTTTTTGAAGTTTTTTATTTGCCTAAACTTTTGTAACCACATTGAGAATGCATACTTTAAATATGTTAAAATCAAAAGTCTTGACCAAGTCCTGAAAGCATTTCAGTACTGTGCCAGATGGCCTCTTTTTTGGAAATCAAAATATGGTCACCCTATTGATATGCAGGAGCATCTTATTGAGCTGAAGAGTGACAGTAGACTGAAGGAACTCTTTAGCTCCTCCCCTCTTTCATCATTCTGGGCAGCATTGATGCAGGAATATCCTCAACTCTGTGAAGTCGCCTTAAAGATTCTCCTTCCTTTCACGTCGACATATTTGTGTGAGGCAGGATTCTCATAAATGACTGCACTCAAAACACAATACTGCAATCGTGCACAAATTGAGGATGATTTGAGGCTATGTTTATCAAACATTGAGCCAATTATATAGCAATAGCCTAGTAAGGATAATAGGCCTACTGATGATGATGATTATAAAAATAATAATAATAATAATAATAATAATAACAACAACAAAGCATGTAACCATATATAATTATATAGCAATAGCTAATGGTTCTACCCTCTGCCCTACATGCTAACTCTGCATGCATTCTTCTTCCTGCAGAAACGTGAGCTCTGACGGGGCCGAGGCTCGGCGCCGGCTGAGAGAATGCGAGGGACTGGTTGACGCTCTGCTGCACGCTCTGCAGTCGGCTGTAGGGAAGAAAGACATGGACAACAAGGTAACGCAACAGGAGGTGTTAGCCGGAGCCGTTGCTGCTGCAAGTGCCGGGTGGCACTTCATGCTATCGCTGTCTCCCCTCTCTTTGCAGTCTGTGGAGAACTGCGTGTGCATTATGCGGAACCTCTCCTATCACGTCCACAAAGAGGTGCCGGGAGCCGAGAGATTCCAGGACCCATCGGCTCTGCAGGCTCCCGGATCTGCTGGACCACAAAGGAAAAAGAAGGATGATGCTGGCTGCTTCGGAGGAAAGAAGGCCAAAGGTGAGAAGGGGAAAAGCGAATGGGGTAAAGACAGGAATCAGATAATAAAGACATGGGGTTAGTTCTTATTATCTTTTCATAATGAAGCCTTTAAGCAGGCTTTGATAAATCTGTTTTCCTCAGGCTGTTGAGAACATGCAGCTGTTACCCTCCCGCTGTCCAACTATAATATCTGCAATTAATCAATCAGCCAATGAAAAGTGACAACCAAACAGTGACCTTTGACTACTTATCTGAATCCCATCAATGGAGAGGTCAAGCCCACTCTGAGCTTACATATGTACAGAGCTATACAGGAATCACTTATCCAAACGTCCATAAACACACACACAATATTTAGATGTATGAGCAGACTACATCTGACCCTTTCTGAGTCGTCGACCAGCCTGTGTGCAGATTCAAAATCAAACATGCATTTCTGCAAGCAAGTAAAAAATAAACACTTCTTTTAATGAAACTATCCTTGTACAGTCTGCCAATGTGAGCAGACTCCGCTCCAAATGAAAGTGAGTTACACTCAAAAGGAAGATTGAAATGGAATAAAGAATTTTTAAGAAAAGACATTATTATTGTTTATTGCCCATACTAACTAGATTTGTTTTTATTTAAAGGAAAGGAAAGATAAAGTGGGTTGCTCCCTTTGTGCAAAACAGTGTTAGACTGGATCTCAGGAATGACAAATTCATTCAAATGATCAGACTGATCAAACATTGAATTACAATGTCTTCCTCATTTTTGACACGTGTTTTTATAAAGCACCTTTAGATCGTGTTAAGTAAACAGAAAGGTCCTGCTTTTAGTTTGCTAGGTCACATTATCATTATTATTATCAGCTTCAACATCTAGTGTTGCCAGAAGAAGATAAAATATTATCTGGAATATTATCAGCCAATGATTTGGCCCTCAACAACAGTCACAGTTCCTTATGTGGCCCTTTTAGGACAAATAATTGCCCAACCCTCTGTTAGACGCTCCCAGCATGTTCTCTGTGAAAAAAGCTAACGCACTGCTGGCAGCAATGATCTCTGTAGAATAGAAATGAATGGAGACTGCATTTCACCATGTGATTGGGACAAACCCAGCATTTCATGCCCTGTTTTAGCTAAACAGTGTGCTTCTAGGCTGTTACTCCTGCTCTTCCCACACGGTGATTCAAATAAAACACTTATTCAGACTCTGACATTTTTATAATATATATTTCACTTTCGACTTCCTATCTTTCCTCACAGCCTCATAGTGGAATCCTAGCTCCTTTTTATTCTCCATCCAGTTTGCCTGTTAGAGGATCTTTTCACTTAATCCTCTGTAGAACGCTATTTTGCTGCAATTGCTCTGCACACACAAATGCATTCGTTTATTTTAGCCTTCGCTAATTCACCTTCAGGAAATAATAATGACTTATTTTTGTGTTTCCCTCCTTGACACACACACACACTGAAACATGCACGTCCTTTTTCCACCATGCCTATTCTCTCTTCTCCCTGCTTTGTGTTTTTTGGTATTGCTGCTGCTTCCTTGGATAACTATAGAGGAATGGTTTAATCAAGGTGAGTGCCCTCCCCTCTCTCTTTCAGCTCTTCATACTTCAGCTCTCCTCCGCCTCCCCTCCATCCCTCCTCCTCTCCTTCTCTTCCATCTCCCCCTAGCTGTAGGGTGGAGTTAGAAGTAGTTTTGGGTGTCCTCCAAAAGACCCCGACGAAGTTCCAAGGACTTCAGAAAGTTGTGGTATCCATTCCATGTGCAATCCATTGCCATAGCTAACAACCCTAGCTCTGAGTCAAATAATTATTTTTTTTAGATGTTTTAAACTTCTTAGTTGGAGAATTAGATTTTTCTCTGTTCTTACATTAGGAGAAAAGTTTAGTAAACGCTCCCTAAAAATGACAACAGTTTACCTTCTAGTCAAGCTACTGAATTGACTTCTTGTTAAGTGCCTTGAGATGACATCTGTTGTGAATTGGCGCTATATAAATAAACTGAATTGAATTGAATTGAATTGGGCTTTTGTTGGAGAACACCAGAAGTATCCATCTGAGGTCATCCCTGGCACGGTCCCCTTTTGTTGTGTTAAACCATACATGGCCAGCTTTATTATTCACTGGTTTGTATTTGTCTAGTTGTGAGCGCTGATACTTCACATGATGTGGATGGTTGTTCGTGAGGCAGAGCTTGTTACTGCCTTCTCTGTGTTATTGTTGCAGTCGGATTGTATGCGGCAAATGGTTTTGCGAAAGTATTCCTACCCAATTTTACGTCTCCCCATTTTGTTGTGTTCGAACGACGACTACTTTCAAATAAATTCATCCATTCTTACTGTGTAACATGGTGGTGGCAGCATGATGCTCTGGGGATGATTTTCTTTAGCAAGGGCAGGGATGCTAATGAGAGAAGTTGGGAAGATGGAGCACTGTTAGAGAAGACCTGTTAGAGGCTTTGAAGGACTTCCATCAGGGAGATGACCCTAAACAAAACAACCAGAGCTATAACTAGATCCACTTTGTCGCCATCTAGCGGTTGGAGTTATATCCAATTGCAACATATTTAGCTAATTTGCATACGGAATACCTGAAGTGTAGGTTTGTTTGTGCTATATTCAAAACAATAACTTTATACTTAATTAAGAATCTGCCAAATACTACCAAATACACCATTGTGCAGCCCTCTATTGGCTCTAATTATTTAAAAATGATTATATCAGACAGACAAAAATATAAAGTTATCTGCTTTTTCTGGTATTTTAAAGAGTACAATGAAATAATTAGATACATATGAATATCATCATTACTCAATAATAAACTTGAAGCAGAAGAAACACTTTTTTTAATATCAAAATTTTCAACATAATACTTATGATTGCAAATATATACTTTCCTCTTTTTGAGAAGAAGTGGGTGATTCTGAGATAAGCTTCATAGCTCCATTGTGCTGAGAAATGGTATGTCCATGCATATGCGAGCTGATCATTAGCTGGCTACACACACCTATGTTGTCCCATACTCTGTTGACTGTCATCCGCTGCTCTCTTTACAAACTCCTCTTGGCACAGTGATGTTTACAAGGCAAGTGTAAAAAAAATGGTGCAGTTACAGGTATGCTTGAGTGTTGCTTCTTTAGGGTTTTTTGGACCATCTACAGATTGAGGTTTATGGTTATGAAATGTCCACAGTGGTAATTCTGGTCAATCCCATCTGCATGCTTCATGTGTAAATGTATCATTCCTGCTTCTATTTCCCGTAGGTGGATGTGTATCGTTATCAGTTGCAGCCCAGTGTTAGTTTGTGTGTTTAGTTTGGACTTTTATAACTCATCCCCATATAGTTATGTCTTTCTGTCCTTCAGAGGCTCATCCATTATAGAAAAATACCTTTTTGGTCCAAATGGTCCTTTAACACTGATATCATCCTTCCAAACCCATGCTGGTCGAATGCTTGTGTTTCTTACATTGTCCTTAGAAATTCACAGTTCGGCTGGTAACATCCTCTTCTCTCCTTATTCCCTCATGCAGGCAGAAAGAATGGTGAAAATGACAAAAACTACGACACATTGGATCTACCTAAACGTACAGAGCCTTCAAAAGGTAGGTCCTTTCCTGGGAATCATGAGGAGCATTCCTCTGTTATCGGATTCTTTGAGGAACCGCTGATAAAAGAGCAGAAACACTGTTTGGAGGCAGCTCAAGTGATTAACAGTGTGGGGGAACTCCTGATGAAAAAAAAAAAAGTGTTTGTTCTTTTATTGTCTCTGGGGGTTTTTTCTCCATAGTGCTGATTATTATATGCTTGTGAGAACATAGGTCCTGTAAAGCCACTTTCTGCCCAGCACCACAACAATGTATTTAAGCGCAGCAAAAGAAGCAGAGCTTTATTTTAGAATGTGCTCTAGAAGTCTGCATTTGTAGTACCTCTGCTGACTAAAAACGTTTTGAAAGTTACTACTTAGTCTGAAAATACACATCCCATAGAATCATCACTTTTTGTCTTCTCAGAATCCGACAGACTGAGCATTCTGGATTAAATGTAACCCAGTGAGTTCATAAACTGAATGGAAATAGTGTTAGGAAACAACAAATACAATAAATGGAGCTGCAACTACTTAACATTGAAGCAGTCAGTGCTCATTTTATTAATCCGGTTTAATAATCAGGTGATTATATCTAGGATGCTGGTGTCGGGGTGGTGGGGGGGGTGACAGAAAATAATTAAGAACCACTGGTCTAGTGTCATATGAAGAGATACAGGTAAGCCCATAATTGTTCATTTACATCTTTTATGTTGTGATGCAAAAGTATTTTCAATTAGCTAAGATGTTTCTGATACTACATTGGATCCCTCAGAAATTCTTAAAACAATATCACAAGACTATTACTTGTGTGTTTATTTATATTTAATTTAAAAAATGTCATGTGAAAATGTGGAAATCAGTGGAAAAACCTTTGTTTACATTAAAGCAATCAACTCATTATGATAAGCGCTCACCAGCTTTCTGCACATTATCACAGATATTTCGACTATTTACTTTTGGTGCTCGGAGTTATTGACTCTAGAATGCCCTCATTGCCATCACCCTAAAATTTAGCTCTCTCCAAAGACCTGGGTTCTCATATATAAAACTTTGGATAGAATCCTTACTAAAACCGTACTTAAGCTCAACCAAAAAGGTTTACTTATGCAAAGGCATTTTCCGATCTATAAAACCTTGAAAATGTACATGTGCACACGATTTCTGCTTTATAAATCACACTCTCCCTAGAAATGTGCTCAGGTGATGTTGGATCATACCCCGCCTCCTACACACCCACTTTCTGCCGTAAACACTCAATGCAAAGTGCCTTTTGTATATTCTGCATAGACTTAAGCTGGATGATAAAGGGCCTTTTGGATGTGAAATCAATGTGTTTATGAGTGATGTGGAGGCACGGAAAAACGCTTTACTTCAATCAATCAGTGATTGTCTATATAGAGCTTTACACAGCCAAAAAGGTGACCAAAGTGCTTTACTATAAAATACAAAAATATAGTCAGCAATGAGAAAATATGTAAGAAAAATAGCAAGGGTAAAGAGACTCAAATAAAAAATAAAGGCAGCACCACAAGCAATAAAGCGAATAAGAACAATAAATATACAGATAGGGATACACTTTATTAATCCCAAAAGGAAATTCCTGTAATAAATACATATAATA
This sequence comes from Valencia hispanica, assembly GCA_963556495.2. Lineage (NCBI taxonomy): Eukaryota > Metazoa > Chordata > Actinopteri > Cyprinodontiformes > Valenciidae > Valencia > Valencia hispanica. The sequence continues at coordinate 14,786,852 of OY747704.1, read as the reverse complement.
AAAATAATATTAATAAATTTAGTTTGAATTATATGATTACTTCTTGTAGCAACAATAAGACTGGAATAAAAGCCAATTAAAACAAATAAAAACTAAATTACAGCAAAACATAATAAGTTTCAGCATTCCTAAGTTTCATAGAGTCAGCATAACTGTCTGGTTTGTCCATATTTTATTTCGTTTTTGTTGTTGTTGTCTGAACAGGCAGTAAAAATGTCTCTAGACACAAAGAAACATTCAGTGCTTACATCCAAGGGGTTATCAGGTTACTGGATGTGTGTAAGTAAGTTTTGCTGTGTGAGTGTGTGTGTGAGTGAGGCCACCCATTCGTCTTCTTCTGTATGTGGAATTTGCACTCCTCAAACGCTTATGTGAAGTCTATTTAACTTCCTTTCTGAGCTATAATTACCTACATTAACACAACAAAGAGGGCTCTCTTTAACTAGATCACTGCTAATTGCCGTGCTTTTCAAAGTTAAGGCCATTTTGTCTTTTCCCCCCCCCGTTATAACTCCTTAAATAAGGGATAGCGGATGAGCTCCAAGGATGATAATTAATACCTTGTCTTCTGGGTCAGTTTTCATGGATAAAAGCCAAGCTGACATGCTGTAGTAGGATATCGGTTACATCTATCTTAGACAATGTGGAAACAACACCCCTCTTGAGTTTGGAAGGCAGTTATCTTTCGGGCCTAAATGTCAGCCCCAGCTTTATATTGTAAACAACGGGCATACATTTTCTTGCCTGCAGACAGAAAAATCTGTTCAACTTGATGTTGATTATCTCGACATAACAGCAACTAGGTACATAAGCTTAATAACCAGAGCCAAATCCACATTAACCTTTAGAATAAATTTTTCACTTTCTCCTCTCAGCTGCTGATTCAAAGTTGCACAGCGCCACAGGACAGTAGAAGCCTTCAGGGAGCTTTGCTTGTGTTTTTTTTTTTTTCTTCTGTCCGTGTGGTTCTGGCACCTACATTCCTCATTTCTCTGCCTTCACCGCTTCCACCGGTCAGCTGTGGAGGCTTTGCAGGGGGAGCAGCTCTCATTTTGTGGCGATGGCTGAAGGAGATATGGGAGATTACATGTGTATCCCAGTCGTGATCTGTTGTCAGATAGAGAGTTCAGTGTATGGAGCAGACCGGATGTGGCAGTGTCCAGTGATTATTCTCGATGTTTGGGGAGGAAGGAGAAGGAAAGAGCACAAGATATGGACACTAGCATTAACATTTGCCACATTGTCTTATTTCTACAATAGTTTCTTTTTTAACAGCATCATCAGCAGTTTCTGTATCCTTCTTCTGTCAGTTAGCTTCTTCACTGAAAACGATGCAAAAATAAAAGTATAGAAAACATATTTTATATACTCCCATCCATCCATCCATCCCCATACGGCCAGGCAGAGATTTAAAGAGGAGCAGCAAAAGCAAATAAGGTAGATTAGCAGTGCTTGTGAACAACTGCTGGCTGATTCAGGTGTGTTGCAAGACAGACTGCTACCCGAGATCCTTCCTCACCACGGCATCAATAGCCACAAGGACTCTAAAGATACTTGAATGATATGACTTACAACAATAAATTTCCCCTTGGAATAAATAGTTTTGAATTTAATTGAATCCGTCCATCCTACTGCAGAAATTAATTAGAAAGTAGGTTAAGTTCATCAGGAGCTGTTGAATTTAGGCTTTAAGAACTGACTAAATAACAGAATGAAAGCTCAAGACAGTGGAGTCTGGAAAGATGTGGAAAATGTTTAGGAACCATGTAGGGAATGAGACGTTAACATTAAGGGGTGTATGAAAAAGTCATCCCTAACGACCAGTAATTCCTTCAGGATGTGTTCAGTTTAAGACAAATGTCCACTGAAGTACATGTAGATAGATTACATTCTTATATATCATAAAGACTTGTGGCATGGTTGACACGAGCAAAACAAGGTTAATAATTAATAACATATTAAATAACTCCTCAGGTATCTAAACAAATCCCGATTGATATCCTAATTATTTTAGTTTGGTTTGACCATGAAAATAAACATTCAAAAAGGATTTAAAATGTTTGAATAATTTCATATTTTATTTGTAGATAGACATTTTACCCTTCCACACATCTTACCTGATTCAGTGTGTCAGTTCCCCCATTAACTCTCAGCACAACAGAGACAGATTGCAGGTGAATAATGTACAGGATCAGAGAGGCCTGAGGAGATTGGATTGTTATTTTCATGCTTGGCCTAGAGCCTGAGAAAAAGAGAATACCAGCGTAACCAAAGTAATTAGCTGTTAAAAGAGCAGTTTGTGTGGCAGTGACTGAAATTATAAAATACTTTCAGATAACTTTACTGAAACCACAAAATGTAACATTCAATTAAAACAACAAAATAGAGGTGAGAAGACTGGTGTGAGGAAGGAGAGAGGTAAAGGTTTTGTGCGTAAAAACTCAGCTTGCGCGGAAGCCTTGACTCCTTTCTTTGCAGAAAAATAAAATACTGTTAAATGTCTATTTTTTTCCTACTCCTGGGTTGTGTCCCAGACTGAAGGGAGACTTAGAGAATACTGAATTAGCTGTTTGTTGCACTGGAAGGGACGCCGTGTATGTCTCGGATTAATTAGCCTTCACCGGTTTTTGCAGAAGCCATCTCCACCTTGCCACACTCATCTGGCCTCTTTCACACTCAGATTACTCCACTGTGCTGTCATGGGTGAGTGCAGACGAGGGAAAAGGGCCTCACATCTTCTCTGAGTGTGTGTTCTCAATGAACCGAAGCAAACGCACTGAATGAAAACAAGTGTTTACTTTTCCGTGAAAGTAAAAACAAGAATCCTTTGAAATTAACAGAGGAGAAAGCCTGGGGCCCTTGTAGACGTACATGCTGACAGGTCATGTTCTGATAACCTAATCTCAGGTGTCGTCTCTTGTACCGTGAGTACTTTTGCTTTGACAGTTTCTTGTACAGCTAAATTCCAACATGGTCAGTTTAATCAGAAGAGGCAAATTCATAGTTCGAATGGATTCAACAACAGGAAAAGATACCAGAAAGCAGATTAAGTGATGTGTGTGTGACCTATTAATGATAATTAAATAATTTGTATAAGATGAATTTGTTCTGACCTGTCCAGGATCTACCCTGTCTCTCACCCAGTAGCCGCTGGAGGTAGGCAACTCTCCACGGACAAGCAGGTAGAGACGATGGATGGCTGGATAGATTAATTTGTTGGCACCCGTTACAAATATGTGTATAATGCTTTAGAAATAAAGTAATTTATTGCAACAGGAGACACATATTTATCTTGCGAAGAGGATGGTAAGGGAACTTGGTAGCTCACTGTTTGAAAACTGCAGCAACAAGTGGCATCTTAAATCTCCATAACAGCTATTAACCACAATCTACATGCCAACTGGTTGTCCTACAATCTGAAATGCAAACATTTAGACTTGGCTAAACTCCAAAGGGATTTGGGACCATGTGCTTTAGGGATATGTGACTAAAATTTTGCCTTTCAGCAGCAAACACTAGAGGCTGGTTCAGAGGCTCTGTGCCTATTTTTCTTCGAAATGACCTGAGAGACGTTTTTCAGAGTGCATGACATCATAAACTCTTTGAAATACCTGAAAAAACCAGACAGATTCTACCAATGAGCTGAAAATGGGTCACCATTGAATACAGGAATGATTTGTTAGACACAAAATCAAACTTTCCCATTGCCATCTAAGTCTCCAGACCTAAATCCTTTAGAAAACCGGTGGGGTGAGCTGAAGAGAAGAGAGAATAAGCGAAGACCCAGGAGTCTTTATTAGAGCCGCCAATAACTGTGGCCAACAATGTATACCACAGCAGATCATTGAAGTGACTGGGATAATTATTCATTTTGTGGCTCTTTTCACAGAAACAACTTATAAAGAAAGGTTGACCCTACTTTTTTGTTTTGTTGCTTTCTTGCATTGTGAGATGAGACAATCATGCAAAGACCCAACTTTATTTCTTGCAATAGTAAACAAACTCATTTATTGTCAACCTCCTTGTCCAGTGGGACACCTTGAGTCCAACTGGGATTTTCCACATAAATCAGTAATAACAGACTAAAAGGGCCACCTAATGGTGTAATATTTTCCATGTTTGTTCATATCAAAGTGAACAGGTTCAGATGGTTGAGGCAGTTTGTCAAGAAGCCTTCCAAAAGCCCATTGTGAGATGTTTTTAGGCAACTCTGAGCCACAGAAGGCTTCAGACCAGACCCAACATTCACTGAAGAGAGATTTGATTTTAGTTTGACTTAGAAGTTCCTGGGTGTCTTGGCAGTAGAGTGGGAGGAGCCCCCATTGCTGCTTCTTCCATCCTAGAGATTATTTAGCTAATCTTGCCTTTAATTTAGACCGACACACAATTCAGAATCTAGAAAGGTGACTATAGTTTACCTCCTCTCACTTCGTTTCCTAGAAGCCTGGTATTTTATTCGTATTGTTGTACTGTCTCCACTTTCTCAAACATCAGTTCTACAAGTCAGTTTTTGAATCCTTTTATAACCCTGTCCAATATCAGCCTACTGAATCTCTGTTTGCAAGAAAATACACAAGGACTGCTTGGCTGCCAGAGTCGTCTTTCTCTGAAAAATCTCCCCTGAGAGAATGGAGCTTTATTCTTCTTGTTTGGGTGGTTCTTGTCACCTCACAAGCAAACAGCTTTGTTTTTTGTTTACACTACATAGCTGCTTTATTGTTGGTTGAGAGTGATAGACAATCTACCCAAAGATTTTGTCATTATGCTATTCGCAGAGAGCAAATATAGTGAAATAGCTTAATTTTCAACACTAAATGTCCTGTTATGATGATGGTCCCAAGTCTCCCTCAAAGTTGCAGAACTACAGGCTGGAGGTCTTCAGTTTCTCCATTGTACACAGATTGAAAGGAGAACTCTGGATTCTACATTCCAAGTGGCATAGGTTACATAAAACCTTTCCCTCCTGTGGAATCTAACACCTGAATACATATTCCAGGATTTAGCTATGCTGACTTTGTATTCGCTGTCAACCTGTTGACCACCATGGTTAGTAACTTGCCCTTTTGTCCTAAATAAACCTCCTCTTGCTCACTGGTTTCTGTCACATTTTGCAGTGAGGTGGTACACTGAGTAAAGATGGAAACCTGATGATCCCATCACCCAGGCGCACAGAGGTCCAAAGCTGTAACAAAAGGCATCCACATGGGTGTATAAGCTTACACTGGCACATGCTGACGCACAACCACACCATGCTTCTCACCCTGGGCTCCTCTGCTATTTTGACACATAGGATCCATCCACATAGAGTTGGTTCCAGACTATCTGGCACCTTACATCACTTACTTTATCTGTGTAGCCTCTTTCATTACAGTTACCCTGGCATTACACCTTTCTTTGGCCAAATATGTTGTAGGGTATTTTTGCACTGGATGCTGTCATGTCCGGGAGGAAATCTACCCCCCCTAATAAAAGGAGCTCAGTGTATTATGATGAATCATAAATTACTTATACACTGTTATACACCCTTGCTACACCAACAGTGAGATTAGTCAAAGTAAAGTGGGAACACAGACAGAAGCTTAAAAACCGCTGGATCACATGGGTGTAGAAAAAGAACAAGTAAGATTTTGAACAAAACGCAGAATCAAGACATGAAACAGAAAAAAATTGTAGCTGTACAGAAATTTTAAGAAACCCTTTTATGGTTGGCCGGGAGCAAAGGCGATTTTATACTGTCTGAGTTATGGTGATGGCTCATAGCTCATAACAGATATTGCTGCTGTGTATGATGTGTTCAGACTGCTCTGGTTTGCTCAGAAGGACGTCAGGACTGCCCCAATCGCAAATCATGGATATTCAACATGTTGGATTGTCTTGATTCGATATCCCAGCGTGTGTGGTGTGTTCTGAGGACAAACAAGCATGCAGCCAGTTGAATGTTTAACTAGACCGTGCATTTTTATCTTTAAAACGTTAAGCACTTAAAGATAACTGAAGGGATAATTTATGGTTGTCAATAGTGAAAACACAGGTGAAACATTACTAATATACAGTGGTGGGCTCTCAGGGCCAGCTGGCCTAACACGATCAGAAACACTAATCTATATTTTCAACCTAAATTATAATATTTGTTCGATGAAACTGTATTAATTTACTTCCAAAAGTCTATTCTTTTTTGTGTCTAATGTTTCTCTGGCTATGCAGCTTCCCTACATATCTGTGAATAATCGATATTTCGTCCAATCAGATTTCTATCTCTGTGTGTTGCTAGGGGCAATCTAATCTGCCCAGGGCTTTCAGAATCAGTAGAACAGGCCTACAATAAATAAATTATATTACAACCGAACAGTTTTTTTTTAACCAATCAGCTCTCAGATTTGCCTCCCCATCCCAGCTAGCTGGCCCACAAAGATGTCAGAATTTTACAGCTCTCTGATTAGATGGTCAGAGTCAAGTTATCAGCCGCTTTGATGTGTTTTAGTCTGGTTTCCGTGCTCACCACAGCACTGAGACTGCCCTCGTCAAAGTTTTCAATGACATCCGCATAAATACAGACTGTGGTAGAACCACAGTGCTGGTACTGTTGGACCTCAGTGCAGCATTTGACACTGTTGATCATGATATACTATTGGAACCATTGGAGAGCTTGGTCGGATTCCCTTGTACAGTACTTGGCTGGTTTGAGTCTTACTTAAAGAACAGGGACTTCTTTGTTTCAATAGGAACATTTTCATCAGAACGAACAGAAATCACATGTGGGGTACCCCAGGGCTCTATCCTGGGGCCTCTCTTATTTAATATCTACATGCTCCTACTAGCCCAGATTATAACAACCAATAAGATTAGCTACCGTAACTATGCAAATGATACTCAGCTCTACATTACGATGTCACCAGTTGACTTCGAACCCATCCAAACCCTAAGTAAATGCATCGAGCAAATCAATTGATGGATGTGCCATAACTTTCTCCAGCTGAACAGAAACAAAACAGAAGTTATTACTTTTGGACCTAAAGAGGAACAATCAACAGTTAGCATGCAGCTTCAGTTAATACAGCTAGAAACTACTGATCAGCCCTGAAATCTAGGTGTAGTAATGAACTTAGATCTGAACCTCCAGGGTCACATAAAGGCAATAACAAGGTCAGCCTTCTATCACCTGAAGAACATTTCTAGGATTAAAGGACTGATGTCGCAACAGGACCCAGAAAAACTCATCCATGCATTTATCTTTAGTCGGATTGATTACTGCAACAGCGTCTTCACAGGTCTGCCTAAAAAGTCAATCAGACAGCTGCAGCTGATCCAGAACTCTGCCGCTCGCGTCCTCACTAGAACCAGGGAAGTAGTATGGCATTTGATTTTCAATAATCCGGAATCTAAGTGTTGCTTGGCTAGTTTATATTAAGGCGGATGTAATTTGTGATTCTGTACGGATTCACAAGCCGTGGTGTTGTATTGATGGTATCATGAGATCTATTGATTTAGGTTGGACTAAGTAGGATATCACTGAAGGCCTAGGGGTGAAATGTACGGCTCGCCACTGCTAATATACAAACCTTTACAGTACTTCACACAGAAAAAGGGCTAAATTGGTTCTCCTCTTATACCGCCTCCTTCTTGGACCTTTTTGAGACCTAGCGCATAGTGATGAAAATAAGTGATCATGAAGCAAGGAACAAATAATAAAATGAGAAGTAAGAAGCTGGGACCACCTTTGTGTGTGTTGCAAATACACATAGCTTTGCATAACAATGTTATTCCTAGGAGGTCTTGTCAAAAGCTGCTCCAGACATCATTAGCGGAGTGAAGTCCTTGCAGATTAGAGTTGCGGATGCATCACAGCATTTCTCCACCTGTGTTTTGGAAAAGAATAGTTGCCGTTCCAGTGCATAAACCCAACTGCAAAGCTTCAACCCACTACAGCAATTATTTCATCTGTCCTCGCCCTGAAAATTTCACCCCCTCCTGTTTTCTTCTATGAATCAGGAAATTGTGCTGGGATTTCCCAGTAGCCTGCAACATCAATCTCTTAACTGATTATCCTTGTTATTTGCATCTCCTACATCCCTGAACCTGAGCAATTGGAGGAAAGTGATAATTGGGACATACATGATTTCAGGGAATTAAGAAAAAAAGTATTTGTTTTGCCTCATTTGAGACAGGAGCGCTGCTTAGTGTTTCTACGAGGGATGCTTTAGTCTACCTAAAACAGATTAAAGTTTTGCTGACTATCACAGGGAGTGGAGAAAGACACAGAGATCCACAATGTACCATTTCACTGCTGCTTTGATCAGTAAGAAAAGTCTTCAAAAATGTATTCAGATGTAAACAGCATAAGCGCCAGTACAATGGAGCAAGCAGGAAAGTGGGGTAGTAAACTTATGTTTCTGCTCCCCCATTTTATTGCCTTAAGAAATCTGATTACCATTTCAAACCACAACACCACCAGTCCCACACTTTTCACTATTTGTATTGGCTGGTGTAGATGAAGGAGTGACTGAGGTGATGCTCTATATTTCCATAACAGCACTGGGAGGACTAGTTGTTGAAGAAGCGGATTTAAAGGGAGCATGAACCTGTGCTAAGAACATAACATTAGGAAAGTTTTTCATCTTATGCCTTGGAAAGCTATGTGTTTTCATAACCTGTCGTCTTATTCCATTATCATCCATCTGAATATTCACGAATAATAAAAAAAGATTGGAAACAAGTGAGTAAGACAAGATAACAGTTTCCCAGTTTTCAAAGCCAGCATGTTTGTCTGGGCTGTGATTGCCAGCGTTTTTAGATTTTAATACACTTTTGATTCAATGATGGGTTCATTTAAGCCAGTGGGGGAAACCCATTTCATCCTCCCTGCCTTTTATTGGACTCTTATCAGCACACACAAATCTAGATTCATCTGAGTTATTGTGGCTGTCTGCAAACGGTCATTGAGCTCGTTTACGCACATAAATATTTTCTGAGACTCTTCCTTTGTATACCACATGCACACGCGCACACACACAGCCCACAAACAAAGCGCAGGGTTCATAAACCACAACTGTGATATTATGTTGCTATTAGAGGTGGTGTTGTGTGTCCAGGAGGTTAGAGAGGGAGAAAATATTGCCAAGGAAAATTGAGCATTGACTTTCTGTGTCTGTGACGGGGAAGCTGAAGGGAATGAGAGACGCGTGCTGACACCGACAAAGACCCAGGTAATCCCTTCATGGCTGTAATGCCCCAGTTCTGGTGGAGCCAGTTGTTTTCATACCTTTCTAAGAAGCACAGTCAATGATCAATTTAATTCTTACATACAGTGCCTCGCAGAAGCATTTCTACACCTTGAACGTTTGACATGGTGTCATTTTACAACCACAAAATTCAGTATTGTATTTGGATGTGTGTCATAGGCACAACAGAAAGTAATGCTTAATTCTTGAGTGGAAAGAAACTGACAGATGGCTTTACCAATTTCTTTACAAATAAAAATGGGAAGTGTTTAGGTATTCAGCTTTCCTAAGTTAATACTTTGTACAACCAGGTTTGGCTGAAATAAAAGCTCTAAAACTTGTTGGTTCTGTCACTCCCAGTTTTTCACATTCATTGCGCTTTTCCACTAGCACCTAGAGGCGCGATTCGACTCATCTCCACATTGTTTGGGTTGTTTTCTATTAGAATTGAGCAACAGCTCTCGTGGGTGGAATCATCCTATAGTTGGGCAATCCCGAGTCCAAAAGGTATCTCAACATGATAATTCCCGACACAAATACAACACAAAAATGGAGGACATATAGCTAACACCTAGTTCATACTTCGTCAATGGGGGTGCGGAGACACAAAGCCATCATTGACGCAAGCTCTCCGCGGCAGGCCTGTAGAGGGTGACGGAGACATGCCAAATTTTTTTGAATGTCTGTGTAAAGTTACCCAGAGCGCAAGCCTGTGATTGGTCAGCATTTCACTTACTTTAAATTAGTTAAAAGCACTGACAGTTCTGAAAAGAAAAATTAGTGCTGAAGATATCTAGCAACAGACATGGAGCTCTACTCACCATGTTTTAGAGACAATAGCATATTATATCACATAAGATCATGTATGAGTGTTCCGCATCCATTACAATAGTGAGTTAGGAGCTTTTTATCATATTTGTGCATGAAAAGCACTTTTGAATATCGAAAGAGGTGGAAGCTCTTCAAGTCAAGAGTTTTTGTTTAAAAATAAAAAAAGCAGCAAGGAAAAATACTCTGTGGACCAGAGTTGTCACTGCAATGGTGGCAGAACCCCCCTAGAAAAATGCTATGCCCCTTGTTGTGCTGGCAGGGAACACAGGAGCACCACAGGGGACCGTACTCTCACCATTCCTTTTTACTCTGTACACCTCAGACTTCCAGTACAAATCAGAGACCTGTCATCTGCAGAAATACTCAGATGACTCTGCAATTGTAGGGTGTATCAGAGATGGACAAGAAGCTGAATACAGAGAGTTGGTGGACCGCTTTGTGACATGGTGTGGAAACAATCGTCTCACCTTGAATGTGAACAAAACAAAGGAGATGATTGTAGATTTCAGAAGAAACAGGGATAAGTCAAACACTGTTTCCATCATGGGAGAAGAAGTGGAGGTGGTTGAGGAGTATAAATACCTCGGAGTTCACTTTGACAACAGACTGGACTGGAGGCGCAACAGTGAAGCCGTCTACAAGAAGGGACAGAGCAGACTGTACTTCTTGAGGAAGCTTAGGTCCTTCAAGCTTTGCAGCAAGATGCTGCAGATCTTCTACAAGTCTGTTGTGGAGAGTGTAATCTCTTCAGCCGTCATCTGTTGGGGTAGCAGCATCAGAGCCAGGGATTTAAAAAGGCTCAACAACCTGATAAAGAAGGCTGGTTCTGTTCTTGGGACAACTGTGGAAAATCTGGAGATGATAATGCAAAGAAGGATTCTTCATAAAATCAAAAAAATTATGGACAACCCTGAGCATCCTCTTCATGAGACAGTCACACAACAACAGAGCATCTTCAGTCGGAGGCTTCTTCAGTTTCGCTGCAATACAGACCGCTACAGGAAATCCTTCCTGCCCACAGCCATCATTATCTACAACAACTCCTTAAAGAATTGATTATATGAGCTATACCAACACTTAATTTCCCTCTGGGATCAATAAAGTATTTTTGAATTGAATTTGAATTTGAATTGAATTGAATTGAATTGCTTTGCAAGGCAATCAATGGAGCAGTCTGGAAGGAAAACATCTCTGTCGATACGTGTGCGTGCCTGTGCAAACTTGGTGACGGAAAAGTATAAATTAGTCTTAAGTGAACTTTGTGCTCGGTCTGCCATTGTCCTTTAAAACTCAAAATATGCTCAGTCACTGTTGTGAGTGTTTACAAATGGTGGCTCTGACTATTGTAAGGGATGCAACCAGTGACTTCAGCACCATTCTGTACGCTTGGAACCTTAGCAAAATAGGTTCTAAAATAGGGGCTGGTACTACTGAATAAGAGTTAATGCAAAAGGGCCAATAGAGGCTATAACGTTCGTAGTGTAGTCACTGTAGAAGTTTAGAATTAATTAAACCTGTGTGGGTGTGTCTAAAGTGTATTTATTTCCATCACCCAGATTCTAGACTGAGTTCCTGACTATCTTGTACATACAGTATTCTGCATTTCATGTGGTCGGGTCTCTGCCTCCGCCTTCAGTCCTTGTTCCAGTCACTGCTGTACTTCTCTGTCAACTGCCTATCACAAACAAAAATACACAAATGTTCACGCACAGTGACAGTCATCTAGGTTATCTCAACTTATTCCTAAAGCCTGTACATCCAGACTTCAAACTCTGGCTCAGAACTGCAAAGTGCATAATTTAGCCTTTGTTACAGTTCATCACTTTTTCATTCTCTAGATTTGGATCACTGTATTTCCTTGCTGAGCTGAAGTGATACACGCTTACCTGGTCAGTATTTACTATATAGACAGCTGTCCTATCCACCATGCAATATTTATTGCTCAGCCTCCACAATTCCTCTTTGCTCTCTATCCGACGTTCCTCTCATTATCCCCGTTAGCATTTTCTTCTTTTCCCTGATGCCACCAAATTATTCCTCCCTTCTCTGTAGTCGCTTCCTTTTATGCCTTTTCTTTTTGTATCTGTTCACATTTTGTATCTGTTCACATCTTTGCATATCTCAACATCTTCCTGTTTTCTCTTTCCCCTTCAGTCTTTTAGAGAGAGAGAGAGAGAGAGAGAGAGAGAGAGAGAGAGAGATTGCATGTTAGATCTATTCAGAATATCCTGTCAAGCCGTAGCTCCTACTTGACAATTTATGCTTATATTTAAGACTTTCACTTTTAGGTGAGCAGCCAACAAAAAAACATGCCTCTGCCTCTTTCTTTTGCTCTCTCCACCCTCTGTACTTTTCTCTTTTACATTCTCTTTGGTATGCTCTTGTTGTTGCAAGAGTTTAAATCTGGTTTGTGTCTGGGCTAGGACGTGACTCGCCTGGGTAAGGACAAGCAGGCACTCAACGTGATGCTGATAGACTCTTCAGCCATGGAAACAGTCTTGCAGACAGACACCCACATTGAAACACTTGAAGATGCACGCAGACGTCTCTTCGCTCTGAAACACTCGAGTGTCTGACCGAGGTGTTACTGCTACACGAGGCACAAGCAGACTTTTACCCACTAATTGCTAGAACTTTGGTCAGTTCCTGCACAATTGGTAAACATGTTTGGATGATAAACATGGCATTGAAGTTTGTGTCTGCCCTCTGCATTTTACTTTGTTCTTAGTTTATCTTCGAAATAACCAGTTGCAGGGACTTTTCCTTTTCCTGCTATTTGTAATCCTATTGTCTTTATTGAATATAAAATAGCCAAATTTAGAGAAAACTGTTTCCATAGCAATCCTATTATTACAGGTGACCTTTGTCCTTCACAGGGGATTAGGGATGACATGTGCCTGCGAATCCTTGAGACCCCTGCTAAAAACACTTGTAACTACCAGAACAGGCTGGTGTCCATTAACTGTTTTACTGTGTTTCAGTTCAGCTTTTCAGTTCAACTCAGATACCGTATATTTAATGTTTCTGACGTAACATGCAGTTTTCTTCATAGTTAATGTATTCCAAAGCATTGCAACTGCACTCAAGTTATAGCAGGCAATATGTCTGTTTATAAAAAAAACAACTCATTTTGTTCATATTAACAACATTGAAGCTGTTTTCACATAGTTTACTACCTAGCGTTTATGTTGACATACTGAAAAACCCTTCCGTTTAGACCCATGGAACATATTTTGTGAAAAATCAAGTCCTGTCCCGTCTTTGAGATATGTGTGATGCCTTTTATACACTTCCGTTTTGTAAAGTGTGTTTGTGTTTGGTGTACATGACATTGTGTACATTACATTGCCATGGCAATACTCTCTTTTTTTATTTTATTTTTTAATATGTAAATATGAACAGACCAAATAGGGATGAGTAACATGAGATATATTAATGTTGTTATCGGGTCATGGATTTGACATTTGATTTGAACTTGTGTAAATTCCATAGTAATGGCTTATATGTATAGTAATTCCAAAAAATCTTGTCATTGCAGTCAGAGTTTTCAAGATGTCCAACAAGTTATTGCAGATCAGAGTAAGTCATCGCATCAGATGTCCTCTATTTACTCTACCCAAGGCAGTGTATCTTCTGTCATCATTGAATTGTAATAGTGTGATGTGTTATTAATTCAGCACACAATTTGTGCATTGCTTAAACTTAAAAAATCGTGTGTAACTCCCAAAACACTGTAGGAGTCATTTTGAAGTTTTGAGTTAGGAACTAGAACCTCACCATCTTAGTCTTTTCCTTATTACTTTTTAAAGACAAAGCACGTATCCTTACTCTTCTCACCAAGCAGCGGTGTTACCGTGGGCTCCTCCTCCATCTCAGCTCACTTACAGCAGGTGGCAAGTCCAACTGCTGTCAGAGCAGATATTTATCCAAGCATTCAGACTAAAAGTGAATCGTGCATGCTTCAAGCCACGACTGGCTGATCCTACTTGCGGTTAGTCACGGCAGGATGTAAATATAAATGTTTTTACCCGAAAATTAACAACTGCACCTTGGGGTGACTGTGAATTGGTGGATAGAGTGGTTGGCTTGTAATCGGAGGCCTTGAGGTTTGATTCCGCCTGTCACATGTTGATCTGCTCCTGGGCAAGGCACTTAACCCCAAGTTGCCTACCGATCTGCGTATCGGTGTATGAATACGTGTGTGTTTGTGAGTGCAAGTGGGTGAATGTAGCTCTAGTGCAAAGCGCATTGACTGGTCCGTATGACTAGAAACCCACTGTAAAAGATCAGTTCATGCGCCTCTCTGTGACACACGTTAAACAGTGACAGAACCACTGGTTCTGAGTTTGTGTCCAGAGTTGAAAGGTCGCAGTAAAAAAGATGCAACGTCTCTGTTGAACTTTGTGAAAGAAATTCATTGACATTTAGGACTGTCCAGTGCCAGTTCATCAGCAGGTCTTTGCTACCGGTGCTTGTTTCTTTCTACCAAAAAGGCACGGCAGGGCTTCTCTGGCCTTTGAGAACAAGACAGAGGAAGAAGCCCCTTGTACCGGAAAATCAGCTTGCTGCTAAGGGTCCCATTATGGTAATTGTTAGGATTCCAGCTTTCATGGAATAGACTTATGGTAGCGCTAGAGCAGACCCCTGCTGTGAGATGGCAAAGAATGAAGGCGGTGGTGACAGCAGGGTCAGTGATGCACAAGGCTTTGTGCCTTTTGGAGTATCTTTTTTCTCTCCCCTCCCTTCAATCATCTCATCATGCCAGTACATTCTGTGGCACAAAACCGATGGGTAGCTGCCCAAAAAGGAGGCCAGTGGCCACCTTCTTCCTCTCTTTGTCAACATCCAAACGAAGGCCAACCACCATGTGGGTATGCTAATGCATGCTGCCCTGGGGCTGTTCATAGAGATGCCAATCTGTGGCTAGGGCCTACTGAGTATGAGGGGATACAATGAACTCTGTCAATCTGAAGGGGTGACGGGAGGTTGAACAACCCCTTTTAGACCAACAGAAGTTCTCACTTCGAACAACTCTGAAATGTTGGCATATATTCGAATAAATATTTGATTATCTTGTCTCCTATGTAAACAGAAAATTTCCAGTGCTGTTGATGCAGTCACAGGAAAAACTAACTCCAGCCCATGATTTTACAGGTTGTAGACCAGCCTTTAGCATCAATAACTTGTATTAGTCTTTTTTGCTGTGGCATAGGATTTGGAATCACACTTCATTGCAATCTTGCTTCAGTTCATTAAAGTTTGCAGCAATTATTTAGGCACAGCACATTTAGGCACAGCCACGACATTCCAATCAGGTTTAGATCTTGACTTTGACTGGGACTTCTTAGATTTGCTTTTATGTTTGGGATCATTGCTTTGTTAATGAGCCACTTTGGGCCTAGCTTTTGCAGGCAGAGAGATTGCCTCACATTTGACTCTAAAAAACCTTGGTATACAGAGGAGTTTGTGGTCGACTGAATGTCCGAAAGGGTGCTCAAGCCTAAATCATCACCCCTCCACCACCAGTGTGCTTAACAGTTAGTATGGCATGTTTGTTTTCTTTCAAACAGGGCTCTGTGAATTATGGCGAGACATCTTTATGGTACTTGGGTTTCATTTGTCTGTCAAATAATATTCCAATATTCTTTTGATTCATTTGCATTTTTTATAGCTAAAATTGTGCTGCCATATACTTTAAAAAGTGAAGAGAGGTTTTTTTCTTGCTATCCTTACAAACAAGCCATTAATGCTCAGTGCTTTTTCCTATTGTCCTGTCATGAACTTTGGGTTTTTATCATTTCTCTGAGCATTGCCTTGTATGAGCTTGTGATAATTTTGCTGGGGTCTCCACACTCCTGGGAAGATTGGGTACTGTCTTTAAGTGTTTTCCTTGTGAATAATCTTTTTCGTAAAAATGGCCTACCAACCCTTCCCAGAATATTGGGAAGTGATAATTGACTCTCTAGGGTCATTTCTGAGGTTTTTCCTCCTTAACATTTTGTTAACACACATCTATATGACTCCTCACCAACAAACAGACTAAATTCCTACTTTAATAGGGGTGACCACGCTGATGATCAAATATTTAATTGCATTACATTAAAAGCAACTGGCTGCTGTTTTACCTGTTAAATACTATGAAGGCAGATAGGGTGTACTTAGTATTTTCCCATGATTGTAGTAAAGCAGATTCTCACAGTGGTTCGCCACTACAGAAATTAAAGTAGTGGGAGCCCGGGGAAGGGAATTTGAAAGTCAATTAGATGTACTTCTGTGAGATTTACACCTAACATTAACATGCATCTCCAATCAGGGCCTAATTATAGTCAGAGCTGACATTAACAGGCATCTTTAGCATACAAACATTGTGCAGATTTTTAATTACCACAGCTGATATTCTGGTGTCAGCTCATGTCACCTCTTTTGCTGATACTTCAAACTTTTTTGTACCCACCTCCAAGGATAGTACTGCTTTATATAAAAAGGAGGCCACTATGGAAGCTGTTACATTTGCATTTTCTCCTAAACAGAAGCAGCTGTGTCTCATATTTACAGATTCACTCTGTGTCCAATATTCTATGGGCTCTCCTATTCAAAGTATTTATCATGCAGCGCAAAATTGACAGGTCAGTTAACACCCTCCATCTGCTTTTGCTCCAAGCACCATAAACAACAACATGAAAGAAGCATTATTTGCTAACACCATATGACTCGGTGAAGGCCTCGGCGAACCCTGCCAATTTACTTGTTTTGTTTATGTGGTTCCAACGCTCCACTTTTTGTTTTTTAATGAACCCGAGAGAGTTGAGAGCATTATTCTGTCTCAGCCGTGCTACTTTTAATGATGAACAATGTTTGGCCAATCACAGCACTGCGACTCCTGCCCGGAGAAAGTCTTCATTAGCACCACAACACTGTCCCATGTGCTGCGTGCGCTTGCATAAAGGCGCTCCGACATGAAAGGGGGGGCTTGTGGGGTTAAACGTGCATGAGTTTCAGATGTGGAATGAGACCGGAGACTTGAGGTTTCCCCACTGGAATGATATCATTTATTTATGTGATCTTTGTCTGGTGGAGAATTTGACCTCGTGGTCACCATTCCACTGTAAGCACAGTTTTTTCTTTTTCTTTTGTTTTGTCTTCCTCATTTTTACCTGGGAGAACAGTTCCCCCAGAAAAAATAACAAGAACTCTCTACATGTGGTTATTTTCAGAAAATTTGCTAAGTATAATAATTAGAGATGATTTTGTCATTTCCTTTTTTTATTGAAAAGTGGTTGTTTGAACTGGTTGTTGAATACTTTTTCTAGTTTATAAATCATTGAATGTCTTAGCACCAAAGTATGTGGAAGATCTACTGTTACTATACCGACCCCCCAGAACACTCAGGTCCTCTAATTCCAGTCTACTCAACATCCCTAGAACTAGAACCAAACATGGAGAAGCAGCTTTCAGTTGGCTCACAGAACATTTTGAGTGGCTGCCGTTCCCCATGAGGCGGCATCTGATTCAGTTCCTTCCTCTAGTCCAGCAGCAAACTGGTGCTGGGTTAATGCGATTTTGTAACCCTTCACAGACTAATAGATGTGGGTGACTTTGGTTACTGTCTTTAGTTTGTGTCATGATGTGTTGTTTTTTTCGTAGGATGTTTTTGCCTACTTTGGGTTGCCAAACCACGTTCTATTTTGGCGATTTATGCAGTTCTCAAAATAAGGTATCCTCAGCTTTCCAAAAATTTGATTCATGACTTAATTAGGTGGGTAATTACTTTTTCATTTAGGGTCATGTTGGTTCAACAATGAATTTAAAAAATATATTTTTTGTATATGCTCAGGTAATTTTGTCTAAAATTGCATTTTGTTTGCTGATCTGAAACATAAAAGAGTGACGAAAAAGCAAGAAACAGAAGAAACCTGTCAGGCAAAATCCTCCCGCGTGGCACCCTACATGTTTGCCCTGCATGGTGGAGGTGCCACGCTGTATTTGTGCTGGAAAAAGGAGGTGTAAATAAATGGAGTATCGGTGTAAATGCAAGAAGAAACCTCGAGCTGGATGTAGGCAGACCGAATTGATGGACATCACTTTTTGACATGCCTCGCCAAGTGTTTGCTGTGTTTATGGATTTAAGTGTGTGCACGGAGGTGTCTGCTGGGGTGCGTATCCGGTTTTGCTCGAATGCACTCGACTGTCTGAGAGCAAAGCAGAAAGCCCTGAAGATTTGTGAATACGAGGTGTTTGCCCCGGTATGAGAATATGGAACAGTCTTCACTGTATTTAAATACATACAATAATATATGCATGCACATCAGTGAATCCATTGTTATTTTAAAATCTGTCACTCTGGAATTCGTCAACTTCAGCGTTAACCAATTGCGGAGCTGCCTGAACCCAATTATTGCTGTAGCTCTTCACCGAGCGTCACTCAATCACTTGAACCAAACTTTGTTTCTAACCAAGTTTTCATGCTCTGGAGCACAACAAAGCTCCTTATCTTCGGGACCCCGGCACTAATTGAGCGTCGCCTCCATTGCGGGACTTGTCACCGTTGTCTTCCGCTGTGAAAAATAACCTGCCGCTCCTCCCCTCTCACCTCATTTAGGCACGTTTTCCTGCTTGTGCCCACTCGTCGCTCTGTGGCTGTGTGGCACAGTTTAGTTTCTGGGCGTGTCTGTGTGCACTGCTGTATATCAGAGCTCTGCAGGAGTCCCATAAGGATGCCACAGCTGTGTGCGATGTGCCCCACCAACATACAAGTGTTGGAAATAGGCTCATGGGGCTGAGCTTGCAGGGAGCCAGCACTGATGCAGGCTACTCTTTAATGTTTTTATTTATAGCATATTTTTGTGTTGTTTGTTATCAGCTTGTGGTAGAGACATAGATGCAGAATGCCAGCAGCTTACACCCATGCTCCTGTTTTATTAAAATCAATATGTAATAAAAATATAACAAGGAAGTAACAGCTTGTAATATGCGAACACTGTTTTCACCTGCTGCAAGATTAAAATGCTGCTCTTATTTGAATATATTATCACAGGTAATCCAGTATGGAAGTTATCAATGTGCTTAAAGCATTGTAGACATGTACTTATGTGTAGATATAGCCTCATATAACTCTGACGGCTTGAACGGGCACTTTTGCACACAAAAAGCAGAAGACTTGTTAGTTCCTGTTACACCATGACGCTGCAAAATCATCTTACACTTTCAGTCTCTATGGCAACTAAAAGCTCATCTTTGCTTGGTAGTTAGCTGTCATTTTGTGTGGAGCAAACAGCATATGCTGGAGTTATTGGAGCCATTACAGTAAAAACAGCAGCCTTCCACTGCTACCCCACAGTTATTTAGATCAGTTAGTGTATTCATTGTGTTAGACGTTTTATAAAGTATATCATTCCATCTGAGGTAATTGAGACTGTTGTGTACTGTACTGTATGTAATATTGGGATCACAAGAAAACATTATATTTTAGGAATATTCCTGGAAAACCTAAGAAATTGTGGGGGTTTTTTCTTTCTTTTTTCTAAACAGAGTAAACGATTCAAAGACCAATCTGTAATCGGTGTAGAATAACTCAGTCCAGGCCTGAATTGTCCATATCCAGGACATGTGTTTTTGTTTGTTTCATTGACATTAAAAAGGGAATTCACTTTTTAATATCTACTAAGTTTCACTTGCATAGACTCCAATAAACACAAATAGGAGCATGATGTTGGAGGAACCTCATCATCTTCGCAGTCTGGCACAGAGCTGTAGTAGATCACATCTCCCTGACAGCTCCTCTCCCTGTCCAGATTGTAATTCTGTCCAACAAACTGACACCCAGCACCAACTACACCACAGTTCAAGACGATCCAAGAATGCAATCTGGCAAAGGGCTAATTAGGACGGACCTGAGGTGGTGACATTAAGCCTTTGGTGCAGATACAGATGATTAAAAGCTTTGGCAGAGTTGTTTTCTGCCTCGATGAATAAGATACTCCTCTAATGATAAAAACTGATTTGGGAATCCCCCACCATTCTATTCCTTATATTAACCTGAACAAATTGCACATATTTATGTTTTTTTTTATTTTGTTCAAAGAGCTTTGTTGTAATCTTAAACGTGCTATATGTAAAAATTATATAGTGAAATAATCACACAACAGTCTAATGTCTCAATCATGTTGGAAGGAAGGTTTCATTGAAACAGATTTCTTCCTCAGCCGGCCGGGTGGTTGGAATTTTTTATTATTTTAAAAAGGCCGCAGAGGGACATAGTCAGCGTTTACGATATTAGAAGGTCCCGGGTTCGATTACCGCCGGGGACGCTGTGGGTGCTGAGGGTGTGTTTGTTCCCCCACATCATCGGCACCCACACCCTGGGTGGGGTTGGCGAAAGGGCCTTTCTGTGTGGAGTTTGCATGTTCTCCCCGTGTTCCCTTGAGCAGCTAATGTGAGCTACTCCCACAAAAACATGCATTAGTCCTGGGGCTGTATACTGCCTCCTCTTGGCCGGCCGGGGCGCCCGCGGGGTTGGGGAGGATCTGGCTGGAATAACGTGATCCTTCCACGCGCTACGTCCAGCCGGAGAAACCCCGCCCCATCAGGTGAAAAGAAGGGCCTGCCCACTCCCCAAGCACGAAGGAGGCTTGGGTTTCAGTGAAGGCCCCCTCCCGGGGCCGGCACAGAGGGAGAGTGGAACCCCAGGACCTGAACTAAGGAGCACTGGGTGATAAATAATGGGAAAAAAAACGTGGGATAAAAATTTTATAAAAAAAAAAAAAAAGAAAAGGCAGCAGAGGGACGTAGTCATTGTTTACAATCTATACCGCCTACATCCTTCCTGGTTTCAGAGCCAATCACACGTGAGCCTGCAAGATTGCCAAGTCTTCAACACAAACACTGCACCAGCATTTGTAATTCGACACTGACCAGCTAACAATTCTCAGTATTGCAGTGGAATGTATTTATCTACTTATCAACTTAGTGTGTATGAGTGGTCTTTAATCTTCTGGCTAGTGGTGAGTGGCTGAGAGTGGACTATTTTGTTTTTCTACATGGACTGCAGTACTCTAATTTGACCACAACATTATATTCTTACATATTGCACCTTAAATTTAAGGTGGTCTTAAAGATTTCTTTAGCTGTGCTGGATGTCTTTAAGAATTTTCCATTCATTTCAGCTTTGGCGTGTTGTTTGTAATGCCACATAACTGTGAGCTAGGAATCTAAACTCAAAAACGGGCCAGACAACATCTTTGGAGTTTTTTGTTTGTTTCTTGAAGGCCTTTCTTTTGGATATTGTACAAGGACTGGGCTGAAAGTGGGTGAAGAAGCGGTGAAACTCCAAAGTAGAAACTTGAAAGGCCTTTGCAGAACTATTGATTAAGACTTAAAGAGATTTCGTAAATGTCTAGTTTCTTATAAGCAAAATCTAATGAGAGTGGTTTAAAGTCTTTGTAAATTGGTCTATTGGTCATTGAGATTGTAAGTGCGAGTGGAAATATGTGTTGTGTACATGCCATCAAGAGTTCAACATGCCTGAATTTTTCTCAGACAGAGTCTGCCCCACAGTTGAAATGTCTTTCAACAGGTCTGGCAGTCCCCATTCTGCTGAGTTTGCACCCAGTACGCCCAGAAATATTAGGCGAATGCAGAATGTTGCTGAGTGGAGGGTTTGCAGGCTCCCTCCTCTCTTGCTTTTCCCCTGAGCGACTCTTTTCATGTGATTCATGTTTTAGCACATAGTTACAACGGGGATTCAACATCTCCAGATTGCGCTGCTTCACTGAGAATCCTTTTGATACTCCCCGAGGAACACTCGTGTGGCACATTGAGTTTTTGCGGGTCAAAATGACAGTGCAAGGAAAATGAAGGCACTCATTTTTTGCTTTAAAAGTTGTGCACAAAACTTACCCTCTTCCTTCTGTCGCAGGTTTTTATTCTTCTACTATAAAAAGCAAAGTTCCTGAAGAGGAATGTCCTCTTTCAT
The DNA here is from genome assembly GCA_963556495.2 of Valencia hispanica. Classification (NCBI taxonomy): domain Eukaryota; kingdom Metazoa; phylum Chordata; class Actinopteri; order Cyprinodontiformes; family Valenciidae; genus Valencia; species Valencia hispanica. The sequence continues at coordinate 14,764,832 of OY747704.1, read as the reverse complement.
ATTTAAACTAAACCATTTTTTTTAATGGCAGAAAACATTCTTAAAGCATGGTTAGCCTGTGTGCATTCCTCCTACAAGATTACTATATATTCGTGCCCACAAAAATAGAAGGGGTTTCAAATAAAACCTGGCCTCAAAACACATGAATAAACACAGTTACATTCCAATTCATTTGAGCCTTGAGGCTTTGAAAGATGAATTTGAAATGTGCTGTGGTAGAGAATAAACAGGCTGAAAGATTGTTTTACTCACTACTTTCATAAATTTGGCTAACTTTAGACGTGATGTGAATAGTTAAAACCTTTACGTAATAACTTTGGCTAACCTGTAAATCCCATAAACCTTAACTTAAAGGTGACACTTTTGACCCTTGTATTGTCTTTTTAGAGAAGCACGTTTGGAAAGATCATGCAAAAGTAAGCATTGGTTTTGTGTGTTTTGTGTTTTAAATGTGTTTTATGGGTCATAAAACACAAAATAAGAGTTTTTTTACCGAGTTAAGTGTTCAAAATCTATCAGAACAGATTCTTCTTAAGTGTGATGTTTCCTGTGATATTGGCAATAGCCGTTTAGAGTTAGAGCCTTCATGACCTGAGCTTTCATGAATTGTTTATATTTATTGACTTAATTTACAACCAATCTCAAAAAGATTTGCAGCTGACATAAATAACTAAAGTGGAATTTGCGATTTGGATGATTAGCACGGTTGTATTACTGACTCATCAGTCTCTTATCCAATGCAGATTGAAATCCAGTGGCAAACGGCTTTATTTTGCAGTGACTTTTTTTACTAAAATTGCAGAAATAGCCACTGTTTAGCTGTGTTGTTGCAGCCGAAATTAATCTCCATAAAATATAGTTTAAAGGTGCAATATGTAAGAATTTTACAGTGAAATAATCACACAACAGTCTCATGTCTCAATCATGTTTGAAGGAAGGTTACATTGAAACAGATTTCCTTCTTAGCTGGCTGATTGGTTGCAAGTTTTTATCATTTTAAAAAAGCCACAGAGGGACATAGTCAGCGTTTACGAAATCTGTCCTGCCTCCATACTTCCTGGTTCCAGAGCCAATCACATGTGAGCTTGCAAGGCTCCCAAGTCTTCAACGCAAACACTGCTCCGCCATTTGTAATTCAACCCTGACCTGGCTAGAGGCTACCATTGAGCTATCAATGAAAAACAGTTTAAAAAAACATAGTCGGCTCAAAATATATCTCAAGCTACCATTTTCAATTACCAACAACTCGATATTGCAGTAAAATGTATTCTTCTACTTAATCTCAATTTACTGTGGATGACTCGTCTTCGCTCGTCATCTTGACTGTTCTGGCGCTGATCCGTAACTGGCAACCCGGCATGAAACTCATGAAGGGGAGGTGGTGAGTGGCTGACAGCGGCGTTTTGTGTCTCTGCTCTGTCTTCTTGAACCCCCAGACGGTCGTGGTGGATGGTCGTTCATACTGAGCCGGGTTCTACTGGAGGTTTCTTCCTGTTAATGGGGAGTTTTTCCTCTCCAACGTCGCTACATGCTTGCTCAGTATGAGGGATTGCTGTGGCTGGAGTGTGCATCAACGGGGCGCAACTGTAGTAGACTCCATGCAATCTACTGGGGGTCCTTACATAGAAAACTAGCTAAACCTTTAAACTGTCAGCCAGAACTGGCCCACCAGCAATAAAATCTAACCCAGCAAATTATTTTGTATTTTCACTGTTTTCTTATTTATGAACTTTCTTTTGATTCTGTCATGAAATTATTGATTGATTTGGGCATGTTTTCTAAAAAAGTGTATAAATAATCAAAAACAAAACTAGATAGATACTTAAATAATCTTGTGAAGGAGATATTCAGGTGTCCAGTTCAACAAGATTCATAATCATACAGATAAACGTATAGGAGAAGGCAGTGGCTGGGATGGAACAGCCGCTGTGTGGAGAAGAACAGAGAGCAGAAGCAGCAGAGATGGAACAGCAGTTGTTTCAGAACATTTTAATGAAATAAAAACAATTCATGGAGATATTGAATAATGTACAAGTAAAGGTTTCTTTGCAACAGTTACTCTGAGGGACATCCAGCCATGGCAGAGACATGTTTAAGGCAAGCATAAACATAAGTCAAAACACAGACAGCTTGGCATGCAAAAAAAAAAAAACTTTAGCAAAAGCCTGTTTTAGTCAAAAGCCCTCTTATCAACGGCATGGTACAGGCTACAGAGAGGGCAAATTTGGTTTTTGTTTCGAAAAACAGAAAATTGAAGTTAGGCTACCCAACATTTTTGTAACATTACCCAACTGCTCCTCCTGAACGTGGAGAATTTATGGGGTAGTGCCACAACAACATTGAATAACACTGCAAATATTTTGAATACAACATGATAAAAAAAAAAAACATTTTAACAATAACATCAAACTATTCCAGAACTTTTCATTAACAACTATTTTGTTTAACGTTGTACATCCTTTAACATCCAACTATTATAAAACTTTTAAGAACTATTTGGTTAATCAAGTATTGAGGTTATCATATTGTAATGAAATACATTTTTCATTATAATTAAGGAAAAGTCCATTCAAATTGTATTTCAATTGGAAATTATAGCCATATTACTGTTAATATGAAAAATCTTTAACCTCACTGACTCACAAGAAATTCCCTGTTGTCACACATCACATCTATTTTGCATAGGCTCATAAAAAGAATGACATTAATTTCAACATGTACAAGTATCCCATTTAAGTCTATGCATAATAAGGTTTGTAATAAGGCAAACTGCTTGTATATAGGCCTACGTTAATATTTCATCGAGTTAAGAGTATTTTTAATTTAACCTGATCAACCTTCATAACACAAATAGAGGGAACAGAACTATAGTTCACAATTAAGTCATTTTTGAAAGCAAAAACAGTCATTTCAACATGTACAATTATCCTGTATCAAGCCTACGTACAGTAACGTTTGTAATAAGGCAAACCGCTTGTAAATCTGTTCATATTTCATCGAGTTAAGAGTATTTTATTTAAGCTGATCACTCACCTTCCAACTGCTAGCATAGATGACAGAACGTCAGTTGGCTGAAGTAAGATGGCCGTCGTTTAGCTACGCTGTCGAATCCTGCTTGCGGCATCTAGTGTTTATATATGTCTATGTCTTCTATCCTCAGTAACATCTTCCACACCAAAGAGTGTTGCAGTTAGCACAACGATGTTGTATATAAGTATGGTGCATCCACTAATCAGAAAAGGTCAAATTTTAAGGTTTCTGAGCTAAAAATCGTCTCATCGCTAGCTGATAGTATCGGTGCATCTCTGCTTCCTTCAAAGAGTTTAACAGTTTAAGGTTATGTTGTTTAGTTGTCTCCTCTATAATTGTACGGCTTTGTATTCCCCTGGTTCCTTTTGAAAGACTGATGAGCCTATTTGTTTGAAGTAAAAAAAACAAAACCCTTTGATGGATGAATTTGATTTCAGTTTTTATTAGAAGCCTCTGCCTCCCTCACTGTGCCTGCTCTGTCTAATAGCTGATAAATGTAATTAGGTTTCCATCAGAGAGAGGAATAATGATTGTCTGTGGCTGGACGTCTTGTGTGTTGGTGAGATAAAACTCCCTCTGAAATACTCGGGGTTCGAACTTGAAAGTTGGATCAATAATCTCTCCTTATGTTTTCCTGTTATACTCGAGTTTTTTCAGTGGTGATGCTCTCAAATCGCTAAGTAAAACAATTTCTGCCTTTTTTTTCCTGAACGAAGTTGCTCTCATGAATTGTTTTCAGTTCGTTTCTGTTGAGAATTTGTTTGCATGTTCATATTTCAGAACTATTCCTGGAAACAAAACGTTGCCACACAAACTTTGTGGCATTTGGAAAGCTCTTTCGCTATTACCAGAGGTGTTGTGCATTATGGCAAACACAAGCGTCTTTTCTGTTGTTGTGCAGAAGGACTCTGAGATAGCTTTTGTAATACGTTTGCTGGCTCCTTCACAAAGCCGATCTGCCTCTTCTGCCCTGCCAGCAGTTCTTACCAATTTGTCTATCTGTGTCCCCCTACAGGCTTTGAGCTGCTGTACCAGCCCGAAGTGGTGAGGCTTTACCTTTCTCTGCTGACAGAGAGCCAGAACTACAATACCCTGGAGGCAGCTGCAGGAGCTCTGCAGAACCTGAGCGCTGGACAGTGGACTGTAAGTCCTGGGCTGGGGAAGGTACAAAGAGAAGACGACATTTTCCGACCGACTTTTTGCTTAATTGCACACTTTTTGCAAACTTTGATGCTGGTCATGGCCTTTCAGTAGCTAAACTTTTACAGCTGGAAGCACCAATTAGGCCAAAATGGCATCCCACTCTGCTCTAAAAGAGGAGAGGAACAATATAGCTCTGAAAGCAGCAACAGAGTCAAGCTAAATGTTAAACTGAATGTCCATTTACTATAAAGGTGACTGCTAGACAGCTAGGGGGACGGCTTTAAGGACAGCCAAAGTTAATGAAGTTTTTATCCTCAAAAAAAGCGATTTACAGGTGTTCTACAAAGTCTGGAAAAGGATGGAATGCGATTGAAGTATGTGGATAAATATAAGAAACGAAAATGAGGTTCCCTTCCTTTATTCCTTTCTTTTTCACATGAAGAATGTGTAGGAACCTTGTATTTTTGTGCCATTTTTGGTGGAAACAAAATGTAATTTATAGCCTACTAAATCTAATTGCAGTGGAACTAGCCCCTTTTGAAGGCCCAGTCTATCAAAAGGAAAACATTAAGAAAAGGTGAAATCTAACACAGCACCTTCCATCCATCTGAAGTGACATGATTAGATAACAGTTGTACAGCACACTTGTTTCCAGCGCTCGTTACGGTGGACAGGAAGAGTGGCTCTCCAGCCACAGTCAGGTAGTCACTCCAATCAGAGCAGTTGTGGAGCTGTTGCATGGTTCTGAGGTCGCTGTAAAGTATCAATGCGGAAAAGGCTGGCTGTCAAACGCCAGTTTACGCTAAGCACCTCGGACAAGACCAGTCACCTGTGTTTCTCAGCAGACAGGTTGCACTCAGCCCACAGGGGCATTATCACCAAAGTGCCTCTCTTCACGCCTGTGGAGCAGACTACCTTCTGTCCCTCACTTTCAGCAGCGTCGAGCTCCGGTTTCAGTGGAGAAAACTCTCAGAGTTCTTAAGGACTTCAACTGTGTAGTGTGCCGAGACTTGAGATAATTTAGCATTGACTTTCAGCATAGGTTGAAATTAATATCCGTTCCCATATTGGCTTCCTGTTGAATTGACCACAGTGTTTTTTTTAACAGCCTTTTGTTTTCACTGTCACGCTGTTGTCAAATCTGTTAGCTGGACAAAACATATTCTGTCTCTTGAGAGACTACCAGAGGTTTTCAAACCCCACTCATTCCCTGATTTTCCCACTTTACACACGTTTTCCACAGCTTACTACTGCCTCCTGGTGGCTCAGATGTTCCCAATCTCTGCCTAATTGCATCTCATGGGGTAACAGCTCTTAGAGGAGGGACCCTTTTATGTCAAAGTTAATGTTTCATGCTACAAAAAACAAGAAGTATAATCCAGTGATGTTTAAATTCAGACAAATTTAAGCACATGTCCATTCAGAGCCCAACTGTGCAGTGAGTCGAGCAGAAGGAGAAGCCGTCTCGCAGCTGCTGAGTGAATGATGGAGTGTTTGTGCTTACATAGGGTACAGGGTGTGAGAAAACTAAGGCCTAAATTTCGCAATATACCCTACCTCCCCCGCTCTCTTCCAGTGGTCCAACTACATCCGAGCCACGGTGCGCAAGGAGAAAGGTCTTCCCATCCTGGTGGAGCTGCTGCGCTCCGACTCTGACAAGGTGGTCCGAGCTGTGGCCATTGCTCTGCGCAACCTTTCCATTGACCGACGCAACAAGGATCTGATTGGTATAGAACATTCATCATGCCACATGTGCATAGAGACTGGGGATGTGTGTATTCTCCTTCATGTTAACCTTGAAAGACAATACTGAACGCGACGCCTTGAGATCTCACAGTATTCCATATTAACGAGACCTGACTGTCAACTTTAAAATCAAGCTTTTGCCACCTTCTAAAATCCTTCACATTACAGGAAGTTACGCCATGCGGGACCTTGTGAGCAACCTGCCAAGCGGTCAGCAGAGACCAGCCAAGAACCTGGAGGAGGACACCGTGGTCGCCATCCTCAACACAATTCACGAGATTGTGACGGAGAGCTCCGAAAATGCTCGCTCCCTCATCCAGGCCCAGGCCATCGAGAAGCTGGTCGCCATCAACAGAACCAGGTGAAGGTTTACAAAATGCTGCGAAACAGCTTCCTTAACTGGGAACTGTGACAGATGAACACAAAGTAATGTATAAATGGAAGAAAATTGGAAGGTGGTTTTTAGCTGTTCTCACAAATAGGAACCTGCAAAGTTTGGCGTGCATTTATATTTCCCCTCGCCAAGACAATACTTTGTAGAACCACTTCTACAAAAGTCTAGCAATTACCCCTGCATGTGTTTTGGGGTTTGCTCCATAGCTTTGTACATATACAGATGCAAAATAGCTCAATATCACTGCTTTGTCACACTTATGCGACAGTTTCTGTTTGATTTAAGTCTGGACTTTGGGATCGTTTTAACACGTGGTTTGATCTCATCCATTCTGTTGTAGCTCTGGCTGTTTAGGCCAGCTCTTTTAATGGAAAAAGGAGACTGGAGAAAGTTAATAAAGTAAAAAAAAGATATTATAAGCAGAAATGTGCCAAAATTTTACTTGCATGGATCTTTGGCCTCAGACTCATTGCAGTCATTTCCCCAAAAAGTTGTTTGTCGTGGCAGTATATAATGTTATAAATGCAGTGTGGGACCATCTAATTGGCTAGCTGTTGGGGATGTCTTCATTTAAGATTCAACCCCCTTGTGGGTCTCAGGTTTCGGGCCGCCTTCTCGAATTTCTCCTTGGTCTGGACTGGTCCTGGACCGGTGTTGGATAGCTCTCTGAAAGAGAATAGTTCATAAGTTCCTGTGCTGTTTCCTCATTGGTCCAGATGCATAAACCAGTCTTATATGCTTACATTCTTTAGCTGAGTGCCGTACTCCTCACCTTAATTTACAACATTACCTTTGGTGTTTCCGGCAGATCTGTGGTTATACAAAGCCATAAAAGATTTTAGTTTTCCTTCCACTTCACAGTTATGCACTACTTTCTTTTGGTCTCTCACATAAAATCCCCCACAAAATACTTTGCACTTTCTGGTTGTAATGTGACCAAATGTGAAACAGCTGAAGAGGTATGAATACTTTTGCAAGGCACTGAGTATGGAAGGTCACACTGAACCAGACTGAGAGAGTATATGTTTATTTATGCCATCCCTGTCTGTGTAGGAATGAGACATCACACATGTGATCATTTTAGTTAGGCCCTGAAAGCTAATTGCATCACAGGCTTTTCATTGGTATTCATAGAGAACAGTGTAATGTGTCTCTAATAGTAAGAGTTTGCCTTTCACATACTGAAAAGTGTGAGCCTGCAGACATTTCTACCCGCCACACATTATTGAAAAAGCGTTTACCTCTGAAAGCAATGTTATCGGTGGTGGAGCTTTGAATCGGCAGTTTTCAGGCTGATTTTAAACATTGGAGGACTGATCTACCTCATCGTGCACTCCTATTTTACCACCAGGAACCCTATTGAAAGACTTATTATTGTGCTAGGATGTATTGATCATATTGACAGCTGCTAACCACCATGAATACCCATTGTTCAGTCACAGAACAAATAGCTGTGTTTCTGTTCAGCCTCATGGAGTTAGCTTTCTTTGATGTGAGCCACCCCTCAAACAACTTTTTAATTATTACCAGTGGCTCAGAGGTAACCAATGAAAGGAAATGTGCGCTTATCTGGTTATGAATTCAAAACAAAAGCAGAGCCTGAAGCCAGACGTGGAGGCAGAGCCTTTGAATAAAGAGAATGATCGCCGCCGCACAGATCCATCACAGCGACTGTCATGGTCGGGGGGTTAGATTGGCTTTCTTGCTCTAATTGCTCTTGTAAGTTCCTTATTTATTCACTCCTTTCTTTGTCGCACACTCAGCCAATCAGCTCGTGAAACAAAGGCAGCGTCCCACGTTCTCCAGACGGTGTGGAGCTACAAAGAGCTGAGGAACGCTTTGACGAAGGATGGTTGGAACAAGAGCCACTTCCAGGTACAAAACTTTACTTTTGTACAAGTTTTACTCCCTGCTCCGTATGGATAAAAGTTGAGTGATTAAATTTCACAATGTATTCTAACATGGGTTACATAAGTCTTTCATCCCTTTCTATTACCTTTTTGTGCTCACTCTATATGTAGCCTCTTGTAGACTATTGAGTGTGTTAAAGGCAAGCTGGGCTTCAGTCACTTGCCAAAGATATCTTTGAATGTTAGTGGGCTTAATTATTATTATTTATTATGATCATTTGACTGGAACCACACAGCCACAGTTGATACAGAGCCTATAAAAAGTACTCACCCCTTGGATGTTTTACCACTTTTCTTGATTCTACATATCAGTCATGATCAACAAAATTTGGCTTTTTTGACAAAAATCATAAAAAACAACAACTTTAATGTCAAAATAAAATCTGATTTTTACAAAATAAGGAAGGAAACAGTGCTATCAACTAAACAACTGTGTGCTCCCTTACATTAAACAGTACTTTTTTTATTACTTGATCTTCAGTAGGAGTGATTTTACATGAAAACATATTAAAAGCTCCCAGTTAGGCTCTCCGGTAGTGACAGGATAATTAGAAGTACATCCCCAAAAGCGAAAATCTGTATAAACGCGTGAAATACAATCTAAAGTTGCATTTAAGCTTTTAACAAAATGACCTTTTGTGATAGTTACCACTTAAAACCAAAGCATTACCTGACGGATCTGGGTTTTGTTACATTGCTTGCTTTATCTGTTTACTCAGCCCACAGTGACGGCTACCCCTAAAGCCACCAAGAACGGCAAACCAGGTTATGACGACACCACTCTGCCACTGATGGAGAAGAACCAAGGTCAGTCAGAGTGTGTGTGGATATGTGCCTTGGGTTTCAGGCTGGTTTTAACTATTGGGTTGAAAGAATTGGAAATTACTTATTTTATGTTCTAGAGAAGAATACAAATTCACAGCCAAAACCTAACTTCTTTTTCTGTTGTTGTTGTCAGAAAATCTTATACACACACACACACACCAAAAAAAAAACAGATTGTATTTAACCACAATTACATTACATACATCTAATTACATTAGATAATAATAATATTTTCTTAAAATACTCTTTCTTGATTGTCCTCAGACTAGAACTGGTATATTTGCATATCTTCCCTCCTTTCTTTGCCCATTTCCTGTCTTAATACTGTCTTGATCCAAGTCTTGGTCCTCCTCTAATGATACTTTAATGCAGGGTAGTTTACTTAATGGCTAAGCTAAAGTTAGCATGTTTGCTCTCTGTTTTAAAGTGACTTGTTGACCATTTGGCTTGTAAAATATTTTCGCTTTGCACTTTGCTGTAAACATCCAATTTAAAGACTTACATTTCCGCTGCGCTCTGCCGGACAGCTGGGACTATCTGAGTACAGAATAGGTCACATCGCATAGACAACACATTAGCTGCAGCAGACAATACAGTCTCTCTCTCACATTGTAAACATCACTACATTGTAAGGACACAGATTGTTCGGGAGAACTTGGATTTTTGTCAAATGAATGTTCTGGAAGCTGTGCACATGAAAATAGGCTGATTTTCAGAAACCAGCCGTGCAAAATACACCTGCATAATGTGCTCGGGGTGAGGCTCAGAAAACATGTAAAAATGCCATCATCAGGATCATGATCCGAAACTTTGGGTTGGTTCAGAACATTCATTCTTCTAAGATAAAAAAAAAAGTGATACAAAAAGAGTAACAGTTTTATTGTCACGTTTTTGTATTTGTGCAGGAATGCTTTTCCTGTGCCAACAGAAAACCAGAAACAGGTTGACTTAAAGATCAGGGGTCTCATTTATAAAACTTTGCGTAGAATCATTACTAAAACCGTACTTAAGCTCAGCAACTTTTTCTTACTTACGCCTAGTAAGTTTCCGATCTATCAAACTTGGAGTACGCACAGCTGCACGCACTTTCCGGTTTATAAATCCCACTCTCCCTAGAAATGTGCTCAGGAGTTTTTTGGATCATATCCCGCCTCCTACACACCCACTTTCTCCCATAAACGGTCCATGCAAAGTGTCCAGTGAATATTCTGCATCGACTTAAGCCAGCTAATATGGGGCGTTTCACGGGTAACCATGGCAACCAAGAGGTGGAGAAAGTAATTTCAAAGAGACAGCTGCAGGCTGGTAGAGGCACGGTAAACTGTTTTATTTCAATCAATCAATCACTCAATCAGCGCTTTACTCAGCCGAATGCAGCCAAAGTGCATCACAATAAAAGACAAAAATACAGTTGCAAAAAGAAAATGTGTGACAAGAAGAGAGTAAAAAGATTTAAAAATTTAATAATAAAAGCAGCACAAGCAATAAAAAAAGATAAGAACAATAAAGTTTCAATTAGGCCTATATGATTACTTCTAGTAGCAACAATAAGACTGGAATTTATTAAACCAAATAAAACTAGATATTTAAAGCCTGACAGAAAAGGTGCGTTTCATCCTTGCAAAATATTGATTTGGAGTCACAAACAAACGGAAGAGCTGCTAGTGAAGCAGCGTTGATGCGGCAGCGTTCCTGACATAAATAAGAAGAGCGGGGGACGGAGTGCACGGTTCCAGGGGGTCAGTAGATCTAACACCCCATCCAGATGCTTCCAGAGGTGTGATCTTTAATGAGCGCCAGCATCCATTGTGCATCATTATGCAGGGGATGCTGTAGTATTCGTACTTCACACAAGTAATTCACCAATAAGTGTAATTTCTGTATAATCTAAATAGATAAATACATTTGAACATACTGTGATATAATACTTATGTGCAACATATTTTCATTCAGATTCGCATTTTTATTCTCAGTTCAGAGATGGGGGGGGGGGGGGGGGGGTGACTGCTGGCTGTGTGTCTGTGTGCACAAAGCTCTACAAGTTTGAAATTGTGGCTTTCATTTTCATTTTTGCCATCTCTCCTGCTGTGCTGTCAGTGTCCACAAAGTGCGTAAGCAAGATCCTTAGTGTGCTTAAAGTTGCGCAAATTTTTCCGTCATGTTTTTTTCTATAAATCCCAAACTTTGCGTAGAAAGTTGCTTATGTAGTTTTCAGACCCCGTTTTGTGCGTAAGCAAGCTTTATAAATGAGACCCCAGCTCTGCCTGTAAATGTAAGGGCAGTAAGGGAATTTGTGATGCATGATGTTTGGAAGATAGGCATGCTTTTGACTAAAATGTCAATAGCAAAGCACCAGGGGTCTCATTTATAAACGTACAAAACGGGGCCTGAAACTGGCGTACGCCATTTTCAAAGCAAAAGTTGTGATTTATAAAAAACAGACTTGACGGGAAAATGTGCGCACCTGTACGCCAACTCTGACCCGTGCGTACGGACATTTTGGAGACGGGGGGAATCGACGACGCAGTTGGTGAGGCGGTGAACTGCAGCCAGACTGCATATTACTCCTCTCACACATATCATTTCACCTCACACCAAACATTAACTATGGATTCATGTTATTATAAACATCCAAACCAGCAATGATATCTATATTGTAGCTTTGCAGTGAGCTATAGCTCTTCTAAAAACATTTTTCAATATTAAAATAAATACATAAAATGTATCTCAAAACCTTAAACTCAGCTAAAAGGGTATGCTGGATTTACTGGATTTATTAATTGACTGTATGCCAATTAATAAATTGAATCATCTCTACCATATATCATTGATTGGCACGTTCATTGTGCCAAGGAAGGAAGCAATCAGTCTTATTGCTGCCAATAGAAATACCCTAAGTACTTTCAAGCGTAATATTTGAGATGGATGCACTGGCGTTGCTAGAAGATTTTCCAAATGGAAGGATTAGGAGAGAACGCGTGTTCAGGGATCATGCGGACCTCCTTGCCCATGATGATGACTGGCTAATAAGCAGATTCAGATTCCCTAGAGCTGTGCTCTTGGATCTCTGTGCTGAATTGGGCCCGGTTTTGGAGAGACCGTCCAGGCGGAACCGTGCCATTCCGGTCCAGCTGCAGGTGCTCACATCTCTGGGGTTTCTTGCAACTGGTTGTTACCAGCGGGAATTAGCCGACAGGTATGCGTCTGAGTGACATGATTCTTACTATTCTGCCCAAAGTCCCTTTTTGGAAATAATGCCTTCAAATATGTTATATTTATTTACTAGGTCTGGGATATCACAGCCGTCCTTGAGCGCAATAATCCCTGCAGTCTTGGATGGGATCATTAAAATGAGCAGGCGATACATCACGTTTCCATATGCTGTGGGGGAGCAGGCCGAAATTAAGATGCAATTTGCAGCAATGTCCGGTTTCCCAAACATAATCGGCGCAATTGACTGCACACGCGCGCTCAGTCATGGAGCGTGCCATAGGCCTGTTAAAATGTAGGTGGCGGTCATTGGATGCCTCGGGTGGCAGACTATTATACCACCCTACAAAGGTCTGCAAGATTGTGAGGGCATGTGAAATTCTTCATAACATGGCACTGAGAATTGGAATTCCCCTCCCTCCTGGCCTACCCCCTCCCCAGCATGAGAACCCCGACCCACAGCCACCTCCTCCTCGACAGGAAGCCTTCACCCAGGGAGCAAGGATCCACCAGGATGTAATGCGCAGACAAGGTTCATTTATTAAAATGTTTTATTGTATAATTTAAGGTACCAATGGCTGTCACTATGTCGCACAGCACACTCTTTATATTCCTTTAACTCGTTTGTCACAGAATTGATGGCGCTGATGGTGTCTCTCTGTGTCTGCATCACAGCTTCAGTCAGAACCCGACCACTGCTGGATGCACCACAGGCACCGGCAGCACTGGTGCTGGGGGCAGCTGGACGCTGGGCAACCTCATCTTCCTCAGCCTCCTCATCCTCGCCACCTACCGACTGTGGAAGAGCTGAAAAGACATGGCATATTAGTCTGTCTCCTTAAAATATGCTCAAATTTGTTAACGTAGCCACGTAATATAATAAATCCAAAAGGTGCTTTACCGGGTTCATCTGTCGTTTCTGCCAGGTCGGTGTCGCCCTACTTCTCTGACACAATACCGTACACGCTTGATGTTCCCATGATACTTGCCATCTTCCTGTCCAGTGGTGTCAGCTCGGGTGTACATGTACCCCCTCCAGTAGCAGACCCACTCTGGCGGTGGGAGGCAAGTTTTTTTTTGCCTCAACTTTGAGGTCCGACCACTTTATTTTAATTTTGGGTACCGTCCTGTCAGTTGCACTGACAGTCTGCACTGCAGATGCCACATGCTGCCACTCGCAGTTCCTCCTTTTATTTGTGACACCACTGCTGTGTCCACCAAATAAAATGTCTCTTCTAGCCTCCACTTCACCCACTAGCACTTCAATCTCCATCTCCGTAAAGTTTCTCTTCTTGGATTTTTTTGTTGTTGCCATATTTCCCCTCTTCTTCATATGCATCAATATTCATGTCCTGCTTTGCATTGACCTTTTATAGCTGGATTTGGGCGTGTTCAGGGTGGGATATGAGCCAAATTCACGTGCGCAAACTTCCAAGAAGACTGTGATTTATAAAGGGGAAATTGCTTACACCTGTGCGTAGGCATGGTTTTATAAATCAGAAATCTTTTTGGCGTACGCAAACGTTTTGTTTTGGTCGTACGTACACTAGTAGGGATTCTACGCAGTGTTTTAAAAATGAGACCCCAGATTGCTATTCTGGATTTAAGCAGTTTCCTGTTTTCCCTTTTGCATCCATCTGGCAACACTGATGTCTTCATGCTCTCAGTTTGCATTCTGTGGTCCGTGGCCAAACATCATTACCCTGGAAAGCTGCCCCATTTTGTCTCTGCTACACTTGTTTGTATGCAGCTTCAGTCCAAATAGCACCATTTGTTTTCAGGCACCACGTGTCTGAAAGGTGTCATCACAATGTACCGTGGCACTGGTAATAGGACACTTATGGAGGAGCTGGGTCTAGGTAAGAGCCAGGCTGAATGATAGTCTTCAAACAAAAGGGATCTCTTATTCAGCTAATTGCTCTCCAGTGTCCGGTGCATTATTTGATTCGACATCTCTCCTAGCAGATCCTTGAAAAAGTTGCCAAATATTTTGTGGCACCTGGAAGTTTAAATTGCTTATGATTCTGATATCAGTGGACAGATGCTCTTTAAAGCTTCAGGGCCTCCACTCGAGGTGTTAATCCAAAGCTAGACTTCAGTTCAAACATCTCAGATATTTATTACATTGTAAAAAATCTTTAACACCATGTTTTCTAATATTTCTTTCTATCCTCGTACACAAAAGTACCCTACCTTAGGTATATGAAGCTTGATTTCTTGTAATCCCGTGGACATGCATCTGCAAACCTTTTACAATCACTGTTGGTACATTTAGATGACTGTAGTTATTTCAAAACAACCCCATTTTTAGGGGTTAGGGTTAGGGGAATAATAAGAAAAGTGTAGTAGCTTTCTATTTGCCAGCTATCTGGCAGTGTGCAGCAACATGTGAGGGAGGGGAGGAACTGTGATGCTTTATTCTTTATACAGCCAGACAGAACTGTGGTCACTCTGCAGGGCTGAGGTACATTAACTTTTTTAACTTATAGCACTGGTGCTACAGAGGTTTGTAGCACAGACAGAAAAGCTTTAGCAACAACACAAAATGTATTTTCTAACCTCTAAAAACCAACTGTAGTACATCTCATTACTTAAACACAGAGACAAACGATAGAAACACATACAACAGTTTGGTAGTAGCTGTCGGGTGGCTCAACTGGAGTCGGGTCCAGCGTTTCTGTTTGATCACCTGTTCTGTGTGTTTCGTGCTTGGTTGGTTTATTGGTGGGTTTGATTGGCTTTGGTTGGAAGCTTGGTCTTGGTGCTCTGTGCTGTGCGGGGTTGAGATATGGGAGCTGAGGTTGAGTTCGGTGTTCAGGTGCTGGTTGGGCTAGGCCTGGGGATGTTGTCTGTCCGTTGTGGCCATTGGTGTGGTGCTTTGAACTGGGGCGGAGGGACATTTAATATTGGATATGGGGATTGGCCCGGGGTGGCAGTGGCGCATGTTGACCATCGGCTGACCATGGCCTCTGCAGCTATTGATCACAAAAAAAAATTAGGTCTTTTCGTAGCTCCTAATATTCACATTTCTGCAAGGGGTTGTTCTAAAGGCTGATGGAAGGATGTGCTGTAGCAGTCTGTGTTACAGCAAAACTGAAGAAGCTTCTGACTGAAGGCACTGTTATTGTATGATAGACTTACAAAGGGGATGGTTAGGGTTGTCCATTATACACATCTCTGTTGTTTGCACAGTTTTTTATTTGTCAGTTTTTGTAAATGGCCGGTTATTTAATGCACATATAGCATATAGTATATTTTGTAAATATTTTTTAATTATTCTGTTTAGTTGCACATTTCTTGAACTGGAGTATGCTATTTTTTTATAATTTTACAGTATTTTAGTGTTGTAATTTTGCCCTTACTGTACACTGTTACTCCTAATTCTGTTTTTTATATTTTATGTTTTTATCTTTGTGTGAATCTGTCACTTTGCTGCAATTATGCTTAAATTTCCCCAGTGTGGGTCAATTAAGGGAATTTCTATTCTATGTATTTCATTATGACCTAAATTGCTGACACTTCTCAATGCATATGCACACACCTATGTATTAAATGCATCCACACTCATAAATAAGGCTAATATGTTAACATTTTCACTGAAATGAACACGTTTGAAAATATGTTGTGTTATTGTCCGTTCATTGAATGCATTTCTATCGTTTGTAGTAATGAGATGCACGACTGGTTTTTAGAGATTGTAAAATACATTTTGTGTTGGTGCTGCAACTTTTTTGTCTGTGCTACAAAACCAGAAAACCTAAGCTAAAACAAAAATTAACGTACAGCCCTGATAAACTAGTAAAAGTATATTGAAGTCTATTCTCTGAGCTACGGGGAGCCAGTGTAAGGACTTAAGAACTGGGGTGATGTGCTCTACTTTCCTGGTTCTAGTGAGTATGCGAGCAGTAGCGTTCTGGATCAGCTGCAGCTGTCTGATTGATACTTTAGGCTGACCTGTGAAGACACTGTTGCAGTAAAGACAAAAGCATGAATGAATTTTTCGAGGTCCTGTTGCAACATTAGTCCTTTAATCCTAGAAATGGTTATCAGGTGATAGAAGGCTGACCTTTATGTGACCCTAAAGATTCAGGTTGGAGGCCATCATTACACCTAGGTTTCGGGCCTGATAAGTTGTTTCTAGCTTTAATGACTGCAGCTGTTTGCTGACCTTTGATCGTTCCTCTTTAGATCCAAAAATAATGACATCAGTTTTGCTTTCATTCAGCTAGAGAAAATTATGGCACATCCATGCATTGATTTGCTCAATGTATTTGCTTCAGGTTCAAAGTCACCTGGAGACATTGTAATGTAGAACTAAGTATCATCTGCATAGTTATGGTAACTAATTTTATTGCTTGTAAAAATCTGGGCGGTAGCAGGTAGATTTTAAATAGAAGGGGGCCCAGGATGGAGTCCTGTGGCACCCCACATGTGACTTCTGACTGTTCTGATAGAAAGTTGCACATTGACATAGATTGACATTTTTAGATAAGACTCAAACCAGTCAAAATCATCTGACTTCAGTCAACAGATGATTTCTCAGTCTGTCTGTAGAAATGGTGGATTTTGCATATACAACCTGTTTTCTGTTAGTTTTAGATTTAAAAGTGACTAGTGTACAATATTAATTATTGAATAGAAGGTCCACATCCAACCATACAAAGTTGATAACAGTTTGACCAGAAATGGTCTTGAGTGTTTTTAAGCCCAATAATAGTATAAATTGTGTGTAATCTTGTTGTTTGTGTTCTAAAGCTTTTCCGACATATCCATTAAGTAAAGAAAAAACATTGTGTCTTGGAAATCTTTAAACAAATGATCCCAGTCAGAGGAACGAGCTGACCACGGTTCTCTGATCTCATTAGATGGTTACTCCACCATTGACCAGAGGGACAAGGACTGCAAATACAAAACAGATGACGGCTCAGCGGACCTGACAGAGCGGGAACCATTAAAGGTACACACAAGCCTCCTCTGATCTCATATGGCTCAGGGGACCACAGACAACAATGGTTTCATGTGGAAATAATATCCCTTGTCCTCTCCCTGTGTCTCTCTCCCTCCCTTTCCGTGCCTTCTGTGGTGGTCCTCATTAGAAACTCTTAATTCTATCGACTCTTTAAACAGGCTGGAAGTTGTCGTCCTTAGTTAATGTTGCCACCACAGCTCAGCGCTGTGGACACCCTCAGATCTTCGAACCACCAGTTAATTGCCTGTAAGCTTTTGGAGTCCATAAAGCAATTAATCTGGGGCTGATAAAAAGAACCGCCAACAAGCACACTTCCTGGAGACGAGCCTTGTTACAGAAATGAGCACTCTGTCGAGCTGTCGAGAGGTCGTCTGTTGATTATGCAGCCAGAGCTTGTTTATTGTCGAGCAGAGTGAGAAGATTATGGCCGCAGAGGACGGCCGACATGTCAGTTGACTTTCAAGTACTTTTTGGCTGTTTAGTTTTCATTTAGTTAAGTGTGTGATGGATGAGATTGGTCTTGTGGGGGGAAAAAAAGTCTGCCAGCATCAGTTCAGCACATACATAAATTAAGATTCATATATCTACTGGTGAGGGTAGGTTTAAAGTATTTCTGTACAATATTAGAAGTTAGTTACACGTGTTTCATAAAAAAAATGAGGTATATATTCTTATGTACCTAATAAACTTGTTGGCATTAATGTGTAAAGCTTCTGATTAGAGAAAGCTTTAAGGTTTAGAAAGTCTCTGCAGCTCCTTCTGTGTCCTCAGATAACTTGTCATGCATGTGCTCTGCTGCAAGACTGCAAGAGTGCACAGGTCCTTCTCAAAACATTAGCATATTGTGATAAAGTTCATTCTTTTCCATAATGTAATAATAAAAATTAAACTTTGATATATTTTAGATTCATTGCACACCAACTGAAATATTTCAGGTCTTTTATTGTTTTAAAACTGATGATTTTGGCATACAGCTCATGAAAACCCAAAATTCCTATCTCAAAAAATTAGCATATCATGAAAAGGTTCTCTAAACGAGCTATTAACCTAATCATCTGAATCAACTAATTAACTCTAAACACCTGCAAAAGATTCCTGAGGCTTTTAAAAACTCCCAGCCTGGTTCATTACTCAAAACCGCAATCATGGGTAAAACTGCTGACCTGACTGCTGCCCAGAAGGCCATCATTGACACCCTCAAGCAAGAGGGTAAGACACAGAAAGAAATTTCTGAACAAATAGGCTGTTCCCAGAGTGCTGTATCAAGGCACCTCAGTGGGAAGTCTGTGGGAAGGAAAAAGTGTGGCAGAAAACGCTGCACAACGAGAAGAGGTGACCGGACCCTGAGGAAGATTGTGGAGAAGGACCGATTCCAGACCTTGGGGGACCTGCGAAAGCAGTGGACTGAGTCTGGAGTAGAAACATCCAGAGCCACCATGCACAGGCGTGTGCAGGAAATGGGCTACAGGTGCCGCATTCCCCAGGTCAAGCCACTTTTGAACCAGAAACAGCGGCAGAAGCGCCTGACCTGGGCTACAGAGAAGCAGCACTGGACTGTTGCTCAGTGGTCCAAAGTACTTTTTTCGGATGAAAGCAAATTTTGCATGTCATTCGGAAATCAAGGTGCCAGAGTCTGGAGGAAGACTGGGGAGAAGGAAATGCCAAAATGCCTGAAGTCCAGTGTCAAGTACCCACAGTCAGTGATGGTCTGGGGTGCCATGTCAGCTGCTGGTGTTGGTCCACGGTGTTTTATCAAGGGCAGGGTCAATGCAGCTAGCTATCAGGAGATTTTGGAGCACTCATGCTTCCATCTGCTGAAAAGCTTTATGGAGATGAAGATTTCATTTTTCAGCACGACCTGGCACCTGCTCACAGTGCCAAAACCATGGTATTACTGTGCTCAATTGGCCTGCCAACTCTCCTGATCTGAACCCCATAGAGAATCTGTGGGATATTGTGAAGAGGAAGTTGAGAGACGCAAGACCCAACACTCTGGATGAGCTTCAGGCCGCTATCGAAGCATCCTGGGCCTCCATAACACCTCAGCAGTGCCACAGGCTGATTGCCTCCATGCCACGCCGCATTGAAGCAGTCATTTCTGCAAAAGGATTCCCGACCAAGTATTGAGTGCATAACTGAACATAATTATTTGAAGGTTGACTTTTTTTGTATAAAAAACACTTTTCTTTTATTGGTCGGATGAAATATGCTAATTTTTTGAGATAGGAATTTTGGGTTTTCATGAGCTGTATGCCAAAATCATCAGTTTTAAAACAATAAAAGACCTGAAATATTTCAGTTGGTGTGCAATGAATCTAAAATATATGAAAGTTTAATTTTTATCATTACATTATGGAAAAGAATGAACTTTATCACAATATGCTAATTTTTTGAGAAGGACCTGTATGTGGTGAGCACGAGAAAGTATCTGGTGTACACAAGATATTATGTGGTGAGCACGAGAAAGTATCTGGTGTACACAAGATATTATGTGGTGAGCACGAGAAAGTAAATGGTGTACACAACATATTATGTGGTGAGCACGAGAAAGTATCTTCTTTGCACACAAGAAAGTATGTGGTGAGCATGAAAAAGTATATGGTAGGCACAAGAAAGTCTGTGGTGCGCATGACAAATTACGTGGTGTGCACGAGAAAGTATCTGGTGTACAGGAGATATTATTTGGTGAGCACAAGAAAGTAGGTGGTGCGCACCAGAAAGTATCTTGTGTGCACGAGATATTAAGTGGTGAGCAAGAAAAAGTATCTGGTGAACACAGAAAGTATTTGGTGAGCTTCAGAAAAAAATGTGGTATGCACAAGAAAATATCTGGTGAGCACAGAAAGTATCTGGTGAGCTTGAGAAAGTACATGGTATGCACAAGAAAGTATCTTGTATACACGAGAAAGTATGTGGTGCGCACAAGAAAGTGTCTGGTGAGCATGAGAAAAAAATCTTTTTTCCTCCATATCCCCTATGGAGAGCCTAAGTCTTCTCCCCTTCTAGTCCGCCTATGGGTCCCCTGGCCGACAAAAAACAGAATGAAAGACAATGGAGCGATAAAAGTTATTTTCTGGTCCACTTTACCTTACCCCCCTGAATCACACATATGCTGTACCTCAATTTAAATGATAAACGAATGGTGTGTGTTTCGACTGTGTTCGTCATGTGATTTGTAATTTATTTGCTTGTAAAAATTCGTAATTAAAATGACTACAAATCAGAAGTCGCATACATGACGTCAGCTAACATTACTTAGCACTTGAAACACTCACCAAGATGTTGTAGAGCTTGTCCCGCATTCTGGCTCTCACTCGACCGACTAGTTCTCCCCCAGCATAGCTGCCACTTTCCACATGGCTAGATTTGTAGTAGTTTTCTCCACGTTTAATGCTCCTTTCTCGTCCTGGACGAAGGATGCAAAGCTCGCTAAACTCACGGCCATTTTTCTTCTTCATCAATTGTAGTCCACTATGTGTTTTCCACAAAACCTAAAGTAGTTTTTGCCGCCTGTTCAAAATCAGCTCTTTCTTGGCACCAAAATGTGTCTTCAAAATTCACGGACATCATATGTTAATCCATGGAACATTTCACACGGGATCAGAAAATAACTTTTATCGCTCCATTGACGCTCATTCGTTTTTTTGGCATTACGGGACCCATGGGCCGGAAGTTGATGGGCGTGACTTAGGCTCCCCAAATATGCAACTAAAGTGTGCATTAACTATAGCCTTAAAGCCGTCTACTGAGTAATGGCGCAGTTGCTGCTGAACAGTTTTGATATGAGCAGTGAACATGGGTAAAATCAGAGATGTACAGTTTGCATGAGTGGAGAACGGATGTGTAAGTGTTGTAATGCACAAAAAAACAACTAAGAAGTCAGAAGTAGTGGTATACCTGTGGTGGAAAGCAGAGATAAGTTAGTTGGCAGTAATCGTGTAAATAATCGAGGATCTCACCAGGTTCTCAGGTGTCTAACGTCAGTAATTAGTGTTATAGAACCAAACATATGTCCAACGTTTGCACAGGAGACCTGGAGGGGTCGTAACTCCAGTCAGAACTTTGAAAACAATGCACATCTAAACCCAGTGATGTTTCGGCATGTTTTTGTCAATTATTACAAATACATTACATTATAAATGCGCTGTATTTAAATACATCAAGTTTTACACGCATCGAAACAGTGTCAGTCAGAGGTTTACACTTTGGGCTTTTGATGATGCATTTGAACTGTTTGCAAGACGGAATGGTTATGCAACCATAATCTGCTTTCATTTTAAATGATCCACGCAGGATGAAAAATAGCACAGGAAGACTTCGAAACACTGGAGTACATACGTTTTCTCTGATATTTGCATAAATGTCCCAAATTGTCACCAGAGAAATCAGACGTTCTTGTAGCCATCATCAAGCTTCTGGCATAATTCTGCCATGTTTCACTGCACTTCTTATCAGAAATAGCAGATCACTTTAAATCTGGTTGGTTTCATGCCACAGACCAGGCTTTTAAACATGTTTTATCAATTCCAAACCCAGTTTCAAAGTGTTTGGGGTCTTTGTCCTGTTGGAACACCCAACTACATCAGAATTACAACCATTTAGCTGGAAATGTATGCCAAATGTGAAGAATTAGGAGTTAGTTCTTTTTTTTTTTTTTTTTTTTTTTTTTACAATAACACCCATTTCCTACAACGCACCAGTACCACTAGTAACAAAACAAGCCCTTAACATGATACCACCACCACCATGCTTAACAGTGGGTACAGTGTTGAGTCTGACTTTGACTCCTGCAAACATTCTTCTTGTTATTATGTCCAAACAGCTTCACTTTCCCATGACGTCAGTGTAAAACTCTGGTGCATCTTCTAGAACTGTTTAAATGCATCATAAGAAGCCAAGATTAATCTGACATTCATGATGAGTGGATGTCAACTGCTGATGGCCTCTGTTTGTACATATAAATACATTATTATCATCCGTCTCAGGAAACACCCTTCAGTTTATACAGGTTTGGTCAAAGAAGATCCGGTTTCAAGCAGTTTGTGAAAGGAATGGATTGGAGAGATAAAAACGTTATATCTGTTAAAGCAGGCGAAGCTCAGGGTGTGCTCTCATCTCTTCAAAGGTCTGATCTAGAAACCAGCTCACCAGCTGCAGTTGCCTGTGCAGGTCTGCAAGCATTACTGTGAAGCTCTGTGTGCTTCCTAAACCTGATCCTCTACCTGCTTTGAATGCAGCTTCTCTCCTCTGATTTGCATGTTTTTTTTCTTCCAGCTGTTTTCTGATCTCTCTGACTTCTATCCAAAGCTCTGCGTGTGGCAGGGAACTAACTCTGGGTTCTCTGATCCTGGATGCAATGCATGTATGTTTTTAAGCCTCTATGTAAAATGTACTGACTTGTGTGTTTTACTGTGTTTTTGTTCTTTTGGTTTCCCCTAACCCGTCCTCCCCCGTGGCTACAGAATGACACAAATAGGAAACACTATGTCAGGAGTAACAGGCCTGCGGTCAGTCTGGTGGACGCTTGTGATGTTAAGCCTCAGCCTGTTGACTCCTGGGTCTAAGTGCATGCATGGTAGGTCCCTAACAAATCAAAAATATTTCCCTGCACTTTCTAGGTTTGATTCTTGCATAATTTTCTTTCTCAGTTCATCATTTCATTCCTCTTCACTCGTTCTCGTCCTCCCACGGCATCATGTACAGTGGCTTGCAAAAGTATTCGGCCCCCTTGAACTTTTCCACATTTTGTCACATTACAGCCACAAACATGAATCAATTTTATTGGAATTCCACGTGAAAGACCAATACAAAGTGGTGTACACGTGAGAAGTGGAACGAAAATCATACATGATTCCAAACATTTTTTACAAATAAATAACTGAAAAGTGGGGTGTGCGTAATTATTCAGCCCCCTTTGGTCTGAATGCAGTCAGTTGCCCATAGACATTGCCTGATGAGTGCTAATGACTAAATAGAGCGCACCTGTGTGTAATCTAATGTCAGTACAAATACAGCTGCCCTGTGACGGCCTCAGAGGTTGTCTAAGAGAATGTTGGGAGCAACAACACCATGAAGTCCAAAGAACACACCAGACAGGTCAGGGATAAAGTTATGGAGAAATTTAAAGCAGGCTTAGGCTACAAAAAGATTTCCCAAGCCTTGAACATCCCACGGAGCGCTGTTCAAGCGATCAATCAGAAATGGAAGGAGTATGGCACAACTGTAAACCTACCAAGACAAGGCCGTCCACCTAAACTCACAGGCCGAACAAGGAGAGTGCTGATCAGAAATGCAGCCAAGAGGCCCATGGTGACTCTGGACGAGCTGCAGAGATCTTCAGCTCAGGTGGGGGAATCTGTCCATAGGACAACTATTAGTGGTGCCCTGCAGAAAGTTGGCCTTTATGGAAGAGTGGCAAGAAGAAAGCCATTGTTAAAGGAAAACCATCAGAAGTCCCGTTTGCAGTTTGCCACAAGCCATGTGGGGGACACAGCAAACATGTGGAAGAAGGTGCTCTGGTCAGATGTGACCAAAATGCAAAACGCTATGTGTGGCGGAAAACTAACACTGCACATCACTCTGAACACACCATCCCCACTGTCAAATATGGTGGTGGCAGCATCATGCTCTGGGGGTGCTTCTCTTCAGCAGGGACAGGGAAGCTGGTCAGAGTTGATGGGAAGATGGATGGAGCCAAATACAGGGCAATCTTGGAAGGAAACCTCTTGGAGTCTGCAAAAGACTTGAGACTGGGGCGGAGGTTCACCTTCCAGCAGGACAACGACCCGAAACATAAAGCCAGGGCAACAATGGAATGGTTTAAAACAAAACATATTCATGTGTTAGAATGGCCCAGTCAAAGTCCAGATCTAAATCCAATCGAGAATCTGTGGCAAGATCTGAAAACTGCTGTTCGCAAACGCTGTCCATCTAATCTGACTGAGCTGGAGCTGTTTTGCAAAGAAGAATGGGCAAGAATTTCAGTCTCTAGATGTGCAAAGCTGGTAGAGACATACCCTAAAAGACTGGCAGCTGGAATTGCAGCAAAAGGTGGTTCTACAAAGTATTGACTCAGGGGGCTGAATAATTACGTACACCCCACTTTTCAGTTATTTATTTGTAAAAGATGTTTGGAATCCTGTATGATTTTCGTTCCACTTCTCACGTGTACACCACTTTGTATTGGTCTTTCACGTGGAATTCCAATAAAATTGATTCATGTTTGTGGCTGTAGTGTGACAAAATGTGGAAAAGTTCAAGGGGGCCGAATATTTTTGCAAGCCACTGTAGATCATTTTACTTTGGTCCTTGATCAGCCAGCTCAGACATCCTCCTATACTGCCCACTGAAACAGACCCCAGATCAGCTGAAAAACTCTTCCATGATTTGGTTTTGTATGTATATACCCATTGAGCGAAACCAAAACCTGAACCAGATCAAAACAAAAACAAGCCCCTGATCAGTCAGTGACATAAAAAAAGGCTTGACAAACTTGATGTAGAAGGCTGGTTCTGTCCTCTGGAACATTTGGAGATGATGTTGCAAAGAAGGATTCTTCATTCTTCATAAAATCAAGAACATTACGGACAACCCTGAGCGTCCTCTTCATGAGACTGTCAGAGGCTTGTTCGCAACCGCTGTATTCCTGCCCGCAGCCATCAGCATCTACAACTCTTTGAAGAGACTTGGATATCATGAGTTGCAACATTTTATTTACGTTTGGGATTTAGAAAGTTTTTGAATTTGAATTGAACAGCAGAGGTGCGTTTTCCAAAATTCCAAACCTGCGGCCCAACGCAGCCAACATTCAGCTTGTAAATGCACCAACAGGCTTCCCCTTTCTGTATCACTCGTGGAGCATTGACAGAATTTGGTCTCTGTTTACAATTCGACTCCGCCTGCCTCATTGAAATGTACGCCCAACGCCTCGCTCTCTGCTTCCCCCGACAACCTTTCCTGGAACGGGCGGTCAAATGATAGAGGGGAGTCATTCTTCATCTTTCTGAAGAGATCCTCCAGGGACTCAGGTGGCCCTTTACGCCACCCCCCGGGAGAAAGACAAATATATGCACAGGAAGACCTCCTGTCTGCACTTTTTCCCCACATATTTCTTGGGTAAAACAGTCAGTGTTTTACCCAAGAGTGGCAGAATAAGTTTCTCAAGGTTGCACAGCTGATCAGAGTTAACCTTTGTTTCTCTCATTGTTTTGTCATCAGCACGCTTCTCTTCCTGCCTCCTCATCACTGCTGCTCTTCCTGATTTCCATCCTCTCATCCAAGTCATCTTTGTTAGTGTTCATCCATTCACTTCTCTGTTTACCCCTGAAGACATTCTCAATTTTCCATACCATGTGCTTCCATAGCAACTCTTTTAAGACAGAGCTGTCTTTTGTATTTTCTTCCTCTAGTTGAAAAAAACTACAGGTAGCAGCAGGTAAGTTGAGTCCACGCAGGATTTCAACCAGCAAATTAAGCGTCTGTCTAGCCATCTTTTGCCACCTTCTGCACTGTGGGGGCTGAAGCAACAAGAGTGATGATTTTAAAGGGCATATATCAACATTTATCTTATTTTCAATTAATGAAACAGAAATTTTGAGGGGGGGGAAGAAATATAGCGAACAGTTGGCAGCTGGAACGCTGACGGACGTTTAGACAGAATGATGACATGAAGTTCATGACTGGTAAGACACTGACTCCTCTGGAGTCGGAGGAACAAATGCAAAACCCAACAGAGAAGCTTATATTTCAATTTTGACCTCAATTAAAAGCATTTAGCTGTTTTTAAAGCTATTATGTTATGTTTTATGCAGTTCCATACTGTTCAACAATTTGGCAGCAAGAAAAATGAAAGAATATTTAATGTAAGGTCAAATTAGATTTTTTGGGAACTTAAATGTTCCTTTTGGCTGGTCTTTCTTTTTTTACCAATAAAGTTGAAAATTGGATATGATCTTATCTTTATTTGTATATGAAGTCCATTCACCTATTCTTCTCCGTGAATATCTCCATCACTATGTTGTAAAAATTTTCCTTGTTTGTCTCTCGTTTTTGCTTTCATTTTTAAAAAACCTTGCTGCTTTAATTTGGGTGATCATCAAGGAGGAGAGTAATCTCGGAACGGTTCTGTTCCGACTGTATTTTTTGCATTTTCCGATTGATGAAAGTCTTTTCAATCTGTAAAAGAAGAGCACCTGCTGCCCATTGATCCTACAGGGCTCAGCAGTGCCCTCTTTCAGTGCGGCATGGTACTTTCCGCCCCTGTATGCGCGTTTTCGCTGCTACAACCAGAAAGACTAAATATGTCACAGACATTCATTAAATATATAAAACAGACTGTGGAATGTCACCATGTGAAGCACATGCATAATCAAGTACGTATATTGGTGAAATAAAGAGAGACATCAATGGGCATGCAACAACTGCCTGCTTCATTTACACCGTGACACAGCGCCACCCACCAGGGGTGAGGCAGTGCTGTGCCTCACCCTTCATGTATTTGAATAGGAAATTGATACATTCCGCGATTTTGACCAAACAAAAATTAAAAATTATACAGAACGGTCAAATGGGCAAATTGATTTTCTCTTGGCATTGTTGGCATCTGTTTTACTTGACATGATGACAGGTAAGGCACTGCCTCACCTGCCTCCCCTGACTGCACATCACTGGCTATACTGATATACACAACTCAAGCATCAATGCATAAGAGAGTAGCCATCCAAGAAAAAACTGTAAGCTCGTCCTTCCGCTTTGGGTTGTTCCCTCCCTTAAAGTCAAGACTTTAGTTGTTTATTAATGTCGGGGTAAAAACTGTGTTTCTCTGTTAGGCCTGGTTCACACAGCAGGACTTTTTAGGCCGATGTTGCCCTGATTATAAGGTTGTCTCTTAAGATAATCCTAACAGATATTCCTGCCATGTGTGGCGTGTTAAGAGCGCTCTAGTCTGCTCGGAAAGATACCGGGACCGCTCCGATCGCAATTCGGGGTTATGCAACATGTTGGATTGTCTTTGTCCGATATTACAGCGTGTGCGGTGTGTTGCGAGCACAAAAGAGCCTGTTGAATGTGACGTGTAGCCAATCAGAAAGCGAGGTGACAAGCAGGGATGCTCAATGCGCCTTTGAAGTGTCTAATATTTCCAAAAGTCAGCTCACTTGACCGCTCTCCACTAATGCATAGAAACAGAGATCAGTGTGTAACCCAGTTTCCCAGTGAAAAAAACCAACAATAATTCACCTCCAAATCTTTGTATAGCAAATAGAGCTCCCGCTGTGTGCACTCCTTTTCTTAAACTAGGTCACAAACTATTGCCAATGCCTCATCCTCGGCATCTATATTTATTTACTCCCTTGACTTTGTCACGTTTTATATCATGAGGTTTTTTGGGATCTCCTGTCTGAGCTTATAATGTTTGTGAGTAAAATCAGTGTGTGGTGTGTGGCCACAGTATCTTTTGGGAAAATATTAGAGCTCACTCTCTCTGTTTTCACATTGCCACATATCCATTCAATATATCCCCATTAGAAAGATCTTTTTCTTTGCTAACACAACAATCTCTAATGTGTACTAGAATAATAAAATAAACGTTTATTGTACTGCAACAGACGTTAACGCTCTACGGTTCCAAACAACTCATCATCCCTATATGTAAGTACACCCCATTTTACAGGGGTGTAACTCCAAACATGTTTTCAAGTAGTATGCTTATAAATGATTATTCTGTTTCAAAAGACAATAAAAAGCTAAAACATATGGTGATATTTGCCCTTTAAGTGCTGAAGTAGTGAAAACTTGTTTTCTGAAGGGGTTTTGTTCCAAATTGGCACATTGCTAAAAGGTTTATCTTTTTAAATAATGATCATTATTGCATACATGTATTATTATTCTCTGAACAATTTTACAATAGCCTAGATTTCTTTGGGCCGAGACACCATTTTCGTATTATTTCAAGCCGCCGGCTTTGTTCTTATATTTGTTTTCCTTTTTTTCCCCATGTGCTTCAGGCCTAAAACAGCAATAGTGCGACATCCCCAGCTACAAGAGGATCCCTCACATCACCACTGCCATTTCACAGGAGCTCATGTTTGGAGTGGGTCTTTGTACAGAGAAGAGGATTTTAAAAGAATATGGCCACAACAGAGACGACCCAGCATCAGTCATGTTTTTCAAAGAGATAGAGAAAAAATGTTTACTTTTTTAAACGAGTAATGACACTTCCTACTAGGTCATGTCTACATTCCTCGACATCGTGTGAATTTTACAGTGTTGACTCTTGCTCTGTGAGTAAATTTGATCGAGGCCGGTGGGAGCGCAATGAGAAGAAGAGGAGGAGCAGAAGGAAAAAGGAACGTGCACCGAAAGGATACCTGCTGGTGAGGAAATGGGAAAAGGGTCCTCCTTTTGAAATTTCCGATTTCGTTTGTGGTTGAGAGAGTTTTGAACTGTCTTAATTTCGGTATGTTGCTGGGAGCAGGGGTTTGGAAGCAAGAGACAAGGGGAGAGGGAAGGGAGAAACAGAAGGAGAGAACCGAGCCTGAGAAGAGGTGTAGCATTGTAGAGGAACGTGTAAAGAGTCTGCCCTCATCAACTAAAATGTAAAAAATCCATCTGGGTTCACTGTTATCTTTTTTTTAAATATATATATATATAAAAAAAACTCCACTGCTTTTACTTCAGGAGTGTGAATCAGGTGATCAGTGTCCATGTTATGTAGTTGGGAACCTGCAAGTTGGGATCTGGAGAAAAGCAAAGAGACATTCTGACTGAGTGTGGCGTTTCGCCTTCACACGACATCACAGGACGAAGCTCAAACTGTTACAGGACAGAATCAGAAGAGAGTTTCTGTTTCTTTCATCCTGTATGAGCCAAACAGCTTCCCTCACGGAGCTGCCATATTCTCGTGTGAACTCTCAGGTTGCGTAGCGGTGCGGCTTGGCTGCTCGCCGTTTGTCAGTGGTGTGTAATGAAGAGGATTTAAGGCATTATGTTTATAAATGATCTGTGTTTCTGAGGAGAGCAGACTGTAAAAATAAGGATTGGTCTAAAAACGTTTATGTTCGGTTTTATATAATTGTATATTAGAGTAAAATTAAAAGGAAGTTTAAAAAAAAGAGAAAAATAGCAACTTCAAAAATCCAACTTCTTACCTGTATATTAATGTTACCTAGTTTGGAAAGCACATTTCATTTGTTGAAGGCTCACTGTTTGTAAACAAGAAATAACCGTCTTGCATAACTTAAACGTGTGTCAAACGTCGCAGAGCCGCACCGGTCATCACCTATTTATATTTTGTACTTGTGGAAAAGGTTACAGGACAGAAATTACAGCTTCTGTTCTTCATCACGCAGACGGATCAATGCCCTGCGGCAGCTACTGTTGTCTTCAAAAGAGGAACGAGAGAGGATTTTTTTTTAATTTTGAAACATAAATATATATATATTTCTCATGCGTTTGTATGTGATTCGATCATCACCAACTCGCCTGAACTGCTGCATCTTAGAGGACATGATCCAGTCGTGAGCATGAAGATGTTTATACTCTATTTGTTTTCTTTTCAAGTGCCAGTGTTTCTTTGTGGAGTCATATGGATGTTACCTAATCCACTCGGGCAGGAAGAGAGTCTGCTAATGGGCGGTAAATTAAAGATGGGTTTTATAGTGGATCACTTTCTTTTTCTTTTTTTTCTTTTTTTTTACCGTTACAACGTTTACCGTTGAGATGCAGATTCGTGTTGCCATTACAGAGAATCGAACCCGATCCAGTTCCATGCTTCTCTCACTCAAGGCGAACAGCATGTGCCTGCGTTCAAGTCTGATTTTTCTTTTTCCTTGTGACGTACGTGACTTTGTAAAGCTTGCATATTTTACACAGTGTTTACAAAGGTGTACGTTGTGGCAAAAAAAAAAAAAATTTCAAAAAAAAAATCAATGAACTATTAAAAAGTATCCACCCTGTTATATTAAAACCCAGATTTCTAAAAACTTCAGATTTAAAAAAAAAAATACGTCGTCATAACCCAACAAACCCCCTCGTGTATGTCCCCAGACGTGTGTGCTTTCATTGGGCAACGACCCACGTGACTCGTCTCCTTCTTGAATGCACTACCACAACCAAAGGATCGGGAGTTGTGCTCATCGTTTTTAAAGTAATAAAAGGGCTCTTGGTTGTGTGAATGTGCAGCCCCATTGTACACTTACAGAACATAGAGCCGCACGACTGTGCTGTAAAAGCCCACAGACACACATGGGATCAGACGAACCTACCTGTGTAGATACAGCAGATTGAAGACCGTGAAACTAAAGTAACTTAGTAGCAGATGTGTTTGTACCTATCACGTGCCTTAATCTTTTCCATGCTAGATAAAGATAACTGTGTTTTATATAACTCCATTCCACATATTCCCATTCCTTCCCCCACACGTCAGCCCCCCAACCCCCAACCCCACCATGCAGCTCATCCATCCAGGCCCCTCTACCCCAACTTCCACCTGACTGCCCCCCCCCCCCCCCCCCCCCCCCCCTCCTAAGTAGTTTAGACTGTTGTCGGGTGGCTGCCTTGTATTACATTGTAATATAAACTTTTAATGACTTAGAGAGCATTTGACGAATGGGTTTGATTTCCTAGAGAGGTAAAGCCATTGGAGCTTTCGTAGTGAGCAAGAGCGATGCCACAGTGACAGAATGTATTATGTTAATTTTACTAATACCCAGAGGCAAATATTACGCTTGTTAAACATAATGGAAAAATACTGGTTTGTAGAGTATAAATTTGGTGTGTTTTCAATAAATCATGCCTGGAAATTAAGGGTTGCCTGGCTCTTCGTCTTATTTGCTTAAACTCCAATCCAGTCACTTTCCACTTTAAAGTTGGGCGAACATGTTTTCACCCCGCTATGGTTTTAACTGTATTCGTCACTTGATCAGTTCAGGTAAGTCTCCTTGCGTGCAGTGAGAATATGGCTTGATTTTGCCATGGGTGTAACATAGTGATGTGCTGAAAAAAATCGATACTCTGAATCGATTCTTATAAAAATTCCTACAAAATCAATTCAGACGTCTAATATCGATTTAATCGTTTAACATTGTTTTCCCTTTTTTACAGCAAAATAGGAGGGAAAAGTCCAGAGGGGCATTTTAAGGCTTAGGTCTGAAAGGGTTTTGTATAGTTTATAGTTTTGTATTAAACTGTAACCCCACCCAGTGTTATGTTATTGAATTACAGGTATATAATTAAGGTAACAGCTAAAAAAAAAAAAAACTTTTTAATAGGACTGACCCATATCAATATCAAATTGGAACAGATTGGATTGGATTGGGATAATCGATTGAGAATCTGAATCGAATTGACTCTTGAAATTTGAATCAATACCCAGCTGTAGTGTAACCCCACTATGCAAGGAGCTCCAACAAAGATCAAGATCAGAGAAAAGGTAAATCTGGCCTTTATGGAAGAATGGCGAGAAGAAAACGACGATCAGTCCTGTTTGCAGTTGGTCTGACGCCATATGGGGAATGTCGCAGAAATGTAGTAGAATGTACTCTGGTAAGTTGAGACCAAAATGTAACTTTTTGGCCCACATATAAAACACTAGGTATGTAGTCTAACATGTTAGTGGCAGCATCATGCTGTAAGGAGGCTTTTCTTCAGTTGGGGCATTGAAGGAACCCTAAACATACAGACAAGGCTAAAATGGAATGACTTGGATCAAAGCCTTTTCATGTGTTGGTATAAGTCCTGCCCTAAAGCTATGGGATTGTGTGGCAATACTTGAAAACATATCTTATGTTCATAGACACACTCCTTGCAAACTGACTCATTTGAAATATTTGGCCAGGAAATGGTCTACAAAAATGTGTAACTAACTGCACCCAAAGGTAGATCTATAAAGTATTGAAATAGGGGGGCTAAAAACAAATGCATGTAAAAACTGTGTACAATTGCCCTACCGCTTTACAGATATGCACCACTTGTGTTGGTCTGCCACATACACAAATTGCAAAACCTCATTCAAGTCTGAGGTTAAAGTATGACAAAATGTGAAAAATGTTGAAGTGATAAATTCCTTCTGAAGGCACTCTACTGTGTATGTGCTGAAAGTAACCCTGAAGCAACTGAAGTTGTTGTAGACCTTCTCTGCCCATGTGACCACCAACTGTCTACTCCTTTAAACTGGATTTTATGAGAAACTTGACAAAAACATAGAACTCATATATAAATATACAGTATAAGGGTATTTCTCAGAATATGCATTTCAAACATGCTATTTGTCAGATAAAAAAAACAAAAAACTTTTGAAAACAACATACTTTTCATTAAGCCTAAACTTTTGTATAAAAGAACTGTTGGGTTTTTCTTGGTCTGTTGTATTATACTAATCTTAAATTCTGAATTTCATCAGCTGTAAGTGGAAACTTGTAATGATTAACAGCAATGAAGGCTTTAAAGCATCAGTCCTAGTCCTTCATCTATAAACCTGCTTTACATTATAAATTGAGTTACTTAAAGAAATGCACTTTTCAATAATATTCCATTTTATTAAGATGCACCTGTTTTTCATAGTCAGTGTTATGGGAATCTTACTTTTTGGCTTTCAAGTACAGATTTGGTTTAAATCTCAAAGACATTTGAAGATTACCAACTGACAACCAAGGGGCCTGGTTTTTACTAGAATAGAAAATCTTGGATTACCCATACAATCTACCTGTAATACAGACACTTTACACTTGTATTCATCCTCTTTTTTTCTCTTGCTTTCTGCACGGATTTTGATTAGATATAGTTCAAATGTTAAAATAGGCTAAAATATAAAACTCCGTTACGTCATTTGAAACCTTATTGCTAAGTTGATTACATTTGAAAAGATAACATATAGTGTAATTGCTGGGGGGGGGATGTTTCCTTTTTTTAAGTTCCATATCATTGGTTTTCATCTCCGTTTTATTTTATCCCCCCTTTAAATAACTCACGTCGGCGTAATTGGTGAAGATGAAAATCATTAAAATTAAAATTCAGTTTTTAAAAATCTAAACCAGTTTTTTAAAACATGAATCGTTTTAATTAATATAATGAAGACAAGAAAATGCAGACAGATCTTAAACTCTCTTCAATTCTAGAGTGATTTATTTCAGGCATGTCTGTGGGGAGCCATGTCCGGGCCCGGGGTCCTTCCACAATAACACATCATGGCTGCCCTCTGTAGAGGCAGACACAGGTGGAAAAGCTTGAACTGCTTGCATGTTTTTACCAGAAACATTACAGGTAAGGGTTATTCTATTGTTTAAAGGCGCTCGTGTGGACCGGTTGGAACCTGTCTATGTTTACGCTGTGCTCACGCTAGGAACGCATGCATCTTAAAACGCTTCCTGAGCTTTTGTAACTTGGCCTGTCTTTACGTAATAGCACCCCCCCCCCCCCTTTTTTTTATAATTAGTGTTTTGAAACTCCTGACTTGGTTATTGCCTACTGGCTAGGAGTTATTTTTTTAGGGGTGGTATTGGAGGGAAGGCGCTAACTGTTTCTTTACACCTGTCTGTCTGTAAGCCAGTGACAGTTTTATTAGAAGGTTATGTAATATGACCGCAGTGTAAGGTAAAAAATAAATAAAATGGAAATAAAAAAAATCCTCAGGGTCTGATGTCTGAGGTGTTGAATTTAAATTTTTTATGCATTTCATTGCAAAAATGCAGTTGAAGGGAAAATGATAAATGCTTTTCATATTTTCTGTTACAAATAAAAGAAATCTGAAAAGTGTGGCGTGCATTTAAATTCACCAGTAGCAGCTGCAAGTCCTTTTCGGGGCATGTCTCTAAACTTCTCAATCTTCTTTGTTAAACAGCTAATTTGCAGTCCGTTTGAATGCTGTCTGCTACCAGCAGTTGTCAAGTTTTGACTTTGCCATTCTAACATGAATATGCATTGGTGTAAACTATAAAAATTCTGTTTAAAAATAATAAAACTGGGAAAACGTATAATTGCGCTATTTTTGCTGTAAATTGTGATCTGGCTTACGATTGGTCCACTTATAAGGATGAAGGCCACACTGCGATTTCTAATGGTTGCTGATGTCTAGAACAGCTTTACGATGCATCCTTGCAAAGCATCAGGAGGAAAAAAAATCTGTTGCAAAAACGTTCGAGAGAGAAATAACCAGAGATGTCAGCAAGGATCCCTGGGTCTCTGCCAAGGTGACTGTTGCTCAGCTGGCTACTGGAGTCCATGTGTCAAGGAAGACAGTGGGAGCTCTTCTTCACAGTTGAGGTCACTGTCCAAGAAATCCTCCACTGCTGAAACAACGGGACATCAATGCTCGACTAAGGTTTGCCCGTAAATGTTTGAAACATTGGGATGTGTTTTGTAAGTATGTTCCTTGGTCTGATGAGACTGAACCTGAGCTCTTTGGGTACTTGGAGGTTGCTTTTGTTTGGGAAAAGGAAGGGAGAGGCCTTCAACCTTAAAAAAAGACAGGTCCCACTCTTAAACATGGTGGTGGGAGCATCATGTCCTGGGGCTCTTTTGCTGCTTCAGGCACTGGGAACCTTGTTCAAGTTCATGGGGGTCATGAAAAAAGAGCTGAGTGTTGTCATTTTGAACAATAATTTAAAGAAATCTGGGGCATGTCTAACTTTAGGCCACTGCTTGGTCTTTCAACAAGATGATGACCCAAAGCATACCTCCCAGTTGGTCACAAATCTCTTTGAGGTCCGGGAGTGGAACGTCACTGAGCCCTGATCTCGATCTCATGGAGAATCTGTGGCGGGTTTTTAAAGTCAATGTTCACGCTTGGAGACCGTGCAAACTAGACGAGCTGGAACAATTTGCCACGGAAGAGTGGACTTGTACGCATCAAGAGACACGAATCCAGTCAAGAACTAGGCCTACAGATTGAGGCTGTTGTCAGTTGTAAGACAGAGAGTAGTTCGGAAGCTGCGTATCCTGTTAAAACGGCTGAGATGCTGCAGTCCGCCTATCTCTGCCAGTGCCAGCCTGTGTGTGATTGGCTGAATAAGTGAATACCTTTCTGTGGTCATCATCATCTAAAATGCATGAGACCGTAAAATATTTGGAAGTACATCAGCTTTTAATAGAAGTAAATCTGTGCCTGCTGCTTGCAGTTGCAAGGCGACGGTGTGCTAATGTAGGATGTATAATATGAACGTTACCGTCGTCAATGGAGATCACGGAGGAGCTTGTTTGATTAGCTCCGTTAGCACTTGTATGCAGGCGTTCGAACCTGACATTTTTGCTACTTAGTTTTATGCTGGGTAGACAAGTTTTGTTGCATATTACTGGTATTTGCACAATATTACAGCATTGCACAGACTACACGCGGCAAAATTCTCATCTCGTTTGGTGAAGTGGAGCCAGGCGTTAGATCGCTTCCTCCTTTCCATGGTTCTGCTCATCTGAAGGGCTGATTTGTTGCGGAGAGTGTGACGTAATTGTAACATGACACAAAGTCTCAGGAATGCCCGAATCAAGAGAATGGTTAAGAAGAATTGATAATATTGAAGGCGTACTGTTTGATGAAATTGGTCTGTCTGGACCGGTTTTAAGTCGGAACCGGTTCCCAAGCCTACCTCAGTCTGTGCCCACTGTCCTAAATCCTATATTACTTTCTACTGACTGCTAAATATCACAAGTGCTAGTAATTTTAGGCTTGTCATTTTTCAGTTTTTTCAGGGTGATAATTCTGACCAGGTGTACTGTGTACCAGATGTCATATTGGGGTATTCGATTAAATGTGGCTCAGTATATACACAGGCCGCACTTTTCCAATTTTTACCACAATTGTAATGAAACATTGCTTGGCTGCTTATCTCATAAATTCCCAAGGAAATATATCAGTGCTTGTGGTTGTAAATGTAAATGAGAAAAATGGGAAAAAGTTCCCTCTTTGTGGCCAATTTCTGGTAGTCATCACTCAGTATCATCTCCCAGGGAGGTACGACTATGACTTGGTGGTTATCGGTGGTGGTTCTGGAGGCCTGGCCTGCTCCAAAGAAGGTGAGCTGTTTTTCTTTTCTTTTTTTCTGCCTCTTTTCCGATGTGTTCCATCATTGTTCAGATTTTCAGCCTGATCATCTTCTAAAATCCACAGCGGCACAGCTGGGACAGAAAGTAGCTGTTCTAGATTACGTCGAACCGTCCGCTAAAGGTAAAATACACCGTACGTAATTTTTCTCCCTGCTGTGGGGGCTGTAAGGGGCGCTCTAAAACTGCAGCTGATGCTTCTCCAAACAGGAACAAAGTGGGGTCTTGGTGGCACGTGTGTCAATGTCGGCTGCATTCCTAAGAAGCTCATGCATCAGGCCGCTCTTCTTGGCTCTGCAGTCAAAGATGCCAAGAAGTACGGCTGGCAGACGCCTGAGACTCTCTGCCATGACTGGTGAGCTGAGTCACAACTGTGTTGAAGTGTTTTATTTTATTTTAAAAAAATGTTTTGCTCAACTGGGATGTTTAACAAGGTTCTGCACAAATTATCAGTTGATTTCTTTCTGAGAATCACAGCTGCTAAATATGCTTAGTCGGTGTGTTAGCCAACAGCGCCATCTTGTGGTCTAGTTGAAGTAAAACACTACTGCAACCTAACGTTAGTCAAGTGTGATCATTTATTGTTTTAGTATCATTTGAACATTATAATCTAAAATTCACAAGGAGTTCAGGTGAAACAATGTTTGATGTAAAGTGAAGTTTTCATTAAAATCTGGTATGTCTTCCAGGGCTACAATGGCTGAGGCAGTTCAGAACCATGTCAGATCTTTAAACTGGGGCCACAGAGTCCAGCTCCAAGACAAGTAAGTGACAAAAAAGACTGCGGCTTCCCTTTCTACTGAACCTGTTCATTTTACTATCACTGCTTTATTGAATTAATTCAGTCAAACAATTGAAATAAAGTAGGTAATCGGCGAATAAGACCGGAGACACAACTTTGCAGATTGCATCGACTCATTGACTTGCAGGAATCCCTCATACCGAGCAAGCATGTAACGGACAGTGGAGAGGAAAAACTCACATTTAACAAGAAGAAACCTCCAGCAGAACCAGAACCTGGCACAGTATGAGCGGCCATCTGCCACAACTGACTGGGGGGTTTGAGAAGACAGAGTTTGGAGCGACCAATGCCCCCCTCCTACAAGACATCACAACCAAACGAGGCGTAGCTTCTACTGAGAGAAAACATGACGTAAACAGTTGAAATAACAGCAAATAATGCAAATTGGAGAGAAGTAGGAGAAGAAAGTAGAAAAGTGAGGAGATGTGGACAGTTTGTCCTCCAGCAGTCTAAGCCTATAGCAGCATGACTACAGAGTAAACTCAGGATGGAAAAGAAAGAGATGGAGGGAAATGTGGGCCAATCATATTCAATATGTTCATCGGATTATTAGACAATAGCCTCGCAATGTTCTGCTTTCCCAGTAGTACCATGCAGCCCTACTAGAGATACACCAATCAGTTTTATTACTGATTTCTGAGCTGCCTGTACAACTTTTAGAAATTTCCAGTGTTTCTGATTTAGGAAGAAAAAACAGAAGCGTCCCAAAAAATATACATTTCTAGCGTTGCTAAGTCAACCGTCCTCAGAGAATTTAGATCCTTACCAGAACTTTGAGATTTCCAAAAGGATGTCAACATTGACAGTCCAACATGTTCTATAGCAGACGCAGGTTGGTTAGAGGCTCTAAAGGAAAACAGATATTACTGAAATAATTCCAGCCTTCCTCTTCTTGCCTTAGTCACTGACATGTCTTGACTTGTAGAAAATTCAGTCTCCTTTTGTAAAACTTCCTACATCGCTCTTATTTCCTTTTTAAACAAACCCAGTTCAATTTAAAATAACTACCTTTGAACTTTCATTACTCAGTAACAGCGCCCACACTGAGGAGTGGTGGTTTTATTGATCACAGTTTTAAATTTCCGACAAGCCGGTCTTCAATAAGAAATAAAAAAATAGCCTGATTCCGTCTACCAGCTGATTTCTTTGTGCTTTTCTATCATCTAGACCAGGGGTTCTCAACCTTTTGCAAGCTGGGCCCCCCCAAAGCTGGTTCATTGCAGTTGGGGCCCCAATGACCCCCCCCCCTTATATCCTTACTAGGCTATTGCTATAATTGGGAATTGGCACCAGACCTCTGCTATTAATTTTTCCTTTATTATTGTTATTATTACTAGGCCTAATAGTAGGCATCATCTGCATTATTTACAGAAGTTTGCCGGTAGGTGATGTTGATGTGAGACCTGAGTCTGCTTTGCCTTGGGGGGCAGGAGGGCAGGAGCTAAAGAGTTCCTTCAGTCTACTGTCACTCTTCAGCTCAATAAGCTGGTCCTGCATATCAATAGGGTGACCATACTTTGATTTCCAAAAAAGAGGCCATGTGGCCAAGTCCTGAAATGCTTTCAGGACTTGGCCAAGACTTTTGATTTTAACATATTTAAAGTGTGCATTCTCAATGTGGTTAGAAAAGTTTAGTTAAATAAAAAAACTTCAAAAAGGCTTTCCCAAGAAGAGAAATTATTTTATAATTTCTGGAAATAAATTATAATAGAAATAGTTACTCTTCTGAATTAAAAAAAAGTTACTAGCAACAATATTAGTTTACTTTTTAAATTGCACTGGACAAAAGCTGAAGAAAAATCTGAAATCTTCTGAGAAAACAAGTATTTTTTTCTTTTCACTGTAATACATGTAAACAGCTGCAGACTAAAAAACACAATAATAAAGTGCTTACTCTGTTTAGTTTCCATCTTCATCCTCCACAGTCAGTTTATAGATCAACTCTCACTTTGCTCAGCCTTTTTATAGTTTTTGTGTTCATGTGATCTTTGGGTTATTTGCCACTTTTGTTGCACACTATGTGAATGGTGCACTCCGCCACGATTTGTTGCGACTGGACGGTATATCTTTTGTGGTTTGTGCATGAAGCTTGTGCTTTGACTTCTTGTAAACAGCAGTAATTCGGCGCTCCGCGGCCCAGAGCTAGGCTCAGTATATATCTAGTTATATAGTAGGGGTTAGGGTTAGGGTATTGCGTTGCGCAATGCAGGATAACGCGGTGCGGTGCGGTGCAACTCGGCTCAGAGCAGCTGCGCTGTGCAATGCATGCGGTGCGGCGCAGCTCTGCAGACAGCCTGTTGTCTGTGGCATCAATAAACGGATCAGAACCAGCTCGGGAGGACGTTACATGAGAGAGAGGCTGTCATACTGCATGCATCACACCAGTCAGTTTAAGTATGGTCCTATGATGAAAATGTCCGGGTCTTTATTGTTTATCAGCCTATAAATCCCCCCGGACAGCACATGAAAAGTGGACATGTCCGGGGAAAAGAGGACGGTTGGTCACCCTAGATTGACAGCTCGTTTGCTGTTCACACAAACGGATCTCGAACCCACGCAAAAGAGCGATAAACTTCTTTAAAGTACGTCGCAAATTGTTTTCTCATTGCTGACAGGCGCTCAGACGCTGATTGAAATAGAGAGGACAAATCGTGTGACGTGCCTGCATCAGTGATAAAGTCTACAAGGCTGGGGAACATGTTGCAGTTCCCTCCACTATTGCGGCCATGCCAGAGGTCTAGTTGGAGTGAAGGCGTGCACGTTGTCTGCAATGAGCAAAAGATGAGTTTCGTGGCCTTGCAAAGACAGTTTAAGGCCATTCAAGGGGTCAAATATAGATCAAATAAGACAGAGACGCAAGCCATATATAGTGTCATCCAGATGCTTCACCAGATCTGATTTGATTTATGTCCAAAACCACTTCACCTCCTCTAGCTCATTCAACCGCTGTAACACCTGCCCTCCCTGGAGAGACAGCGAACTTCAGTGTGACCCGCTGAAACCGCTTATCACCTGCATTTGCGCTCACGATCGACAAACAAATCAAATTTGTTCAAAACTTCTTTTTTTTTTTTATCAGTCCAAACACATTTTAATTTCTATTCAGGAGTTATTTATATACAAAACTAGAACTTTTTATGACAGTAGTTTAATAATAAACAAATTTTTAAAATTTTTCTTTTTCAGTTTTTTTCCTCCCATCCTGTAGCCTGCTGGCTCCCCCCCACGAGCGTGCCCCACCGGTTGAGAATCACTGATCTACACCGTTTACACCTCATTTTAGTTGTTCAATAGTCTTCATGTTTTTCAGACCTCGACCACAGACAGCATCTCTCTCAGTAGCTCCACATTTAGTTGTTGTCGATTGCTTTTCAAGGAAGTGCAATTCTGTTTTTCCTTCCTCTTTTGTTATCACATGCGCTTCTTCAAGGCGCTACGTTTGTGTTGCACAGGCAGCTGCAGGACTGATCACCAGCAGAAGCCACATGTTGATAAAGTGGCTGCTGGAGGGCGGGCAGGTGCTAACCTTCTCTGTCCAATGAGATCCTTTGCTTAGAATCAGGCTTTTAATTACCCTTCCACATAACTTTTTTGCTTTTTTTTCCAATTTATGACAAAGACAAAAACTAAACTGATAGGTGATTATTTAGGTTATCATTTTTTTTGCATGTCTTGTTAGTCTAACTTGTCCTTCTTAACTCTTAATGCGGTAATGCCGTGTTAGTGATTTGTTTTGTGTTTTGCAGGAAAGTAAAATATCTGAACCTCAAGGGAAGCCTGCTGGATGAACACACAGTGAGAGGCCTGAGCAAAGCAGGGAAGGAGGTATGCACTTTTTTTTTTTTTCATTTATACATAAGCATGTCTCTAGAACAGTGCTTCCCAACCCTGATCCTCAAGGCACACTGGCCTGCATGTTTTAGGTGTTTGCCTGCTTTAACACACCCAATTCAGTTGATAGCAGTTCAGCAAAAGCCTGTTAATCACACATTAATTGAAATCAGGTGCGCTGAAGCAGGAGAACATCTTAAACATGCAGGGTCATTGAGGACCATAACTTAACAATGAGTCATTGTCTTTCTGTTGTAATGAGGTAAACCTATAAAAACAATTAACTGTGTGTGTGTTAGACACACCTGATGACTTAAAAAGAAAGAACAATGTCTATATGGTACACAGTGTAGGCAAATAACAACAAAAACCTACAACTGCATTGTATTTTTTGCAAATAAATGTTTGCAATTAATCACTTTTAATGCGGATAGGAGTTTAGGTTGGGGGGTCCAGGCTTGTCTTGGAGGAGGTCCTCAAGGAAAAAACAATTAGGTGAAAAAGTTGGGATCAACCCACACTGGGAGGGAGTAGTCACCCTGAACATGTCACAAGTTATTTCATAGCCAAAAGTAATTTTATATTCCCACTTTCAGCAATCCTACACCCATACTTTCCAGTAGGCTGATGTAGATGTGTAAACATGTGCAGTGCTTTGTACAGCTGTGATTGGTCCAGCTTGTCATGACTAAATATGACATTTTATTCTCGCAGCCTCCCGATCTGGATAAGTGTGAAAAAAAACCTTTTCGTGTTTGACCTGTTATTACAGAAAAATGACTGGATTTCTAAAAACTGATTAACTAAAACAAAGTACTTTCACACTGAATGCTAAATAAATTAGTTTGTCCAAATTATCATGTTTCTTGTTGGAATTTTAGCTTTTAGTGGATATTTTGAGAAACCACAAGTGATGAATTAGGTTCCATTGGCTACTGGTTGGGGTTTTTATGGTCTGGGTAACATACAGCTCAAACACAAACACTTTACAAACAACACCAAGCTCTGGTCCTTAAGGCACTCCTAAAACATGTCTGCTTCTGACTAATGCAGTTCAGCAACAAGCCTGTTAATTAGCAATCAGTTGACATCAGGTGAGCTGAAGCAGGGAACCATCTAAAACATGCAGGGCGGAGTGCCTTAAGGACCAAGGTTAAAAAAAACACTGAACTGCTAAACTAAGACATGTTAAAGTCCTTTAGTTTTATGATTTCTGCATTCACATTAGCTGTGAAAATCCAACACAAAACACTTGAATACCCCCTGTCATCTCAGCAAGTAGTAGTGTCAAAATTTACAAAATGTAACTGAAGAACATACAGAGCATCGATTAAAACATTGCCAGTCAAGCTTTTTCAGCACGTTTAAAGTTTACTGCTGTTACAGCAACAGTTAGGTGAAACACATAAAAAAAGTGGTAATATCAACTCCATTCTGTGATTTAGGCAAAAAGTAACACATGTATAAGAAGTACATCACTACTTTGGCACTTATTAGAGTCCTTCTTTTTCAGGTCTACATAGGTTGTAAGAATCTCCACATTGACCAGGATGTTTCCTCACCAAAAACTGTTTGGAAATGGATGAGAATTACAAGTGCAGCAGAAAATGGCAGTATTTCCAAAATATCCGTGATAGTGTAAACAGACCTTGATGGGTAATAATCAAGTTGAATTCAAACCCGTGCATCCCTTACACCCTGTTATTGTATCGCAGTCGGATGAAGAGAATGCTCAGGGTTATCCGCAATGTTTTTCATTTATGAAGAATCCTTATTTGCGGTCTCACATCACCCATTTTGATCAATGGAATAGATGGTAGAACTTCCTCCTTTGCTCTCTTCTCTTTGCTCCTGCTCTGGATCCATGGTGCCTCCTTTCAACTCCTCTAGGATTTGTGGCTGCTGTTGTCATACAACAACAGAGCATCTTCAGTCGGAAGCTTCTTCAGTTTTGCTGCAAGACAGACCGCTACAGGAAATCCTTCCTGCCCACAGCCATCATCATCTACAACAACTCTTTAAAGAATTAATTATATGAGCTACACCAACACTTAATTTCACTCTGGGATCAATAAAGTATTTTTGAATTGAATTGAATTTTAATACTTAGGATTGGAAGAAGAACCGCTTTAACGCTTCAAATCGAAACCATTCTTAATGAAGAAGATATTAGAGAGGAGATATTAAAGTTGTGTATCTTTACTAAACCCTGATGATTTTTGAATTCCTGATGTTCATTCTAAAGAAACTTCCACAGTAGAGCTAAGGAACTAAAATTCCTGCCACTCTTCAGCATTACAGCTGTTTAAACAATCACTTTTCTGTCTTTCTCTTAATGAAATCATATTTTGAAATCGAAATAAAAAATCCAATCCCAGGACAGTTGTCTGCCTCCTATTGTATTGACTGGTTTCACTGTTTGTTTTTGTTTGAAGCACTGCAGGGTCCGCTCTGTTTCATTTGACGTTTCCTCGCTGTTTTTGAAAATGAACAAAAGCTATGACCTCACATTTCCCTCTGCTTTCCTGCAGACAATCCTGACCGCCAAGAACATTGTGATCGCCACAGGTGGACGACCCAAGTACCCCGCACACGTAAACCAACATCTCTATGATTCTACCGTATAAAAACCTGCTTTTACCGTCTCTGTCACCTGGCTGACGCTGATGCATTTTAGAGAGAACACTGCTGTTTCTCTTGCTGTGGTTCTTGGTTTCGGTCACAATTTTGTTGTTTTGTTGCAGATCCCTGGAGCAGTGGAGCATGGCATGACAAGTGATGACATTTTCTGGCTGAAGAAGTCTCCTGGAAAAACGTAAGCGTGCCTTGTTCATCCTTTATATAACACTCTGTGTGTGTATACATCGAGAGGACCCAAACCAGGCAGTGCCCTCTTCGTTGGGTTTTACTCTTAAGAGCTGATAAAGGAGCCTTAATTTGCTGAAAAGTTTGGCTTTAGACTCGATGCAGAACGCTGAAGAAAACGAACCATCTGACTCTCAGACTTTTAGCGCTACC
Source organism: Valencia hispanica (assembly GCA_963556495.2). Lineage (NCBI taxonomy): Eukaryota > Metazoa > Chordata > Actinopteri > Cyprinodontiformes > Valenciidae > Valencia > Valencia hispanica. Next base: position 14,720,925 of record OY747704.1, on the reverse strand, counting down.
TTCTACCCACAGCACCGCGTTGCTCGCTGACACCGCACATCCCACTGTCATTGCAGTGTGATCATTCATCAGGGACATGCAGTTTGTTTTTCTGCCTTCCTGTCAGCCTGTCTTCACCTCATGATTCAGATTAGCAGCATGCATCCTGACCTTTACAGAACAAGCCCTTTAATCCAGCCATTTAGCTGCTGTCATCACCTGGTTAATTGGGCCTTCCCTGACGTTTCCTCTTGGCACGTCACGCGCACGGTGACTGGTGGTTGTGGTGTACCTGGGCCGCCGAGGTTGTTTGCAATGTGATGAGAGACAAAAGGAAATAAGCATTTTGATATTTAAGCACTTTGTACTTGTAATTTGTCTACACCTGAAGACAAGGAAGCATGAAGCATTCTGATGGTGTTTTTTAATTTTCTTGGTGTTTTTGACATTTTCGGCTGCTAAATCACTCCATTCATGAGTTTGTTTTCCAATTTCGGTTGTATGTAGTGTATTATGTATGAATCAGGTTTTTATTTTTACCAATAAAAACTTGAAAGGTGGGGTACAGTTTGGGATCTGGTAGGGGGGGGGGCTTCTTTATCAGGTTGTTCAGCCTTTTTAAATCCCTGGCTCTGATGCTGCTACCCCAACAGATGATGGCTGAAGAGAAAGACTCTCTCACAAAGGCAGCCAATAAAAAAAAAAAGACATTTCACTTAGTTGAGAACTGTCCAGAATTTAACGGTTTGGTACGGCCCTGTCGGTTCGGTATGAATGTGTACCGAACGAAAACCAGCTGACTACCAGTAGCATCCAAGCAGCCCAAACTCCTTATTTTGTCTAAAATGCAAGTCAGTGTAATCCCTGTTAATGAGAAGGGATTTTCCCAACAGCTTCCCATGCTGCCTTCAAAAACAACTAGGAAACTTTTAAATAGCAAAACAACTCCATGGGGATTTAAGCATGTTTTATTCTCAAATATGAGTAAAGTATTATTTAAACATTTCTATACATTAACATGGTTCTCAAGTGGTTTTATTGTTTTCTACTCTGGCTATTTCTGCTTGTACTGTTATATTTATGTGTGCTTGTGTGTGTGTAAGTCAGTTCTATACTTTCAACTTTTTTTTGTTTTGTTTGTTTTTCTGGCCGCAGTCGCCTTTATTGACAGTGGATAGTGTGTAGAAACAGGAGAGAGGTGGAGGAAGAGACATTCAGCAAATGTCCGCGGGGTGGAATCGAACCCCCGGACAACTGCGTCAAGGACTGAGACCTCTGAACATGGGGCGCCCGTCTTAACCACTCTGTTACTTGACGCTCCATATGCTTTCAACTTTTTTAAGTTATAGAACATAATAAAATCTAATTAATTTCTGAAATGAAAGGAAAGAATTCAGGATAAAATGTCCTATGTTTAATGCTGGTTAAAGTAAAAAGAAAAAAAATCCTAAAAAAAGAAATCCTAAAAAAAAGAAAAAAAATCCTAAGCACATTTGTATTTCTTTTTCTTGATTAAACTGTAAAATCTTGCCGAACCGTGATTTTTGTGTACCGTTACACCCCTAGATTCAGTCCTAGATTTAGATTTTAGATTTAGAGGCAGGATGACGCCAAACATGGAGCCAAGGCTACAATGGAATGGTTTAGATCAAAGCATGTAAATGTAATAGAATAAGCCAGTCCACACCTCAATCCAATTAAGAATCTGTGGCAAGACTTCAAATTTCCTGTACAGACACTCTCCATCTAATCCGGCTGAGTATAAGTTACTTTGTAAAGATCAATCGGCAAAAAAGTCAGTCTCCAGTTGTGCAAAACTGATAAAGCCTTGCCCCAGAACACTTGGAACAGTATGTTTTCATGCTGCACTTTTCAGATATCAGTTGGTAAAATATCTTTAAATCCATGGATCATTTTCCTTCGACTTCCTCGGTTTCACAACTTTGGTAAAATACAGAAAAGTCAAAGGGAGGTGAATACTTTAAACACACACTGTAGGTATGATAAAACATACAGCATTTCTGAATGTCCAAGCATCTGTGTACCTGCAGCTCTTGCTTTGTCGAGACATTTTTGAGACCACTTGAGCCGAGGAAGTGCTTTGATGTAAAAACGCCGAGGTTAAGGGAGCGCTCTACCCCCCTGCAGGCAGAGGTGGTGTTAGTGGCGTTTCACCAGCGGATCCCTCTGTGAAGGATCTTAAACAGTGGGGAAAGCTTGAACTGAAGCTGTTTTGGTCTGTCAAGCCATCAGCTACACAGGTGAGGTCCAAGGAGTTGTTTCTGCAGGCAGGATGGGTGTGTGAGGTTACAGGTGAGGGATGAGTGTCTAATGATCCCTCAAGCGTTCACACACACACACACACACACACACACAGGGGTAAATGACAGATTTGGCCTTGAGGCTGAAGTCCAGAATGGGCTCCCTTCATCATCCTATCAAGAGAAAACACCAAGCGTGTGCCAGGAGGAAGTGGTCTAACAGTAGGCCAGCGCAAACAGCCCAGGAGGTTTGGTGGACCATGTGGACGAAAGAAAAGAGAAAACCTACAAAGAACTGAAAGACTAAACATGTTTAATCTATTCAAAAAGCTGCCAGCTTGGTTTCAAACATTCAGCAGATCCATGCATAAAAGAACACTAGGCATGCTCGTCGAATATCATAGCCAATAAGGACATTTTCACAACGATATATAGTCAGTGTGCATGAACATTTAATGGAGTAAAAGTTCTGCTTTTTGACCTAAGTTTAAGAGTAAAAGTACCTTTAAAAAATACTATGTACCCTGCCTTTTTTTAAAACAATTTTTTAAACATTAAACACGTTTTAAGTTTTGTTTTTTTGCAGAAAAAATAGCAATTATCCTACTTTAATTTTAGACCACTGGTTATTGCAGTTATAATAATTCTATTTTAAGGTTAATATATCTTTTTGAACAAGACATGAGCAAAAACACAGAACAAATTCTTACTAAGTGTAGCAGTAGTTCAGTGATTATTACAGATTATAACACCATTCTGCCCTGTGCGGACAAATCTGAGCAAATTTTGGGGCGACTGGCTCTTTAGGTAGAGTAGTTGGCTTGTAATTGGAGGGTTGTAGGTTCAATTCCAGCTTCCTACTGTCACATTTTGGTGTGCCCCTGAGCAAGGCACTTAACTTTACTCAAGTTGACTACAGTCTGTTTTTAAACCATTGTTAAACAGTGAGCAGCCTGAGCCCATTCTATATTTTTATCCTTACTGTCCTGTAAACGACAGTTAAAATGTAAAAAAGAGCAAGAATGAATATTGTATACTAGGGATTAATCAATATATTGGTCGGCCAATATATATCGGGCTGATCTTTATCTATTGTTTTATATATATCAGCATCGCCACTATACCTCTTAGTAGAGCCAATTTAAAGTCAGGCACATCCTGTATGTTCCTGACTTTTTTATTTACATGTTTTGTATATTTAGTACTTGGTCAGCTTATAACTTTGGTCAAATGTTTGATGTTAACACTGCGCAGTGCACAAAATTAAGATTCAAGAGTTTGTTAAATGCATTGTTCATAAAACTGATTAGGTTCAGAAATATTGTACATCCACTGTTATTAGTGTGACAACATGGCATGGAAATAAGGCAGAAAACATTGAGATGTCGGGCCATGAAAAACGGCCTAAAAGAATCTGTGGCAAATATTGACTATCTGCTGAACATGTCTGCTACATATCGGTATAGAAAACCCCGTATCAGTCGATCTCTTTTGGATACCTTAGCAAAATTAAATGTCCTCCTAAATCCACAGTGAAGTTTCCAAGGACGTGAAATATTTCCTTGTTTTGAATTCTGAAGAAACTAGATTATTCCCCGTTAGTGGATTAAACCAGGTGTCTCTAACCTATTTATTTTTTATTCAACTCAACAGTTGCTGGGAGTGGTTAGTTTTGATGCAACTAGTTATTAGGGAAAAAAGTCATCTTTATAAATTAACCTGTCCGTCAAGCAAAATAATATCCTCCCTTTTATGAGAAAACGGAGAGGAATTCGGAGCAAAGTTGTCAGTTGTTTAGTTTTTGGAGTAAGATGCATGTATTTTAGACACCCTCCAAACTAGTCTCACACCAACAAGAGGAAATACTGTAATCCTTTCCTTTGTGGAACAAAAAAGTGTTATGTCCTCGGACAAACCTCAGGCTGTAGCAACATTGTCGCCCTACTTTGCTGACAGATGCACAAGAATGTCCGTATTGTCACGCTTATCGGCGATGTGGCTTTTTGAAGAGCTGCCCAAGGTCAGACCAGAACAAACCTCCCTCAGTAAGGAACTGTGAGGCACTGTCTCTGTTTTAGGGTGAGTTCATGCGAACGTTGAGCTTGAGCTCGACTATCTAACTTTTAATTCACACCCTTACATTTGATTCCTACTTTTCCGTTATGTTTTGATGACTACCTGAATAAAAAAACCTGCACATCTCTGTTGTTTTTGTAGCATATGAAATCCATCAGTAAGGGTGTGTGTCACAGCTTTGGGGATGAAGCACAGTGAAACAGAAAAAGTTTGGGTGATGAATGCTTTGGATCCAGGTAAAGCTCGTGGCTTAGTCTGTTTCTTAAGCCGCTTCTCAATACGTCCTAATTGAAGGAGCGTATTACGCAGACGTGGAGAAAACCGTCGTCAGGTCTCTTAGCGGTTGGAGTTAACGCGGAAAAAGGGCAGGACGTGCCGCAGGCAGCTAGAGCTGTCAGCTGGAGGAGTCATAAAGGGAAGGGAGTATGGTTTGGTATGCTAAAAGCAACTGAGGAAAAAGGGGGACATCCACTGACTTCACTCAGCAGGCCGACCTGTGGGTTTAAGCCCTGAACATGGCACATGTCGTCTGCAGGGATCAGTCTGAATGCTTCCCATCAGCCCTTCTCAGCACCGTACATCTTTCTGCTGGATTAAAGCAGTGATTCACCCGGACCACACACATAAACCTTTAGGTTTTGCTGTCCTCGTTTCCTACTTTTTCTTCGCACCTCTGAGGCTGGCCAGCTTTGTAGATCATCACCTCTCTAATGCTAGGGTTTGCAGTTATTGTTGTTTTATTTGGCTGAATTGCACTGAACAGAAGTGGAAATGTATCTTATTGTGTTGGTAATTCTTTTGAGAGTCTCTCTGTCTTTGTGTTACAGACTCGTGGTTGGAGCCAGCTGTATCCTTTATCTGCCGGGGGGGGGCCTTTGCGTCTACCATACTTCAGCAGACAAATTGTACAGAATTTGATGAATAAGTGTAATTGGGCGCTAGATGGATTGTAAAAAATATATATATATTTATCATTTGTAACATTTTATTTTAAGCCTGGGCATTTTTTTTTGAATGAGACCTATACTGGTCATTTTGACTTAAGTTTTTGAACTTATGTTGGGACTTTGGTCCTTTCTCTTTTCAGAAACTTCCTAAATCTTTTAGGTTTCTCTGCTGCCGGCTGGCAACTCAAAGCTTCCGCTGCCGTTACAGATGTTCTATAGGACTGAGGTCTGGAGACTGGCTAGACCAAACCAAGTATTTAATGTCTACAGAAACCACTCGTCTGTTGCTTTGGGGGCATCTCTTGACCCTTTTACATGTTGGAAGACCAATCCACAAGCCATCTGTAGTATTCTTGCTACAATACATGACCCCATCTAGTGAGTCTTCAGTGACATTCTGTTGTCCTCTTTAAATAAACAAAAACACCCCCAAACCATGATATTTCCCTCTTGTGTGCTTGAAAGTGTGCATAGGGATTTTTGGGCCTTTCCTTTTTGCTTTCTTAGTAGATTTAGCAGTTCAAGTTGATGCCAGGTTGCTTTATTTCTGGCCCAACTAAGCGTAGCGCTTCCTCCGAAGCCTTCTCTGTTCACTGGCCAACTTTAAACAGGCCTACATGTGCCTTCCTTAGTAGCCACGCTGTAAGGTTTCAATCTATTCCAGCGTTGTGACTGTGGTCCCAACTGCCTTCAGATTATTACCAAGCTCCTCGCCTGTAATTGTGGCCAGATCCCTCACCTGTCTCATGATCATTCTCACCCCATAAGGTAAGATGTTCCCACTTCAAACCAATCATACCAAAGGTTGGAACCTTCTCACCATGTTTTCCTATTTCACCCTTAAAGAGATGTAGTATCTGCTCAGTGACGTCCTCCGACGGGTTTTGGTTCTCGCCATTGTTGGTAGATGGGTCGGAATGGAAGAAATTATTCTGAATAAGTGTATTTCCCTCACTGTATGCCATTTCACTCTTGTCATTTAACAATTATATTTAAACATAATATTTCATAACCAAGAACACTACTGCTATCCTCAACCTGGCTTAACACAGACGTTGCTCTTGAGTGTGCCGGGTTCCTCACAGGCGTCGGCTTGGACACCACGGTGATGGTCCGCAGCGTCGCCCTCCGGGGTTTTGATCGGGTATGTCTCGCACATACAGTCTGCATGTACTGAAGATCTAGAATTTAACTTGTGTCCAGTTTAAAAGTAGGTCACGTCTCATTTTGTGCAGCAAATGGCAGGTCTTGTGACAGATTACATGGAAGCTTATGGGACCAGGTTTGTTTGGAGGTCTGTTCCCAAAAGAGTGGACAAGCTCTCCTCAGGAACCCTTGAGGTGACGTGGAGCGACACTGAGACCGGCGTGGAGCAAAAAGACACCTACGACTCTGTGTTATGGGCAGTTGGTGAGTTCTCGTGCAAGAGGCTTTTACACGAATCCTTTTGAGCATGGGTGCCATTTTAAAGTGTAAAACTGTGCATCTTAAATTCAAAAATATGTCTTTGTGGCCTAATGATTCAGAACCAGTTGAAAGATTAAACTCCTAAAGGTTTGCGACACCCTTTCTATGTTACATATACAAATAATACATCTTTGGAAAGCCAAGATTTTTGAGGTCCATGATGTATGTCAATCAAGGATACGATCATAACTAGACACAACACATGGTAATGGTGTCAGACCACCCGGAAATGCAAAATAATGTCCAGCTCACCGTTTGCAGTCTCATATCATTGACAGAACAGAGCCATCTCGAACAGTCTTTTTACATTACCATGGGTTCAATTAATGTACTCCAATAAAAACATTGGTCCACAACAAGTCTTACATCCACAATCCAACATAATCTGCTGCTGAAAAACTTCAAAATTTCTTTCAGATGCGTCTATTTCTCACAAAGTTTTGATTGCATCTTTCCTTAGCATGCTCTTATTTTTTACGCGTTTTGGATGAAAATAGTGGAAAATTTAAGGAGTGAAATAAATTTCTTTACTGTGACTAAAATACTGTGAAGTTCGAAGTTTTTTTTTGTGATGGATCAACACAAAGTAGTGCATAAATAGGAAGTAGAAGGAAAATCTTATTTACAAATCAGTAATTAAAAGTTTTAGTCTGCGTTTGTATTCGACACCTTAAAGTAATACTTTGTGGAACCATTTTTCGATACGACTACAGCTTCGAGTTATTTGGGCTCTGCATCCACCAGCTCTGCAGATCTAGAGACAAACTTTTTTCCACATTGTTTGTAAAATAGGTTATGCCTTACTCATTTTGCACAATTAGAGTTAGGTCTTTTACTTTGGTTGGACCATTCTAATATGGAAAAAAAAATCCTGATCAAAAATATTTCTCTGTACCTCTGGCGGTTTGTTTAGGGTTGTTTGTCACTGCCCCGTAGCAAGTTTGCTTTCTGGATAGCCCTGAATTTAGCTCCATCCAAATTCCCTTCAACTCCATGATCCAGCTATCCCTGCCGAAGAAAAGCGTCCCAATAGCACGTCGCTTCCACCACAATATTTCACTGTGGTGATGGTGTTTTTCCACCGCACAAGGGTTAAGTTTTTGTCTAATCAAATTAGAGCTCCGTCTTCCTCTTCTGTTCTCTCCATGGCGTGATGCAAACTTTAAACAGGGCTCCTTTTTTGCCTTCTTCCAAAAACATTTTTCCTCTTTTCGCAATTTCATAAATTTCCGGTTTCTAGTATAACCTTCACACAGCAGCTGTTTTTATACTGATAAAAAATAGACAGATTCTGGTAATTTATTTGGAAGCTTCTTAAGCTAGTTTCATTTATGGGTATCAAAGTGAAGCATGTACACTTTTGCTTCCACTTTCCAAAATATGCACTGCTTTTAGTTGGTCTATCCAATGAAATTCCAATTAAAGATGTAGAAGTTGCCGTTTGTAAAACGTGAAAATATGAATGGGATATGAAAGCATCGTCTCATTTCCCACTGATGTTACCCAATACCTCTGAAATAAAACATCAGTGTGACTCTGGGGTCCCTTCCACCAGGTCCTTTTTGTCATCCTTAAAAAGTGCTGTGTCAGCATGTACTGGATGAATCAAGCCTGAACGATGGGAATATGCAAGGGAAGTGTTAGTCGCTTACCGCTGGCTCCCCGGTTGGAGGAGGGCAGGACGGAGCAGGATGCACCCAGGCGCGGGGTCACCCCGTTCCCCTCTTTGTTCTCTCCCTGCGCCTTCCTTCCCGTGCCAGCCCCGCGGAAACCTACCTCGCATCTGTCACTGCCCACCGTGCCTGCGGCCCTCTGCCTGCCATCGCCTCCAGCCATCTTTCTCATATGTTATTTTTTCTGTTGCCCAATCATCTCTCCTTTTCCAGCGGCAGGATGACTCACAGTGGAAGGGAACATCTGTCAGGGCCGCAAGCAGCAGTCGGTATATTTGTGTTGAAGCCATTTAAAAGCAGCACTTCCGACTCTAAGGCTTTTATTTTATTTCAGAGTATGCGTATAAGGGAGGGCGTAGGGGAATCATTGCTCTGGACGTGTGACAGGGACGAGTATGCCCGTGTGACCCTGCAGCTGAGAAGTCCCTTCTTCCCTGCCGTGACTGAATTCCCGCACTGGCACCGCCGTAGACTGCTGCTGAGAGACACCCATGGCTGACCTGTGGGAAATGCTGCATGCCATGTGCTTCCTGGATTCATTAAGTATTTGGTGTTTTTCAATCGGCCAAACAAAAACAAAAAAATTCTCATACAAATTTTATTAATTTGTCACTCTGTACAGGTTCCCAAAAACAACACAAAATACAGAACTAACTTATTTCAATATTAAGAGAAAGAAAATGAAAGGAAAATCAAGTAAAATAGATAAAAAATATATTAATGGCACATCTCAAGTCATTAAACAGTAAAAAATATCATGCGATCTGATATATGACATAAAGCAACCCCATATTTGCCTTGTTTTTACCTGGACATTGTTAAGCCTAGTGATTAAGATCTGAAAGGAAGCAGTCTCTGTCATTTCAGAGGTCGCACTAGACTTTTTTTGTTGTCAGAAAATGATCAAAAAAACACGTCATAATTTTTTAAATGACAATAATGAAAGATTAAATGGAATTTAATTAAGATTTATTTTCATTAATATTCAATCCGAACTAGCTGAACAGAGAACCAAGCAGATGCATCCATGTATTAAATATGAACGGTTCACCTGCTGTGGCCTGAACTCACGGTCTCACAACTTCCTCTTGGTATGCATGGAACTGAATTGCTCACCCGCTTGTGCAAGTCTCAAGAGATTGCTGCAGAGGCTATTGTCATAAGGTTTTGGACTTTTGCCTCGGACAGACAACTTCTTCGGGCGGGGTTGATGTTTTTCTGGAGGCTGAATCCATACTCCACTGCCCCACTGCAGACTGGAATTACAGTTTCCGCTTCAGTCACAGTTTTGGAATTTGGGAACATATCTGGAGTTGAAGTGAATAGATGTCAGCAAGACTCTCTGAATGATGGCTTTCATGATATCACAGCCCTTCGCTTCCGCGGGAGCATGCACTCCTTCTGCACCGGTGCTTAACCTGCACTGATCACAGACCGGTAAGTGACCTGCTGCAGCTGGTCACAGCTCCAAAGACTGTAACTCTTGAACGTGCTGTCAGCTCCCAAATAGCGAAATGCGTAGAGTACAGTGTCCAGGTCTGAGATGATGCTCAGGCGGTCAAAGACGGAAAAATATTTGATTAACACGACGCCTGGTGTCATGGGTTTAATCCAATCTTGATTCTGAGGCCTGTGGGGACTTTTCTAGTTCCTTAGAATAAGTCTTGCAGCCACCAGAAATCCAGCCACTGCAAGCCCCAACTTGTCTTTTGTAAATCCAGGGGGCATAACAGACTCGTCTCCCTACAGACACAGTTGTGGTGATTTAGATAAGGGTAGTCCAATCCATCTTTCCAAATTTACTAATTACTTTAGCCCAAAAAGGAAACAGTCCCAGAAAAAAACATGAAGTTAGGTAGATGCATAATTGTCACGTTTTTTTAGCAGTTATCTCCCATCTTTAACATCTTTAATGGCGTATAATAATAGTGGTGTACAGTTTTGTAATGATTTTTGCTTCTAGCATCTCTCGTGGCCCAGCCTATTTTTGAAATGATATTGCGGCAAACATCATCATTAAGCGCAATAACAGAAATAATTTTTAAAAATCAAGTTCTCTTGGAGACGTTAGATGGAAAGCAGATATGCACTTATCAAAGATGTTTTCATAGTTTGTGTAAAGCTTTTACCCACTGATAACAAAGAGCTATAAAGAACAAATAATATGCAGTGGGGCAAAAAAGTATTTGGCAGCCACCAATTGTGCAAATTGTCCCACTTAAAAAGATGATAGGTCTGTAGGTACCCTTTAACTATGAGAGACAGAATGTAAATAAAAAATCCAGGAAATCACATTGTATGATTAAAAAAAAAGAATGTATTTGTATAATGGTGCAAAAAAAGAAGTATTTAGCACCTACAACCAAGTAAGAATTCTTGGCCTCACAGACCTGTTACTACTTCTTTGAGAAGCTCTTTTATCCTCTACTCATTACCTGTAATAATGCCACCTGTTTGAACTCGTTATCTGTATAAAAGACACCTGTCAACACCTTCACACAGTCAGACTCCAACCTCCACCATGGTCAAGACCAGAGAGCTGTCAAAGGACTCCAGGGACAAGATTGTACACCTGCACAAGATTTGGATGAGCCAATCTATAATAGGCAAAGCTTAGTTAGAAGAGATCAACTGTTGGAGCAATTATTAGAAAATGTATTACTAACAATCTCCCCCGACCTGGGCCTCAACGCAAGATCTCATCTTGTGTGGGTACACATTATTCTGAGAACAGTGAGGAATCAGCCCAGAACTACATGGGGGGGAACTGGTCAATGACCTGAAGAGAGCTGGGACCACAGTAATAAAGGTTACTATTAGTAACACACTACGTCATCATGGATTAAAATTCTGCAGTCTCCCTGCTTAAAGCCTAGTTTATACTGGTCCGTCAGCAAGTTACACCCACACGCCCACGTATTGACGGAGGTGTTTTCCTTTTATACTCCTCCGTTGGTGTGTCAGAGTTGCAAAACAATTCTCTGCCAGGACAGCAGGGGGTGCACACCTTTTCTAGAGTGTCTGCCTACAATTGCAGTGATGTCTCTGGTCAACGAGAGTTTCAGCTTGTAAATGCATTTCCACTCAAGAAGCAATGACCGACAGAGAGCAAGTTTTGATGGAGTGGTAAAGCTTTTTACTAGAAGTGCAGCTCAGAATACTCTAAAAATGCATGTAAACAGACAAACACAGCAGTCTGCTTTGTTGTTTTCTACAACTGGTGTTCAAAATTGCCAAAAGACCATATTAGCTAAACTGGCCTTTTAATTTAAAGCATATATTGCCCAAAAGCTGCATTTACTACTAATTGCATAAACTATGGAGCACTGTTCTGGTGAAAGGATCTTGGGCTGACCAATCACAGATGTGTGCTCACTGTTGTGTTTCACGCACCACCCCTGCAACGATGGAGTGGCTACGTCAAAAATATTTCAAGGTTCTGGAGTGGCCTAGCCAGACTTTAATACATTAGATAATCTGTGGAGGGAGTTGAAAGTCAAATCATCACATCTCTAGAAAAGATCGGCATGGAAGAATAGGCGCCCTGTGATTGACTGGCGACCTCTCCAGGGTGTACCCCGCCTTTCGCCCCCTGACTGCTGGAGATAGGCACCAGCCCCCCGTAACCCTGCATAGGATGGATGGGTTACAGATAACGGATGGATGGATGGAAGAAAAGGCAAGTCAAGTTTATTTGTATAGCACAATTCATGTTACATGACAATTCTTTCAGCTGATCTGAGGCTTTCTGGGAGTTTGTTCCAGACATGTGGAGCATAGAAGCTGAACGCAGCTTCTCCATGTCTGGTTCTGACTCTGGGAACTGATAAAAGTCTGGATCCAGATGACCTGAGGGGTCGAGTAGGTTCATACTGGGTCAGGAGATCACTGATGTATTTTGGTCCTAAACCATTCTGAGCTTTATAGATCATCAGCAGAACTTTGAAGTATATCCTCTGACAGACAGGCAGCCAGTGTAAAGACCTCAGAGCTGGACTGATATGGTCCACTTTTTTGGTCTTGCTGAGAACTCGAGCAGCAGAGTTCTGGATGAGCTGCAGTTTCCTTATTGATTTTGTAGGTAGACCTGTAAAGACGCTGTTACAATAATCAAGCCGACAAAAGATGAATGCATGGACTAGTTTTTCCAGGTCCTGCTGAAACATCAGATCTTTTATCTTTGAGATATTCTTAAGGTGATAGTAGGCTGATTTTGTGATTGCCTTAATGTGTTTTTCAAAGTTTAGGTCTGAGTCCATCACTATACCCAGATTTCTGACGTGGTTGGTGGTTTTTAGGTGTATGGACTGAAGCCCTGTGGTGACTTTCAATCTTTTCTCTTTAGCTCCAAAGACAATTACCTCAGTTTTGTTTTTGTTCAACTGCAGAAAATTGTGCCACATCCAGTCATTAATTTCCTCAATGCATTTGCCCTTGGTCTCCTGGTGACATTCTAATATATATCTGTGTGTCATCTGCGTAGCTATGGTAACTTATATTGTTATTTATTACCTGTGCCAGTGGGAGCATATAGATGTTAAACAGAAGAGGTCCCAGGATGGAACCCTGGGGAACTCCACAAGTAATTCCCGTCTGGTCAAATGTAAAGTTACCTATTTTACGCAATGTACTTCCTGTTCTCTAAGTACCTTTTGAACCAGTTTAGTACAGTGCCAGAGAGACCCACCCAGTTCTCCAGTCGTTTGAGTAAAATAATGTGGTCAACAGTATCAAATGCAGCACTGAGATCCAGTAAAACTAACACTGACATTTTTCCACTGTCAGTATTCAAACAGATGTCATTGATGACTTTAGTCAGAGCAGTCTCAGTGCTGTGGTGCTGTCTAAAACCTGACTGAAAGACGTCGTAACAGTTGCTTTGTCTTAAGAAGTCATTTAGCTGATGAAAAACAGCCTTTTCAATGATCTGACTTAAAAATGGAAGATTGGAGATGGGCCTGTAGTTGTTCATTTGTGTCTTGTCCAGATTGTCTCTTTTCAGCAGGGGTTTAACAGCTGTTTTCAGGGGCTCTGGGAAAACACCCGACATTAAAGATGAGTTCACAATCTGTAACAGATCTGACTCCAAGATCTTTGAGACCTTTTTGAAAAAGCCTGTGGGCAGTATGTCTAAGCAGCAAGAGGATGAGTTCAATTGACGTAAGATGTCCTTCAGATCGTTGCTGTTTATGAGATAAAACTGTTTCATGGTGTTTAAACTGATTTTCCATGGACACTGTACATAACCTGAACCCGCCGTTGATGAACCAACCGCTTGTCTAATATTTTGGATTTTGTCTGTGAATAATTTGGCAAAGTCATTGCAGGCCTTGGTGGAATAAAGTTCAGGTGCTACTGACACAGGAGAGTTTGTTAGCCTGTCGACTACAGCAAATAATGCCCGAGCACTATGACTATTTCTGGTGACGATGTCAGAAAAAATATGACTTCCTTGCATTCCTCAGTTGTAAGTTATAAGAGTGAAGTTTCTCTTTATAGATGTCATAATGAACCTGAAGTTTTGTTTTTCTCCATCTGCGCTCGGCTTTCCGACACTCCCTTTTTTCATTTCTCACCAGTTTGGAATTTCTCCATGGAGACTTTTTCCTTCCAGAGATAATCTTCACCTTAGTGGGATCAATAGTATCCATAACATTTAATATTTTAGCATTAAAGCTGTTGACAAGTTCCTTGACTGAACCCCCTGACAGGGCAGGTGTTAGAGAGAAGACCTGATTAAAGATCTCACTAGTGTTTTCGGTTATACATCGTTTTGTGATAACCTCCGTTAAAACATTTATGTGAACCAAAATTAAACTCTCAAAGAAAACACAACAATGGTCAGACAAGCCCACACCACGCACATTAATCTTGGAAATGCCCAGACCCTTCGAGATCAGTAAGTCCAAAACATGGCCCTTATTATGTGTGGGCTCTGTTATATGTTGAGTCAGCCCAAAGTTGTCCAGAGTGTTACTCAGGTCTTTAGACCCTTTGTTCTGGGGATTGTCAACATGGATGTTAAAATCACCAACAATAATTATACAGTCAAAATCAACACAGATTATAGACAGAAGTTCACTAAAATCATCATTAAAGTCAGCACAGTAATTTGGAGGCCGATAAATGTTAAGAAATATGGTTCTATATGAGGCCTTCAGCTGTACAGCAACATATTCAAAAGAAGGAAAACTTCCAAGAGATAACTGCTTACACTGGAAGGATTCTTTAAATAAAACAGCAACTCCTCCACCTCTCCTGTTCTGTCTGGCCTGGTTGACAAAACAAAAGTTGGGAGGGGTTGATGCGATAAGAGAAACACTGCTATTCTGATCTAACCAAGTCTCCGTTGAAAACATAAAATCAAGGCTGTGCTCAGTAATAAAATCATTGATTAAAAAATGTCTTCCCAACTATAGACCTGACATTTAATAAGGCCATCTTAACAGGTTTAAGAGTATTATTGTGCCCCTTGTATTTTGGGGCGGGCTGTGTACTGCGTATGTTTACTTTACTTAAAAACCTTTTAGAATGCAGTGCTCTGTGTTTTGACATAACTACATTCCTTCTGTTACTTATCAGTACAGAAATGATCGAACCTTCTAATGAACAGGGTCGCAGCTTGTCCTGGGAAAAGTTCTGACTGCTGATATCCACGCAGCCTGGACCCTTAACACATCATACATCAGACTGTGGAGATTGTACATGCTTACGTGGTGGGGTAGGAGAGGGCCGTGCTTGTTGCCCTACCGTTGATCTTCCTGGTGTGGGGTTTATGGGTAAAGAAAACGGATTGGTCTGGGGGGTAGATCTGAGCCCAATGTTGACCCGTTCCATCATCTGCTCAGATAATTTCAGATGGGGGGAGTGGGGCGGTAGGGAAGAGGGTGGGCTGTCAGGGGTTTGCGGGGGCGATGGAGGTCCGCTGTCCTGTTCTTTAGGCCTGTTGAGGGCTTTTGGGGCAAATAAAGATCCTTCTTCCTGCTTCTGTTCGAAGCTTCCCATGAGTGAGGGCAGTAGAAGTTCCTCCCCCTCTGCACTCAGCTTTGTTTGGTCTTCCTTTTGAGATAAGTGTTTGTGTATCTCCTTTTTGGCTCCAAGCACAGAGGGATAACTCAGGAAGTAGAAAAGATTGGAGGTAAACAGTCTTTACACCTGACCTGTTCAAACTAAATCCATTTGCCTTAAAAAGATGTCTGTGCTCCCAAAAAATCTGAAAGTCTTTTATAAATTGCAGTTTTTTGTCAGCACATGCAGAAAATAAAATCCACTTATTTAATGCCAAAAGACGGCTAAATCTTTCTTCTCCTCCTTTGATGGGTGGTAAAGGTCCACTGATGAATACTGCTGCATCCAACGAGCTCACAGTGTTCAATGATCCAGTGAAGTCCTGTTTCAGAACCTCCGATTGTTGCTTGTTCACATCATTTGACCCTGTGTGGAGAACGATGTTTTTCACTGTTGGATATTTAGTCACAGTTTTCAGAATCCTCTTCTGCATGTCACTGACCATATCCTTTGGAAAGCAGAGGACTTTGGTGTTCTTTCCACACATCCACAGAACGTCCTTTACAGAGGAATCACCTACAATCAGAGAGTGAGAGGCCACAGAGAAAGCAAAAGACTGGGCCTGAAACTCTGACAGGTTATCAGTCCTCATCTCGCTGCCTTGGGATGGATGGTCGTCAGATAAAGATCCAAGGTTCTCCAACAGTGGAGCAAATCTGTTCTGCAGCTTCACGTTCGGTTGTTTTGAAAGTCTGTGGCTAACTTTCCCATTTGCAGCTGTTCTGTCCCATGTCCTCTCATGTACAGGAGTAGAAGAAGCCCTCTCTCTTGTAGGGAGGCTAAAATACCAGCCACCGAGTGTGTAAACCTGGTAAAGACCTACAGGAAATGTTTGACCTATGTCATTGCCAACGAAGGTTACATTATAAACTATTTAGGTGAACTTTTGTTATTGGCCAAATACTTATTTTCTGCACCACAATGCAAATTAATTCTTTAAAAATCATCCAATATGATTTCCTGGCTTTTTTTAAGTGTACCTATGATTAAAATTACAGAGCTTTCTCATCTTTCTAAGTGGGACAATTTGCACAATCGGTGGCTGCCAAATACTTTTTTGCCCCACTGTAATCTTTACCTTACCTAACTTCCAAAAGACTGCCAGCATCTCTGACCACAACTTCTCCCATGACAGATAAAATGGAGCTCAGGGCAAAGCAACTTTGGCAAATATGCTCAGCTTACTGTTCTGTTGTAGCAGCCTGAAGTAACAGTGCCCCCACATTCATTTTTAAACACCTCACTGTTACTAAAATCGTCTAATTGAGTCACTCAGTAACAGTGCGGTTTTGCAGTGCTTTGGTATAGTAGGTTCACTGATCATGAAAATGTTCGTATTTGTCGCTTCCAATCGAACTGAAATCGTCTTGCTCCAATCCTTTGTTGGACGACAAAATTGTTTTTGGTTTATCTTTGTTTATTAGATTTTTTGTTGTTGTTGTTGCTGTTTATGTTGGTGAGAAATCCAGCTTCCTCCATCTTGGCGTAACTCGGCAGCATGTATATAAAGGAGAGGTTTGTTCCCATACGGTGGGTTCAGTTGAGAAGCGGCAACAATGAGGCCTGCGCTCTTTGATGTGCGTATGCAGCAGTTATGAGCACAAGGCCATTTCCCTTAGCCAGGCTGGGGTCCTGGGCCCCTGAGGAGTTATTAAAGGCCAGAGGGGTAGCAGGGGACAGTATCACCACTGTCTACCACATCCTTCTCCATGCCTGCGCCTCCCTCCACCTTTCCCCTGCTCCTTCCTGCCCCCACGGCCACTCCCCCCCCCCGTCCAGGTGTGGCCACACAAACACAGCAGGAAACAGAACATTTCCAAGCTTCCCGTCTGCATATTGATGGTAGACACATTAGTCTCCTCCCCCTCTGCCCTCTACTCTGCCAAAGGATGTCATTAAAAAACATTTCCTTATTTTTAAAGGCTATATGTCTCTCTGGTTTATACAAGAGTCGACTTCCTAAAAAGATTAGGTTTGTGTGGAAGTTCCTAAAGCTTCTCTAATGGCCACTTGGGACTTAGTCCAGAACTCCGTAAGCTACACAGTAACTATATACAATAAAGCCCTGCTTCTGGTACGTCACTCACAAGTTCTTATGTAGTTTCTCAACAGATTCTTATTACTGTTTAAAGTTAAATGTTCTCAAAGGTAAGGGGGTTTACATAAGAATTGAGTTCTCCACCTACCCTTTCTGCCCAATCGATGCACTCGAGTTCTTATGTATTTGTTGGTTTAAGCTGGAAAGATTCATTGACCCGTTGAAAATTTCATTTGCAAGAATGACCTCGCACAGATGACAGCCGTAAAAAAAACAAGACACGGATAAAGGTGTTTCACTGTTGGTTCTGATCCAACAAACAGCGGAGATAGAGATCTTTGTAAAGTACTGGATGAACGTTAGCGCCCTGTGTTAGACTGTCAATAGCATTTATTAAATCTTTGTAATCAAGCACAAACATACTAAGTTTGCTTTGTTGAAATTCAAATAATAAAAGAAATAAAATGGTTTTTGCTCTAGTTTTTGTCCAAACTGCTTGATGTAATACTTTCTATTTTAGCTTTCAAAACTAGTTTAGATTTATTTTATTTTATATTTTTTGCAAAATGCATTGAACTGTACTGAGATCATTGTTGTTATAAAGTTCCTGATTAGATGTGAGTACAACAAAGAACATCATGGTATCATTGGGATAAAAAACGGACTATTCCTCAATCAAGATAATTGAGATATGATTTAGGCAAGAACTGGTTCCAGTTCCACAAGCAAAAACAAAACAAAACTTGAAAAGGCCCTGAATACAAGGTTACAAATATTAGATTTCTTTTAGGCCTTTAATTTATAGTTAAATGCACGTTTGGAAATTAATTCATGACATTACAGTGACCAGTATTCAGATAATATTCTTCATCATGACAGATGATGATGTCGTTTCACCAGATGTGACTCATAGGTCCAGCTCCTAAGAATTGGCATTAACAATGTGGCCAAGAGTCTTTTTTTTGATCCGGTGAAAAAAAGCCACTGACGGAATGAAAAAGGGAATCTTGTGTTCTTGTTGTTTTCTATCAGATTTGAGCAGGAAGATGGGATTTGTGCAGAATGTCTTGGTGTGTTCATGTGAAAACAGATGGTGACGCTCATACTGGCTCCATTCATACCCAGCAGGCTGTGGTCGTGTCTTATCTGTACCAACTGGCTCATAACTAATTTCTACCGGCCGACTGAGTTTTCTGTAATGCTACTTTCTTCCTTCCTTCCTCCTTTCCAGGACACCTCCCTTTTCCTTGATCCCAATACAATCCATAGATGCTACAGTTTTTCTTATGCAGCGTCTTATCAGTTTGCCTCCTAAAATCTTTTTTGGCTTGAAATGAAACGCATTACCATCACATCTTGTGGCAGTGTACACGATCCATTCCCCCCCGCCCCCCAACAATTACAAGCTGCCGTCACTTTGCTCTCCCTTTTGTCTGTGTTCATTAGTTTGATCAGATAAGCTTCCAGCTCTCGCAGACGTTTGTTGTGGCTGGTTCGCTTCCTCTTAATGTCACAACAGACTTTGTTCAGATTGGCCAACTTGGTCGCTGGTGTGACTGGATCAGCAGCCCTGCCAAGTCAGTAACTGGTCAGCCTCCTGCTGTTGTCTCCTTACTGTACAATAGGCTGCTCACTACTGCAAGGCTGAGCTTGCAGCAGTATTACTACACCTATGTATAATAGTAAAGGGACTACAGTCTTGCAAAGCTGGAGGTATGTAAGTACATGTTGCAATAACATGTTTTTGTGAAAGTGGTAAAACCTTAATCAGGTATGGCCACCCCCCCCCCCCCCCAAAAAAAAGAAAAATGATTTTTTTTTTACAATTAGCACACATTTTGGGTAGTGACCAAAAGAACGGGATTGTGGATACAAGCGGCCAAAATGAGTTTTCTCCACAGGGTGTCTGGGCTCACCCTTAGAGATATGGTGAGAAGCTCGGTTATCCGGGAAGGGTTCAGAGTAAAGCCGCTACTTATCCCATTTAGAGGAGCCGGTTGAGGTGGCTCTGGCATTTGACTAGGAAAACTCCTGGACACCTCCCTCCCTTGTGAGGTGTTCAGGGCATGTCCCACCAGTAGAAAACCCAGAGGAAGACCCAGGACACACTGGAGCGACTATGTGTCTCGACTGCCCTCAGGATATTGCCAACACCACCTTTGTAGTTGGCATCATAGCTTTGAAACCCTCAACTTCCCTCTTCCAAACATCCTTCTCATCATTGTGGCCAAATAACTCAGTCTTTATATCGTTCTCTTGAAGGCATTTGGCTTGTCCAGGTGGGCAGCTGCTTATTTTAGTCGAACTTGAAAGTCCTGTTATCCATTGCTATGTATACTCCCATCTCTTAGGGCAGTGACAAAGGTAATAGGCAAGGCAAGGCCATTTTATTTGTATAGCACACTTTCAACAGCAGGGCAATTCAAGGTCCTTTACAAGATTTGGTGATTTAAAAAACAACAACAAAAAAAACTTTATTCTAGATTCAAGTTACCTCCCACCATTCCTAAACTGTTAATACACTTCAGTGTTTTTGGTCATACAAAGCATTCTAAAACGCATTTTAACAAGCCAATTTCTAAATGATCCATACCCACAAAATCCCCTTTAATTTACTAGCACCCAGTGCAGTTAGAGGATGCCATTCATTGCAATGTTTTATTCTTACAACACAGGAAAATATTTACCGTCCAGCCTTAGGGAATTGGTCCTGACTGACTGACTGACTGACTTCCCCCTCTCTCCTCCCTGCTCTCTCTGTGTGTTCTGTCCCATTCACCCGCACACGTTGAGGAGAACTAGACAGTTCCCCGAAGGCCCCCCCCCAACCAGGTCTGAGAAAGGGCGGGGGAAGGACGTTGTTCTTTGGCTCCAGCCAGGAAGAGGGGTCTCGGGGATTTGTTATTTTTGCTTTCCGATAGCATCTACATGGGTTCCTCAGGCCCTGGCTGTTTATTATGCTGTCCAGACAGATTGTGAGGAGCTGCGTTCAGGAGGGTGGAGCATTTGGCCCAAGCTCCATCACCATGGAGACCTGCCGTCGACAGCATCCGTCAGTCATCTGCCCAGAAAGTGTCAGAATTCGCACCTCGGGATGTCCCGTGGGGTCTTTTAGGATCCCCATTCCCAGCTGGTCCTCCGCTTTCCCCCAGCTGCCTCTTCCTCTTTAGCTCAACTTCTCAGCTGGCCAGATGTTGTTTAATCACTATTATTATCATTAGTGATTTCAGGATGTTAGCGGAACTCTTATTTTAAAAGTTTAGGTTAATTATTCAATTAAAAATGTTCAGTTTAGCCTTAGTGTTGACTCATACTGGCAATAGTTGAACGCTTTTATAACTATGGCTAACAGGGCAGCATTAGGAAAAGGCTTGCTGGGTCCACATCTTTCTCCTCTTTCATATCTATAACCCAAAATTCAATAGCTTTGGGGATCTGCTTTTTTGTTTTGTTTCACCAATACAATCAGCAGGTTTACATGCAGTAAGAGAAAACCGAATTATTGCCTGAATAATTATGGCTAAAGTCAAACCGAACTGGTCTTCTCTTAATCAGACTAACACACCCAGATAATGCAGGTAAAAAAAAAAAATTTTTTTTGCATGTAAATGCCCACACAGCGTAGCCGAGCTATTAGCAGCCGGGGCACTCTCCCTTTGGGAAGTGGCAAAACCTTGAAAGCAGGAATAACAACACCGTACCTTGCAGCAGCAATGAGTATCACAATCAAACAGTACAGTACTTACAAAATGTACTTTGCTGCAGCTTTGTTGTCGTCAATTTCTTCGCTCATTGTGCATATCCTGCTTTTACTACATCTGCTTCACTGCTGCCAGCATTTTTTTCAGCATCTGTGTCACGCTAAAGGCCAACCGGAAGAATGCCAACGTGAAAGGGCTCATGTCGTCACCTAGCGTCACAGAGTAGAACGTACTTCATTCAACATTCCAATTTTCTGACTGACATTTAAACTGGGATAAAGACTCCCTTTCTGGTTAAGGTATTAGCTTGATTTTTGCCAAAAGCTCAACTTAGATGTGCATGTAAACATACTGACTGACTAGTTTGGCCAAAGGTCAGACATAAAACCTGACAAAAGGAGCAAAGGACTGACATAAAACCTTTTGACTTAGAGCGCATAATCAGGAAAAGTCATTGTTGCAAAATGTCTTTGGAACATTCTCCTCCTCTTGACATATTTTCCCCTTCCTTGGTTCCTCCTCAGGAAGAGCTCCTGAAACCAAAGCCCTTGGCCTAGACAAGCTGGACGTGCAGCTCAACAAAGAGACGGGGAAAATAGTTGTAGGCCCAGATGAATCTACCTCGGTGCCAAACGTCTATGCTTTCGGTGACATCGGTGAGGTAGGTTATTGTTGGCACACAGCAGAAAGAGTCCTGATATCAATCACCTGTGGAGAAGCACTCTATAATTACTGGTTTTATTTTTGACTACAAAAACACAACAAGATGCCATGGAAGGCCACTCCCATCCAGCCAGCTGGAAATGCTTTTCATACTTAAAACAACTGGGCCAGGTGTGTGTCTTATTAAACACAAAGTACCCAGTTCAGTTGCTAGTTTTATTTTGACTTCCTTTATTACACAGCTCCTATAAAAAGTATTCACCCCCTTAAATGTTTTATTGAGTTATTGCTTTTACATAACAACCATGATCAACAAAATGTTAACTTTTTTTGACAAAAAAAGGTATAAAAAAACTTTTAATGTCAAGGTTAAAACTGATTTCTACAAAATGATGACGAATGAAGAAATATATTTACCCTTATATAAGTGATTGCATAAACAGTAGGCCCCTTTGAAGTGACGGACCTAATTTCAATAGAGGTTCAGCCCATTGGTGCTTGTAGTCTCACAATGATGGGAAGGCGGGTCACCTGAGAGCAGTGAGTGTGTCCCAAGTGTTTGTAGTTTAAAGGCACATGGAAGGTCTAGTCACTGGCTATTCAGTATTCCTGGATACCATTACCGCATTAAGACAAAATAACAAAAGTATAAGTCAGGGGATGGATAAAAACAAATCTGAGGCACTAAACATCCCTTGGAGTTTACTTTAATCCATCATCAAGAAATGAAAGGAAAATGGCCCATGTGTAGATCTGCCTGTCCATCCTTTCAAACTAAGTGACCGTGCAAGAAGGACACTAGTGAGAGAGGCCACCAGGACACCTATGACTACGCTGAAGGAGTTGCAAGCTTTCAGCAGCTGGGACGGAAGAGACTCTGCAAACAAGTACTGTTCCCTGGGTTCTTCACCAGTCAAAGCTCTATGGGAGTGTGGCAATGAGAAAGCCACTGTTGGGGAAAGCTCATATCAAGGCTTGTCTAGATTTTGTCAAAAAGCACATGGGAGACTTCATGGTGAAGTGGAACAGAGTTCTTTGGTCTGATGGAACCAAAATGGAGCCTTTTGGCCATCAGACAAGATGCTATGTTTGGCAGACATCAATTGCAGCACATCATTACAAACACACCATCTCGACTCTGAAGCATGGTGGTGGTAGCATCATGCTATGGGGATGCTTCTCGGCAGCAGGCCCTTGAAGGCTTGTTAAGGTAGATGCTCAAATGAATGCAGCAAAATATAGGGAAATCCTAGAGGCCATTTTGTTTCCATCTGGAAGACAACTTTGGCTTCAAAGAACATTTATGTTCCAGCAAGACAACGACCTGAAGCCTACAGCTAAAGCTACACAGAAATGGTTTGAGGTCAACAAGGTGGATGTTCTGGAGTGGCCCAGTCAAAGCCCAGACCTCAATCTGAAGAAGAATTTTTGGCTCGACTTGAAAAGGTCTGTCCACAGCCAATCCCCACACAACCTGACAGAGCTGGAACAGTTCAGTAGCAATAATGGATGAAAACTGTTGTGTCAAGATGTGCAGCCTGACTGAGACCAATCCACACAAGCTCTGAACTGTTACTAGATACTGACTTAAAGGGGGTGAATATGCAATCCCTTATTTTACGCAAAATATTTTAATTTGTCACAATTTTGCGGAAATCCGTTTTCACTTTGACATCAAGTTTTTTTTTTTTTCCTCAGTTCTTTTGGTCAAAAAAAGCCCAATTTTGTTGATCACGATTGATTTGTAAAACAATAGAAGGGGTAGCACGTCCAAGAGGGTGTGTACTTTTTTTTGCATTCTAGGTGCAGGAGTATCAAAATATTAATATTTTGAATATTTTCACACTTTGGCACATTTAAAAACACAAATTTGAATTAATTTTATTGGACTTGTTTTGATAGACCAACTCAGTAATGCTTAATTGCAAAGTGGGAAAAAAAATTAAGCTTTTATTTACAAATGTTTTACGTATGAAAATCTGTAAAGCGTTGCAGACAGCTATTTTTCCTGCACTCCACAAATCTGCCATTTATGGCACAGTAACGAGAACAAAACCAAAACGAAGTCCAGTTTGCACCTGGAGGAAAATAAAAATCTGCTCATATGAAACTAAATGGAACTGCTAAAAGTGTTGCAGCTGTAATTACTGCGAACAATGGGACTGACTCAGAGCGAGTTGAGTATAAATACATACCACCCTTTTCATAATTTTATTTGTAGGCGATGTCTCCTTTCCCTTCCAGTTCACAAGTCTCCGCTGTTTTGTGTCAATCTGTCAACGTTCCGCTGAAATACGCGGATGTTTGTTGTCTCCATGAGAAAACGTGAAAAGGCTGTGAGGACTTTTGCAAGGCACTGAATATTTTTGTTTTAAATGGTTACAGCGAAAACATTTAGTGTTCAGTGTTTATATTTGATAATCTTCCTAAATTTGTACTGATCTTTGGTCTTTGTTCTTGGTCACATTTTAATCAGTCTGGGACCAGATAGCCTATTTCTTTCCGGCTTCTCGCCCACATTGAAAGTAGATTGCTGGATTGAATCAAGCAGGGGAAATTATTTAGTCAAGAAAATAGCTTTGTTTTATACGTTTTTCCAATTAAAAAAAAAATCTAGCTGAGAAAAAGGCTTTTGCGTTCCTCCTACCTCCACATTTAAAAACATAAAAATCTTAAGATTTTCACAGTATCTTAGTACACTGTAAGCTAAAAAATACCCGAAACCCCTAAGAACGAATTTAGTTAAAAAAAATCAGATAACACCTACAACCCAGGTTAGTTAACACTCACTTTACGTTTTTTTTTTTTTTTTCACCTGCAAAAACCTGAATAATGTAATCCTTCAGAAGGATGGTAGAAGCTATGGAACTGGGACTGTTATTACAGGTTAAACCTGCTGCATGTCAGTATTGTTTTTTCTACCGCAGCCAACTGTGAGCTTCCTTCCTGCCTCCCAGGTCTCACGACACACACACACACACACACACACACACACACACATAAATACTGAACCGCTCTGTGATTGACAGCTTGCCTTGATGAGCATTTCTCTCCACTCTTTCTTTCAGCTTTTCTCAACAGCAGAGGCATTTTCCCCTCTTTAGGTAAAGGCTAATAGACTAGTATTCTCTTCTTTTTTTATTTATTTATGTATTTTTATTTATTATTATTTTTTACCTTATATGGGTTATGATGACTCATTCTGTCTGGCTTGTAAACAGCGGCTGGAATGCCAGAGCACACCGCCGTATATAATAAATGTGCAGAGGCTTGGGAGATGTTTGCTGACAACAGGATATGTGTAGGTGATTAAACAAGTTGATGTCATGTCTTTAAAACTGCCCTGCAGCCCTACTGTTTCCTGAAGTCCTCAGCTGGATGTGCGTCTCCATGGCTATGCATTTATCTGTTGGCAAGCAGCCAAAACCAAAGAAAAACACACAGGCGAAGGTTTTCCAAATAATTTTACTGCTTAGCTTTATTAAATAGTTAATAAGGTTCTGTCTTTACATCATTGTATGCGTCAAATACTTCTGCTTGCATGTAGATGTGTGTGGTGGAAAATTGTTATGCAATTAGGAATTAAGTGTATATTCTCTGTTTAGTGAATGCATCTAGGGTAAAATGACAAGGTTATTGCTCCAACTTAATGTTTATGATATATATGTGTCAGGTCACCAGAGAGACAGACGCCGGGGCAGTAAGATAACAGTCTGGCCTTCAGATGTGCTGCTTTATGCGTTGCTATGACTCGCATGAAGCAGTTACTCTGGAGGCAGGGCGTGAAGGTTGGAGAAGACATCTACAGAGATAAACAATGATTGCTGAATACTATTTAAGCAGTTAGTTAGAAAGGTTGGTTAGGGTGATGCACGAGTAACTCTGTCCCCTCCGTGTTCTGGCCAGACATGTTTGAATTAAATACTTAAACGCCTTCTGGGACTCAAGTCTTCTTTATTATGGAAACTCTGAGATACTTTTTTTGCCATAACATGTGTTTTTTGTAAATTGACCAATGATCAAATGTTTTAAACTTTTCATTTCTAATACTTTCAGCGCCTTGCAAAAGTATTCACACCCCTCGTGCGTTTTCACATTTTATTGCGCAACGTCCCTCAAACTTTTATTTTACTTTGCATTGGATTTTATTCACTCCAGCCTGAAGGTGAGGTGTGCATTTGTGTCCATTCCCCTTTACTCTGATACCCCTAAATAAAAGTCCAAAGCAGCCAATTGTCTAGTTAATAAATATTCAATATTGAATCTTAGTATAAATCTAGTTGTTCTCTGAAGTCCTCGCAGGTTTGTTAGAGAACAAACATCTTCATCTAGACCAAGGAACACAGCATGGAGTAGGTTGTGGAGAAGTTCAAAGCAGTGTTTAGTTATAAAACAATATCC
The DNA here is from genome assembly GCA_963556495.2 of Valencia hispanica. Lineage (NCBI taxonomy): Eukaryota > Metazoa > Chordata > Actinopteri > Cyprinodontiformes > Valenciidae > Valencia > Valencia hispanica. Next base: position 14,694,651 of record OY747704.1, on the reverse strand, counting down.
CAAGCTTCGAACATCTCACCCAGAGCTCTGTTCAGTCCATCATCTGAAAGTGGAATGAGTATGAGGCAACGGCAAAACTACCAAGACATGACCGTCCACCTAAAGTGATCCGGGTGAAGGAAGAGGACCTCTGGAGTAGCTGTAGAGATCCACACTGCAGGTAGAAGAATCTATTGATAGGACAACTAGTCAGTCACTCTGGCAATATGGAAGATTGGCAGGAGGAACGCCATGGGAAGTCCCATGCAGTTAGTCCCAGGCCATTTGGAAACCTCTGGTTGGATAAGACCGCATGGAGCTTTCTGAACTGTGTGTCAAGGAAAACCAACACTGCTACTTGGGGTAGCTGGTTACACTGTGAATAGGAATATGGATGGAATTAAAGGGGCTATATGCAATTTTCTGAAATTTAAACTCGCGACTGACACCTGTGGCCAAAAAAACGGAACTGCTCCTCCTTTCTGTTTGCTCTCGCAGAGCGCTCGTATGCCAGTCGCTCTCAATCTTCGATCTTTTTCTGGCACTTGTCAGGGGTTTAACTTTTTTGTCTTATGTGGAGTTACTGTTGTCAGAGTTGTCCATGGTCTCTTCTGTGTATTCGCACAATCCATTTAACTGCTTGCGAGTGCTGACTAGCGATGGTGGCAGAGTGATCTGAAACATTTAACATGAACGCGCTTGACGTCACATCTGCAGACAACGTGGGAAAATCCGACCCGATAGAAGACAGAAAAAATTGGATACAGGCTTATAGGGGCACCCGCTGTGAGCTGACAAGGGGTCAGTATGCTCATCAGGAGATGTTTGAGTCATAAATGGTCAAATGAAAAGGCTATTGTTACGTTTATTTTTGGGGAAATGTTGCATATAGCCTCTTTAAATAAAGGGTAAAAGAGGAAGAAAACCTTAGCAATCAGGGAAGCTTACCCAACCCTGATGGCCTCGCTAGGTATAACGATAGCCCCATTAGTGAGCCTTAAATATAGATTTATAAATCTGATACTCCCAATCCAGTTTTCAGAAGTGAAGAAGCCTCTTGGATGAGAGACGAAACGTATTCAAGACAATAAGAAATGTCCAGTTGTCTTAATTTAAACGCACAAGAAAACCTTTGAGACTGCAAAAGACGAGACTTCGTCTTCTAACACATTGTGTGAAAATGGTCAAAGTCCAGACCAAACTCCAATTGAGAATCTGCAGAAAGACTTAAAATATAATGTTGAGAGATCCCAGCCACCTAGTCTGATGGAATTTCAGCTGTTTTGCGAAGAAGAATGGGCAAAGTTGTTCAACGCCCAGACTTTAAGCTGTAATGGCAGGGAAAGGTGCTTCTACACAGTACCTGACTCAAGATGGTGGACTACAATTGCATGTCACAGTATTCTGAATTATTTTTAAATCCATTTCGCATTTTCTTTTAACTTCCCAATTATCCGCCACGTTGTGTCGCAGAAAAACCCAAAATAAAAGTGTTCGCAGGCCAGGAAAACTTGCACAAGTGTTTGTCAAGCGTGGTCCTTAAGCAACACTGCCCTGCATGTTTTAGATGTTTTTCCCTGCATTAAAACACCTGATTCAGATGATTGCAGTCCAACAAAAGCTTGTTAATCAGCTATCAATTGAAATGAAGTGTGCTGCTTTAGGTAACAGTCGCTGAGCGGTGGTTTAAATCTAATCCCACTGCCTCTGCTGGTATTTACTAGCAAAGACAAAACCCTGAGCAGTAGGCTAAGCCAAGAAAGGTGCTCCAGTCTTACTGAAAGCCCATAATATATGTACTGTAAAAATCTGTAGTCATTGCATTTTTAATGAGGGTAGACCAAATTGAAACTCTATTTACTCTGTAGGTGCTACTTGTATTAGAAGCAATTCTTTAAGCAGCCTGTGGGTTAGTTAGGCTAATGCACGATCTGGGATAATGAACTTTAATTTATTTATTTATTTTTATTATCAGGATGAACTTCTTATTAAATTGAGCATTGAAAACCCTTGTTGATTTTGCTTTTTTAGCTTTAATTAATATTTGTCGTACCCTTCATCTTTACACTCATGTATACATGTTTAAGACGTCTATAAGGCATCTCTTATTACCATTCATTCACATGCTGAAACTTCAACACAGCCTGATATACGATCTAAAAAAAAAAAACGACTAAAAAACTGCTGGTCGTGCTTCAAATTTCTCTCGTTTTAGGGTCGTCCTGAGTTGACCCCAACTGCCATTAAGGCGGGAAAGCTCCTTGCCCACAGGCTGGCTGGTCAGAGCACCGACCTCATGAACTATGACAACGTAAGACACACACACACACACACTTGCCTTGCTAGTAGTATTGAGGACCTTGATTGATTTCCATTCATTTTAGTGACCGTATTATGTCTAACATTTTTCCTAACCCTAACCATTACCGATTTATTCCTAACCCTAACTAGAACTTAATTCACACCATCCCTCTAAAACCAACCAGTAGAGCTCAGGGACATTGTCCGAAAGCGAGGACCAGGCAAAATGTCCTCACTTTGTATTAAACGGTCCTCACAAAATCTTTTAATTGTGAAAAACGGTCCTCACTCTGAATTCTAGACGGGAGCACACACACTCACTAACGGTAATAAGTCCCTTCATCCCTCCACACCTCACGCGCTTGTGGCGTTTTCAGTTTATTGTTTTCTGCCATAGCGAGGCTGTTATTTGGTTGGCCTCTCATCTGAACCTCCCCTCCATCTAACTGCTAACCTTTCTTTAGGAAGATTCATAGCATAATGTACCAGCATTTTCCACTATGCCTTCATTCAACATCATTCTTGGTATACACACTCGTCTGTCAGCAAGCTTCAATGAATATTCTATTACATTGGTTGTGTTCAAATCAGATTGAAGGTTTGTTTTAATTGTGTGTGTTTAAGTGCTTTTCTTTAAAATGTATATAAATATTTCAAGATGTGTTATATTTTCTATATGGTGCTTTTAAAACAAGCAAAGGAGCCTCTTTTTTTATTAAAATGAACATAGCATCACCAACTATACATGTGACGTTTTGGCACTTTAATAACTAGATGCTCCTTAGGAATTCCCAAAGAAACAAACTTGCTGATTATTATTATTATTTTTGAAAAGTGTAAGCATTCCACTTCTGTTTGTATGCCTGTGTGACAGGTGGCTACGACAGTGTTCACCCCTCTGGAGTACGGCTGTGTCGGTCTATCAGAGGAGGAGGCGGAGAGGAGACATGGAAAAGATGGGATAGAGGTAGGATCTGTCCTTCTCATCCCACTCTGCTCTGGAGCTTTAAATGAAGTCTGTGTTTGTTGTTTCTCTGGGGTTTATTCATAACACAGGAAACAACTTCAATGTGTTTAATAAAACATAAAAGGAGTCACAAATTTAAATACAGGCTCAATTATATACATACACCGTCACTAATATCTGTTTAAGGGTTTCTTCTCAAACTGCAGAGAAATCACAACTACTACTTACAACAAAAACAGTCTTTCAGCATGGTACTACCACCACCATGCTTGGCAGTAGGTACACTCTTCAAATGTTTGAATCCTTACCATTACACCTCCGGACATATTTCTTTTCATTATGGACAGATAGCTTGGTCTTTATTGTGTCTGATGCTAAAACCTTTCTCCAGAGGGCATTCGGCTTGTCCCTGTGAGCAGCTACAAATTTCAAATTGTTGATTTGTTTTTTGTTTCCTTCCAGTGTCAGCACCCTCTGAGTCCATGTTGATGCTTAAATCTGCTTTGCTGTACACAGGGACTCTGGTGTTCCACCAGCTTCCATTTTATCCAAGGTTTTAGCCTTGGTCACCCCTGGGTGGGTCCTAAGCATCCAGACAAATTTCATTTCTTCTAGCAGTGACAGTTTGGGTCGGAAAACTTGGACTCTGCTGAGTGTTCCAGAGGGAACAGTGATCTTAAACACAGATATAAAATAGTTAAAAGGCTAACAGTAAGCGCTCTGAAAGGCCTCCCTAAAGCTCTCAATGAACACTATTGACATGTATAGAAGTGTGTTCTGCTTGAAGACTAGATCCATGGCAAAAAGTCAACCACTTTAAATGAACTCTGCCAAGAAGGAAGTGGTCAAATATCCATCCAGTTTTAAACATGATTAAATTAAGCAACTTGATATGACATGGGTCATTTTGTCAAATACACGTGAATATTTATTTATATATCTGACCATGTGTTGATTTAAGAAATTCCACAAAAACCTTAGTCATCTGCTTCTAAGTATTTTTTCTAAATCATTAAATTTGTTTATTGCACAGATTTATTTATATTTTTGTATTAGTATTTCAAGTTTATTATTTACAATCATATTTACCCTTCCTTCCTTCCTTCCTTCCTTCCTTCCTTCCTTCCTTCCTTCCTTCCTTCCTTCCTTCCTTCCTTCCTTCCTTCCTTCCTTCCTTCCTTCCTTCCTTCCTATCTATTGAAGAAAATTGAAAATATTCTAACTTAATAAATGGGTAGATTAGTTTTTAGGAGTATGATTCATATCCAAATGTATTATTCATATAGTTATCATCATCAACTCTCATTAAAAGTACAGTGCCCCACAACAGCTTTACAAACACTGACACGCGCGCACTCAATGCATTAACAAGCGCATTGATTTTACCTGCCAGTGAACTGCGTGCCAGATGCTAGCAACACCTGCAGAGGGCTGACGAAAAATGGCTGAGCTGGCGAGCCGGGACTCCTGCCACTGAGTGACAGGCAAGCAGGAGGTCTGATTGAGGTGTGTATGGGGTGACGACAGGCGCGCTGAGATCTGAAGAGTAGCAACCTCCCCACCCCCCATCCCAGTCGACAGCTGCACGGCCTTCACAACTTGTGTCGGCACGTTTGCTCCCAGATTACAACTCAGTACACACACATTTAGGTAGGGTCTAACAGACAGAGTGGGATGTTTATGTTTTTGGCAAGAATTAGGGGAATTGTTGGCAGACAGTGAATATGAGATATTTCAATGTTACCCTTTCCTGTTTGTGTGATGTGCTGTTTATGTCTCTCTCTGTAGGTTTTCCATGCCTTCTACAAGCCACTAGAATTCACACTTGCAGAGCATGATGCCAGCCAGTGTTACATAAAGGTAACACCAGAAGTATTTAGTGGGTTCTTTTGAGTGTCCTACGGGTTCCTCAGGGTTCACTTAGAATCTTGAAGTCTGAAAAAAAACGTAAAAAGTGATTTAAGTATTTTGCTAATCTGCATAAGTATGGCAAAAGATAATAATAGCATGGGGAAAAGAAGTTTATATTTCCAGACTTTGCATCCTTCTAATGAAACCTTTTAAAATATAGCCCCAAGCAGATTACACATCAGACTTTGGTTACCATTTGTCAGCTAATGCTTCCTCCACCACATTTTAGGCACAGATACCTTGGAAACTAAGAGCATGCACGCACGTGCAAATGTTTCTCAGACAGATTCAGACAAAGTCAAAATATCATGAGGAAACTGCAGAGGATTGTTTCTTACTGTCTTGTTTATCTCCCTTCTTACAGTATTTAGTTTTTAACAACTGTTGCAGTTGCCATAATCAGGACCTGACTTCAGTATTTGGGTATTTGGTTTAAATGTAAATTCAACTTATTCTGTTTGGGTGATTCTCTGAATTCTGTGCACATTGCTGTTTCTGGTTACTGAAAAAAATACCAACACGAAACTGTTTCTGAACATTGCATTTGATGGACTCTGAGAAACCGTTCACCCACTTTTGGCAAAAAAATCCAAAACATTACTAGGAAAAACTTTGTTTCTTAGGTCGTTTTAACAGTTTTTATTTACGGGGTTGAAGACTTTAGCTAGATGTAGCCATAAGTCTACCTTAGCTAGGATATGGAATAGCATATAGCATGAGGGAAAAAAGAAATGAATATACAGTGGAGCAAAAAAGTATTTGGCAGCCACCGATTGTGCAAGTTGTCCCACTTAAAAAGATGAGAGCTCCGTGATTTTTATCATATTTACACTTCAACTGTAAGAGACAGAATGTAAAAAAAAAATCCAGGAAATCACATATATATTTTTTAAAGAATTTATTTGTAAAATGGTGCAGAAAATAAGTATTTGGTCAATAACAAAAGTTCACCTACATAGTTTATAATGTAACCTTGGTTGGCAATGACAGGGTTCAAACTTTTCCTGTAAACCTGGTTTGCACACACTGTAGCTGGTATTTTGGCCCATTCTTCCTTGCAGATCTTCTCTAGAGCTGTGATATTTTGACTTTTAACTCCCTCCCCAGATTCCCTATTGGATTGAGGTCTGGAGACTGGCTAGGCCACTCCAGGACCTTGAAATCCTTTTTACGAAGCCAATCTTTGGTTGCCCGGGTGATGTGTTTTGGATCATTGAAATGCTGGAAGATCCAGCCACATTTGATCTTCAAACGTGGCCGAATTTATTAGTTCTCCAAAACAGTGACATATTTAAATTATGGAAATCTCATAAAGATAAATACGACTTTGACTGGACAGAAAAATATATCTATTAAATGTGGTTTATTAAACATAAGATCTCTCTCCTCAAAGACTTTGTTAGTAAATGACTTGATTTGTGATAATCACATAGATTTGCTTTGTCTCACAGAAACCTGGTTGCAGCAGGATGATTATGTTAGAATAAATGAGTCAACTCCTTCCAGTTATTTAAATTTTCACATTCCTAGAAGTACTGGGCGAGGAGGAGGAGTTGCAACCATTTTTCGTTCTGATTTACTAATAAGTCTAAGAACAATTGATAGCTACAGTTCTTTTGAACATCTAACCCTTAATTTTCCTCATCCAAGTTGCAAAACATTAAGTCCATTTTTTTTTGTGGTTTTGTATCGTCCACCAGGCCCTTACTCTCAATTCTTGGATCAGATCTCACATTTTTTATCTGATTTAGTATTAAATACTGATAGTGGGGGACTTCAATATTCATGTGGATACTGAAAGTGATAGCCTAAATGCAGCCTTTAATGCTATTTTAGACTCAATTGGCTTTACTCAAAAAGTACAGGGATCGACCCACTCGGGTAAACACACTTTGGACCTTGTACTGACATACGGTATTGAGTGTGAGGAAATAAAAGTCCACCCACATAACCCGGTCCTGTCTGACCACTTCTTGATAACTTTTGAATTTACTTTAACTGACCATCTTAAATCTGAAAGAAAATTTCATTATAGTAGAGCTTTATCAGACAATGCTGTAACAATTTTTAAAGAATCTGTTCCATTCTTACTTTCCTTAGTGTCTCAGGGTAACACAGTGGATGGCAGCAATTCTATCTCTAACCCTTCAGAAATTGATGGTCTGGTTCACAGCGTTACGTCTTCATTGCGTTTGGCATTAGATAGTGTAGCCCCCTTAAAAAAAAGTTGCTAGCCATAGGAGGCTGACTCCTTGGTTTAACGCAGAGTTGCATACTTTAAAGCAGAATACTAGGAAGTTGGAGAGAAAATGGCGCTCTACACATCTAGAGGATTCATATTTAACCTGGAATAACAGTCTACTGCTGTATAAAAATACCTTTCGACAAGGTAGAACAGCATATTTTACATCATTAATAGAGGCGAATAAAAACAATCCTAGGTTTCTTTTTAGTACAGTTGCCAAACTTACACAGTCATAGCTCTGTTGAGCCAACTATTCCCCCTGCTCTTAGCAGTGATAATTTTATGGGATTCTTCATAAATAAAATTAATTCTATTAAAAATAAAATCATTGGCATCCTCCCAAACATGAATACTTCTTCCTCAGTAAATAAGGCAGCATCGCAGAGAACTGTAGAACCTCATTTGTGCTTAGGCTGTTTTGATTCAGTCGGGCTTTCGGAATTATCAAAAATATTAGCCTCATCTAAACCTTCAGCTGGACCCGATTCCAACCAAATTATTTAAGGAATTGTTCCATTTGGTTCCTGGACCCATTTTGGATATGATGAATCTAACCTTAGTAAACGGATACGTACCACAAGAATTTAAAATAGCTGTAAATAAACCTTTACTCAAGAAACCTTCCCTTGATCAAGATGACTTAGTGAGTTACAGACCTATATCTAACCTTCCTTTCTTATCCAAAGTCCTTGAGAAAATTGTTGCTAACCAAGTCTGTGAGCATCTAAACAGTAACGAGCTGTTTGAAGAGTTTCAGTCAGGTTTTAGAGCTCATCATAGCACTGAAACAGCACTGGTGAAGGTTATTAATGATATTCTCATGGCCTCAGATAATGGAACTTGTGTCTGTTCTGGTTTTGTTAGATCTCAGTGCTGCTTTTGACACAGTCTATCATAATATTCTCTTAAAAAGGCTTGAACATGTTGCAGGGATCAAAGGAACAGCACTAGGCTGGTTTAAATCATATTTGTTTGATAGATTCCAGTTTGTTCATCTAAATGATCAATCTTCTTCACTCTCAAGGGTTACTTGTGGAGTTCCACAGGGTTCTGTGCTTGGACCAATTCTTTTCACCATATATATGCTCCCAATTGGTAGAATCATTAGACAGCATGGGATAAATTTCCACAGCTATGCTGATGATGCACAACTATATTCATCCATAAATCCTGATGAACCCAGTCAGTTTAGGTAGATTACAGGAATGTCTGGAAGACATAAAAACATGGATGACCCTAGACTTTTTGCTTTTAAATTCTGACAAGACAGAAGTTGCTGTCTTTGGACCAGAAGTTCTAAAACAGAAACTGATTAGTCAATCACTTCATCTGGATGGCATTAAATTGGCCCCCAGTAATAACGTAAAGAACCTCTGCGTTATTTTTTACCAAGACTTGACATTTAAATCCCATCATAAACAGGTTTCTAGGATTTCTTTCTTTCACCTCCGGAATATAGCTAAAATTAAAAACATCCTGTCCAGGAGTGATGCTGAGAAACTAGTCACTGCATTTGTTACCTCAAGGCTGGACTACTGTAATTCTTTACTATCAGGTAGTCCACAAATTGCCATTAAAGTTGCCATTCAGTTGATCCAAAATGCGGCAGCAAGAGAGAGAGATCACATTTCTCCTGTTTTAGCTTCCCTTCATTGGCTCCCTGTTACATCCAGAATAGAATTTAAGATCCTTCTTCTTACATACAAAGCCCTTAATAATCAAGCTCCATCCTACATCAGAGATCTAATTGTTCCTTATGTTCCTAACAGAGCACTTCGCTCTCAGACTGCAGGTTTACTTGTAGTTCCTAGGATTTCTAAAAGTAGAATGGGAGGCAGATCTTTTAGTTATCAGGCTCCTCTCCTGTGGAACCAGCTCCCAGCTTTAGTCCGTGAGGCAGACACTCTGTTTACTTGTAAGGCCAGGCTTAAAACTTTCCTTTTTGATAAAGCTTATAGTTAGAGTGGCTAAGGTCATCCCGAGCTATCTCTGTAGTTATGCTGCTATATGCTTAGACTGTTGGAGGACAGACTGACCACTTTTCTTCACTCTACTTTTTTCTTCTACTACTCTCCAGTTGTATTACAGTTCATTCTGTTATTTCGACTGTTAACTTTGTTTTCTCTCCATGTTTTTCTCTCCATAGAAGCTACACCTGGTCTGGTATCCTGCTTGGCTGCAATGCCCTGTTGGGCGGGGGGCATCGACTGGGATGATGCTCCCAGTAACTGAACATCCATTGTGTCCTGTTATCAACTTTTTACTTTCTGTAACATAGAAAGTTCTCTTATATCAGATCTTCTGTTCCTTCTGTGTCTCTGCTCTGTCTTCTCAAACTCCCAGACGGTCGTGGCAGATGGCCGCTCCTACTGAGCCTGGTTCTGTTGGAGGTTTCTTCCTGTTAAAGGAAGTTTAAAAAGAGTTTTTCCTCTCCACCGTTGCTACATGCTTGCTCAGTATGAGGGATTGCTGAAGGATTGCTGTGGTTGGAAAGTCTGCCCAACCTCACGCCAATCACTGACGCAATCTGCTGGGATTCCTTAAATAGGAAACTTTTTACCTGATTGGAATGTTTGTATAAATGTATTGAAATGACTTCTTGTTAATTGCCTTGAGATGACATCTGTTGTGAATTGGCGCTATATAAATAAACTGAATTGAATTGAATGCCAATTGCTGATGGAAGGAGGTTTTTGCCCAAAATCTCACAATACATGGCCCTCATTCATCCTTTCCTTAATACGGATCAGTCGTCCTATCCCCTTTTCAGAAAAGCATTCCCAAAGCATAATGTTTCCACCCCCATGCATCACAATGAGTATGGTGTTCTTAGGATGCAACTCAGCATTCTTCCCACTCCAAACACGGCGAGTGTTGTTTATACCAAAGAGTTCTATTTTGTTCTCATCTGACCACATGACATTCTCCCAATCGTCCTCTGGATCATTCAGATGGTCTTTGGCAAACTTTAGATGGGCCTAGACATGTGCTAGCTTAAGCAGGGGGACCTTTCAAACGCTGCAGGATTTTAATCCATGACGACGTAGTGTATTACTGATAGTAACCTTTGTTACTGTGGTCCCAACTCTCTCTTCAGGTCATTGACCAGTTGCTCCCATGTAGTTCTGGGCTGTTTCCTCACCATTCTCAAGATCCTGTGTATCCCACAAGGTGAGCCCTTGCATGGAGGCCCAGGTCAAGGGAGATTGTCAGTGATCTTGTATATGTTCCATTTTCTATTAATTGCTCCAACAGTTGATCTTTTCTCACCAAGCTGTTTGCCTATTGTAGATTGACTCATCCCAGTCTTGTACTGGTGTACAATCTCGTCCCTGGTGTTCTTAAAAAGCTCCATGGTCTTGGTCATGGTGAAGGTTGGAGTCTGTTTGAAGGTGTGGACAGGAGTCTTTTATACAGATAACGAGTTCAAACAGATGACATTATTACAGGTAACTAGTGGAGGATGGAAGAACTTCTTAAAAAGAAGTAACAGGTCTGTGAGGGCCAGAATTCTTGCTTGGTTGTAGGTGCTAAATACTTATTTTCTGCCCAATTATACAAATTAATTCTTTAAAAAATAATACAATGTGATTTCCTGGATTTTTTACATTCTGTGTCTCACAGTTGAAGTGTACCTATGATGAAAATTACAGACCTCTCTCATCTTTTTAAGTTGGACAACTTGCACAATCGGGTGCTGCCAAATACTTTCTTGCCCTACTGTGTTTTTCCAAGACGATCATATATATAATTTATGTTTAAAACACTGTTGAAAGTTTGAGCTTGACGATTTCAGTGTGACTATGAAAACAATCAAAAATAGGTAAGAAAGTACGCTAACATTTACCTCTCTATCGTACGACTAGGAAAATACTTGAGTTATGTCACTTCCTGGGTGCAGAGGAAGTTTGACTGAACAATTTTTTTTAAAGAAAGTTTGGAGATTGGTTTACTGTTATGGGATTGAACAAAACCAGGGGAACATAATTAAATTGTGCTATTTTATAAATACAGAATTTTTTTCCCCCTAATTTTTTTAAATTTACATTAAAGGAGACAGGCAAATTATTATATTAGCAGAAAAAAAACTTCTGACTGCTGTCTACATTTATACCATATTCACTGAAAAAGCAACTTTGGTCAATGGGGACATGCTTATTTGGCTGACCTCTACTCCTCAGCAACCCATAAAACTAATCGTTTTAAAAAATAGGTTTGTGTCATAATGCAAAGGAACACTTATCCTTCCATTTCTTGTTTTAAAATGCATTTTGTGATTTAATATGAAAATCTTTGTGGTAAACCTGCGGTGCACAAAATGCTGCGATTTTAGAAAAGTACCCATTTGCATATTAAAAACAGCTGGAAAGACATTTGGAAATCAAAAGTCTGTAAAAGTATGCAATACTATAATAAACCCTGGATCAGACCTCAAACATCAGGGGCAGCCACTGAGGCATTTGTAATAAATGTGTCTGTATTAGCTAACATTGATCTAATCCTGCTGTTTTTCTTTTTTCTTAACCTCAGGTTATATGTGAGAGGGGAGGCAATCGGAAGATTCTGGGTCTGCATTTCACTGGTCCAAATGCTGGAGAGGTTATACAGGGTTTCTCCATGAGTTTGCAGTAAGTGGAATACAATTCTGGATTACATTTTCTGTGTTTTATGTTTGTATTGCCTTAGCTGTAAATCCTAACTTTTACTTTCAAAATTACGTAAATTACAGTTTAACAAATGATATCAGAGCTCAGAGGGACTAATTGGGGAGTCTCACAAGGTTCACTGTTGGGTCCTGAACCTTTCCATTTATACGTTGACATTTGTAAGGTATTCAGTTAATTACAAGTTATTTTGTTTGCAGATGCAACTTATTTTCTCAAGCAGTGGTTTAATGAGAATTTCTTTTTAAATCTGTGATTATTGGTAATCAAAACCAGGACGATATGATTACCATGGTAATAATAGATGTGGCTTCAGTAGAAAGGTTATCTGAAGTTAAATTTTTAGGAATAAATTTAGTTCATAACCCTATTTGAGAAAATCATAAAGAGTACATAAAATGAAAAAAGTATATAAAGCATTGCAAATATCTTCATGACCTAGTTAATATTTGGTTTTACACACTTTTTCAAAATTTGAGCAACACTTATTTCTCTCGCATTAAGCTTTTGCTTATTTTTATAGAAAAAACCTACATGGAGAATTATACTAAGTGTCTTTTTTTTATTAATTCAGTTTTAGTAAATTTATGAATATTAGTACAAATATTAGAACAAATGACTTTGAGACACACATGCATAACAAAATCAAAGCAGCAATGTAATTTAGTATAACGGGAAAAACTATTGATCAGCCTGGATAATATTTTAAACAATTCTTATATCTGATACTTGGTAAAAAAAAACACACAAAAAACTGTTTGAGCTGGAGCTGAATTCAACATTGTATGCCCAGTTTAACACTCCTTTCTATACATTTCCAACTGTTTTATGTCACAGATCTGTTTGCTTACATGTTGGTCTTTATTGGAGTCAGCTTTTGTTTCTATAGATTATTTTCAACCTAAGCTAATAGTTGTTATTAATAAAAGCTCTTATCAATAACCGTATTTGTGTGGGCTTCTTAGGTGTGGAGCAACATATTCTCACCTGCTGCAGACGGTAGGAATCCACCCCACCTGTGCTGAGGAGGTGGTCAAGATCCACATCACAAAGCGCTCCGGTTTGGACCCAACAGTCACCGGCTGCTGAGGTTAAGCCCCTCGGCTTCTGAGCGCACCGAGCACACTGGGACCCTGGGTGGTTCTCAGAGCCTGGGTTTGTCCTGCTCTCCCTACTTTCACCTCTCCATTTCCATCTCCCGGTTTCCCTCCACTTGACTGGAGGGTCTGGTCACAGACCACTGATTCAGGTTATCATTGTCTGCTAATGCCATTTATTACCCAGGGCTGTTTTTATCCCATATACACAGATGTGTGCTTTGAAAGACCAGAGCTATAGATCAGGGTAATGAGAGAGAGTAGGCCCTGCTTGTTGAATGAGCTTCTTTTAAATAACCCAAGCTCATCAGTCAGGAATGAAACACATATTTAGGATTTTGGTGAGAATTCACAAGAGATGTGGAATGGTTCTGAATTTTCTTCTGAATATACATTCTGCAAATATTGTTGTTTCTCTGGCTGTACTTCCTGTCCATTAGTCTTTGAGGTGACACATACCATACGCCCTCCACCCCCCCACCCCAGCCTGACACTGATGGATGGCCCCAGGGCCGTCGCCGCAGCGACACCGCTCCATTTCCCATGGACACACACAGACAGCCAGCAGGGCTCCGGTCAGTCAGCGTGCAGGGGCTTAGGCCAGGGAGCTCAGCAGAGTCCTGGAGACCCCTTCCATCCACAAGCATGGAAAACTACAAGTCCTGCACCGCTCCATTTCATGATAGCACTCCTCTGGGATGCTTCATTTCAGTTGCACTACCCAAACTTACCCAAAGGCGGCACTGTTGCCCTCCAGTTCTGTAATGTTTCCTGAGCCGACAGTGGGAGACGGGATGAAGTAGTCACTGTATAAAATATAAGCCTGAATGTATTCAGGTTGCACATTTAATCCATTTAATCCCCATCAGAGATACGTTCCTCCAGAAGAAGCTGGAAAGGAGTCTGACTTTATTGGTGCCAAGCCGATAAGGGTTATCTGTTGTATATTTACATGGACGGCAGGTTAGTCTTTAAGAGCCATCACCCTTGAAGATAAGGCGACTTGTTTATATCAATAACGCATTAACGGGGCCCTGGGTTTGCTAAAAGTGCCCGACTGTTCAACCTGCTGCTCGTGTCAGACATCTTGGCCTTATTAAGTCGACGAGGAGAGAGGAGGAGGACGACTGTCAATAACCAGCAGAAATTGAAGAACCTGCAAGCAGGGCTGGAGTTTATTTTCATTTGAAGTCCAATCTGCCCGGTCTGATTAATGATTCCGATGAGGGGAGTGACAGGTCGTCGGGAGATGGAGAGATGAGAAAAAAGAGAGAGCAGGAAAGCTACCAGGTTTGTTTGGTCCTCGGCCCGAAGACAGAGAGAGAGAGAGAGGGGGCCGAGTACCAGCCCCTGGTTGGGGAGGGAAGGGGGATTCCTGTGTGCTCTGTTCAGGGCCGAGGTGCTGACTGAAGGACCCTGACCTTCGCTCAGCAGGAACAGCTTGACTCTATCACTTGGAGCACAGAGGGCTCATGTGCCGTAGCAGAGCACAGCAGGGGCCTAGGTGGGGGGGTTAAACAGAGAAGGAAAGGGCAGCATGGGCCAGGGAGCAGACCAAACCAACCAACCCAACACCGAGTTGTGGCCCTGGGTTACTTAGTCTGTGTTCCTGTGCTTAACGAGCCACTTCAGGGGGCCTTCGAGGTGGGCCCGAGGCAGTGTAAGGGAAGTCATTGAGACTGTCAGTGTAACTGTAATATCTGCTTTCTACCCTTCACTTCCCTTCTGCTGTGTCCCGTGCCCCCCCAACAGCTGTTAAGACGCACAAAAAGACCTATTTCCTTTAGGTTTACAAAGATATGTCACTGGAAGGATTCCTGTTTAGTATCGATATTAAGGTCAAATATTTGCCCTTTAAGCCTCAGCTGTGCTCTGCGGTGCAGAGGTGTGCGAGTGGGGGGGCGGTGGGGGGGGTCAGTGCTCAACTTTCAGGTCGGCCAGCTAATGATGACCTGCACTGAAAACCAGAACTGGGGGAGTGTAGGCCTGATGTCTCCTGGCCACAAACTGTAGAAGTTGTAAATGGAAGAATGTAATTTTTACAACAAAGCTTTGTGATTTTATTTATACGTAAAATAATAACACACTCGGATGACGGTGTCGATAATAAAAAAATTATAGCCACTATCTGAAGGCTCAGTGTTGTATTTCTAAGACTGAAGGTTTTCCATATTCCAACAAGTATAAAACACTGGTTATTTGTAAAGGAAAAACAACGTAAAAGCCTCTATAAACACCCATGAAATTTTGAGAAATGTTTGCCTCCCAATGATTTATAAAGAGAATAAATCTCATGGTAATGTCTGCATGCTACTCTGAACCTAAAGCTAGCAGTGAATTAGGTTAGGTTAGCATAAATGGCTAGCTTTGTCCAAAAAGGGGGAAGTCTGTTGGTTTTACTTAAATTCCGAAGCAATAATTATGTTGTTTTTTTTATGCCAACAGTTTTACCATTTATTAAAAAGCTGAAAGTTTTGTCCTTTAGAATAAGCTAAGAATGGTAATTCCCTCCAATCACAGCCGTTTTCATTGTGTTACCTTGACCTGGGCAATCACTGACTTGAAATATTTACTTATCAGTCATTCTGATTCTTCATCATTTCATACTTTTGCAGGTTTTGGCACAGACGTCTGATGATTTAACAATTGTTTGTCAGGTTTTTAGTCCTCCCAGGGCTTAGAAAGAAAAAAACATTTTATTTCAGTAAGTAACACATTTTTGGTGAGCTGGATTTTTAATTTCCCTGCTCCACAATAAATTCAACGCAATATTTTTATTATATATATATATATATATATATATATTAGTAAGATAAAAAAGGGTAATGCATGTTTGACTTTTTAAAGAAAGGAGGACAAATATTGAAAGTAAAAAATGTTAAGAGATTAATACTTTATTGCGCCAAACATTTTTCATTTTAAGATGACCTTCATTTGTATGCATGTTGTTTAAAAGCCAAGGCAGTGAAATCTCACTACATAAGTGTCATCTGTATTAAACAGCCGGTGTTGGGTGGCTACATTTGTACCACTCTAGCTGGCTGCATAAAATCAGAGTTTCAAAACTGACCTTCCGAATTGGATAGAGGCCAGCCACAATTTAAAATAATTTTCTATAATCTATTTATAGACACCTCAAAAGGAAATATGATTTACTGGCTGCAGAAAGTTGTCTGTCTCTCTCTATTCCATGTATTGGCTCACCACCCAGGGTGCCATTAAAGCACTCAAAAGAAAAAAAATCTGTTGCTTACTTGAAAGTCCAGTCAATGAGGAGCAATGACCCCCTGTTTTGTTACAGAGGAAACATTCGACGGTACGCTTCTGGAGGCCGATGATCCTCAAGTTTGTATTTGAGTCTTAGATTCCTATTGATTGCTACGTTAAAGGGCTGTTCCACTCTTTTAAGGATCCTGGACTGTATTTGATTTAGTGCAGAATAGAAAATACTTAAGCTGCTAAGACCTAAACTGCATCAATCGACATTGAACATGAAATCTTTAAAACACTGAGATTTATGAAAGCTTCATCAAAACATCGTTTTGATCTGTGAAACCTCCAGGGTGCGGTCATATTTCATTACAGCTAACCAGACTAAACATGAATGAGAACCACAACAAATGGAAGATGGCTATAAAGATGAGATTTAAGCTTTTCTTCTTTTTTTTTTAGCTCCACAATTTATCTGTCATCCTTATATATACAAAATGGAAAAAAGATGGGTATAAATGGAAAATGAGTTGAGTTATTTGAGAAACTGCTCATCGTTGTGCAGTACGTTTACTGGTGGTTCAAAGGTTTTGCTGAGTTTAAAGTAATTTAAATGACTTTAATACTTAAAAAGTAATGGATTATGACAAACTCTAATACAACTTGTTACATAGCTACTTTTTGCTATGTAGGATACTACTATAGCCTATGAGTGGCTAAATGTGTAGGACATGTGAAGCCAAAACATTTTAAAGCAACTGAAATGCAGAATTCTGTGACATTTGAACAGGAATATCTTCTTTTTCTGTAATAATAATAAAAAAAAAATCAACGATTGCAAAGTTACAGTTTTACAGCTCTAGAAAAAAAAAACAGCCTAAATTATAAGGCTGTACAGATTATGATCTACAGTGTGTGACGTAAACCCAGAGAACCAGACTCCATGTTGTAGTGCATTTACACACCAGCTGATTCACTGGTTCATCCAAAAATCTTTGATAGCTACCACCAATAGAATGGATGGTCACACTTTGACCCCGGGTTGTCTCTGCTGACAGGCAGCCCTGCTATGCGGCCACGTCACTCAGCCCTGTGCACCAACAATGGCAGGAATTCCAGCGTGTTTGTTTGGTTAAGGAGAGAGCTCTCTGAAATCCCTGAACCTCCTCGAGATTCACGGCAGCCTCGCTCACCCTGCCGGTCCCGACAA
Organism: Valencia hispanica; assembly: GCA_963556495.2. NCBI lineage: Eukaryota > Metazoa > Chordata > Actinopteri > Cyprinodontiformes > Valenciidae > Valencia > Valencia hispanica. The sequence goes on along the minus strand of OY747704.1, from coordinate 14,677,067 downwards.
TGAAGCCGGTGTCAGTGGTGCTCCAGACGCTGGGAGGAAAGTTCAGCCGCTCTCTCTCTCTCACACAAGAATGCTCGACCCCATTTGGCAATTGTGTCTTCCTCTGTTGCTCCACAATGGAGCAAACGGGTTAAATCCGCCTTGAAATGCACTTAGTAGAACATGTCAACATGTCGGGGTGCGCTCGGTTCTACGCTCCGTCTTAATCCGGCCCCATTGAATGCTGACAGTTGTCTGTGAGTCAGCTATTCGAAGAGTCTTTGTCACTTTAGCTCTTGAGGTCTAGGAGCCCTGCTGGGAAAAGCAGAACTCTCGTAACATGTTAAAACACACTTGCTGGTTGTGCGGGGCCGCAGCTAAAGCATTGGCATGGGGGAAAAACTGACGCAAACCTTGTGTAAACATGCGTTTAAAAGTGTGGGAGAGGATAAACCGGGGCGAGGATTACTGGCACAGTTCTGGCTGTGCTGTTGTTGTGGCTGTACCTGGCTCAAGACCCGTCATCCTGAGCTCGCCTGCAGGGCGTGGATGGAGCAAATGGTAGCGGCGAGGGAGGATCTTCTGGGAACTTGTCTAAAAAAGGTCCTCGGTTGGATTCACCTACAGATTTCAGTCAAGTAGTATGCAAAGAGTCCCCTTTGATTAAAGTGTTTCTATTCTCACCAGGAGTCTGACGAGCATCCATCCAAGCGGGAGCCTAAAAAAAAGTAGGGTCGTCGATTCTTCCCGATGTTGAAAATGCAGTTTCACACAGCACAACACAATCTCCATCCTGTATGCTCCTAGTTCGGAATGTCATGGTTGCCTTGTTTCTTTCACAGCTCTGACCACAACAACGGGTTAATTTTTGCAACAAATGTTGCCTCTGCAAACCTCCCCATCAGCTGTGCACTTCCTCTATTGATGTATTCAGCTGAAAACGTAGAGTGATGATGGATGAGGCCAGCTTCTGTCAGGGTGGGGGTCCTGTTTGGAAGCCCAGCAGAGGTGAGGGCCTGTGAAATGAGCTTATCTAACCCCTGATAAGAACAGGATACCCTCAGGAATGGCCTAAATTCAGTACGCATGGCTGTTGTAGGATGCAGTTGTTCGGATAGGGGGTTCACTGCCTTCCTGCAACTCGTCCAGCTCATCTGTTCTTACATAGAACACCAGCGACCATCTGGAGGTGTGTAAGATGTTTGCTTTATCGTCTCGTAGCTTATGGCTGAATTCCCCCAGAAGCCATCTAGAGAACGATTCCAATCAGCAACTTCAGCTCCTAAATCATTTAGTCAGGTCTTCTGCCTCACTGGAAGCTGTATTATTACCTCTGGAAGCTGCACAAAGGTTTACTGAGCTCATGTTCGATGACAGCATACAACAAAGGGGCCGTGTGTGTGTCTGTGTGCGCGTGCTTGTGTGCCAAATCATGTCGGTTTATACTCTAGCTGTTTGCATGCAAAAACAAATCACTTTCACGTTCTCTTAATGTCTGGATCCAAACGAGACACGTCGCGTCTTGTTCTCTTTATTTGAACTGTCAAGAATTGTGCGCCTCAAACAACCTCTTAGTCATTGTCTGCTGGATCAGATGTGCTTTCTTTCTCTGCATCAGTCAACATGTAGATATAATTACTGTATTAATTTGTTGTTCACTACTGAAGCGGCTCTGAATTTGGCAATAGGGCCTCAAGTGGACAAGCTGGTCTGATTAGGCGTCAGAGTCAGACCATTAATACTAAAGAGTAACGTCATTGGCAAAAGCAAACGAGGTAGGTTAGAAGTGCTCACAAACGAATGATGGTGACATCCAGGATGTTTTACTGTGGGATATTGTCTCTGCTGCCCGGATATTGAGCTGTTGTCATGTCATGAGACTGCCATACGGCAACAAGTGTCTTTAGTCAGATGCCTTGTCAGAGATGTTGCAGGACTGACTGCTACTGGAGATCCTTCCTGTCCACAGCATCACCATCCACAAGAACTCTTTGAAGACACTTGGATGATACGAGTCACGACATTTAATTTCCCTTTGAGATGAATCAAGTTTTCTTGAATTGGATGAAATGAAATGAAAGATCTGGTCTATAAGGGTGGTGACTTTGGACTAGATGCCAACACCCCTGGTGTAATTGAAGAAAAGCTTGTAGCAACCATTTTAATTAATTTCACCTACATATTATTTCAACAAGTACTGGTCTCCTTGAGCCTTTTAACATAATTGTGATGTTACAACCACAGCTCTGAATGTCTTACTGAGATTTTATGTCACAGATCAACGCAAAGTAATAATTGTGAAATGGAAGGTAAACATTTTGTTTTCCAAGCTTTTCAGAAATGAAAATCTTAAAGTGTGGCTAGCATTTGTATTCCAAGCTAAAGAACGTGTAAGAAATTGTCTTTAGAGGTCACCTAATAAGTTGGTAAAAAAAAAAATATCTGCATGCGGAATTTAATTTTAGTATAAAACCAGCTGTTCTGTGAAGGCCTCAGGTTTGCCAACTGCAACGTTACCAAGATATGGTCATCCACCTGAACTAACAGGCTGGGCCAGGAGTGCATTAAACAGAGAAGTAAATCCAATTTATAAATCGGGGGCTAGAGTGATACTTGATGTTCCCAGATGCTCTCCATCCAATCTCATTGGACTTAAAGGGAGGGTTATTATGCAAAATTGACTTTCTGAAGCTTAATATCCTGAGAACCTGTCTTTCCCTCATTAAAAACATACCTGAAGTGCTGCTCTGACCCATTCACTCATTTTAGAGTAATCTTTGAGTCTCTGCTGGTAGTTCTCGGGGTTGCTGAAACGCCTGCTCCCACCTATCCCCACCTTTTCCACCCAGAAGGCTATAGAAGGGTAATATGTGCCTGAAAGAAGCATAATATCCCCCCCTTTAAACTATTTTGCAAAGTAGAATGAGCAAGTTTCCTTACCCAGATGGTCAAAGCAGGTAAAGCCGAATCATGCCAGCGTGTTATCATACCTTTTACCTTCCACTTCACAATTATGCACGACTATCACTTAAAATCCTAACCACAATGCATTCACTACTGGTTGTAATGCGACAAAATGTGGAAAACTTCAATAGGTACAAATACTTATGCAGGGCACTGAGTCCCACTGACTTTGCAAAACATATATATAAAATAAGCTTTTTCCAAAACTCAGTTTTAAAGATGATACAGCCTGAAATAAGGTTAAATCTAAAACCCAGTGTTACATAAGTCTAGGCCGTCTATAGAAGGTATATTTCCACTCTGATCTGAACTTGACACAACTTAGGAGATAATCAGTTTTACAAGCTGCTGCCGAACAAACTACTTTTTTTTTTTTTTTTTTTTTTTTGTGGCTTCCAGCAGAATGTGCCAAACACCAGCAGAGCCGAGAAATCGTCAACACCGAACTGACAGTTTCCCTCTGACTGGGTCTGCTCCAGGGCTCAGGTGTTATCAGTCTGAGTCACGGAGCATAAATCAAAGTGCCTTCCACCCGCCATGACGGCTTCCTCAATCTGCAGTCAGCACATCTGGAAGAAACAGCTTGAGCCCTGAGCTGAGCACAGATCACAACTCCTGCTGATTGTCATGTCCACAGCCACCCTCGTAGGTAGGACAAGTCTCAGACAGACTTGTTGTTTGATGCCGATGGACTGCTGCACGCTGACCTCTCCTTGTGGTTTCTGTCGGTGGCTGTCTTGACAGATTCGGTCTTTCTTGCTCAGCTAAAAAAAGCGACGGGTGGCTTATGATTGAATCAGGTTCTCACATAAACACTGGACACGATTGTGGATGCGCTGTGCATCAGAAGCACATAGTTACGACTGACTGGGCTTATTTGTTTGGCGCTTCTCTGGAGAGAGACATTGCTCTGCATTTGCACGAGATGGTGTGTGTGTCGGCCCATGTGTGTGTGTTTCGAGCTGTAGAGACTGACTCTCCGTCTCGACCATTTAGATTTCAAACTCTCATGTGCAGCAGCATTTACTTGTCCACATTATTAGACTGCATTTTTCCTCTCTCTGGAAGTGATCTCTGTGGATCTCTGCAGCTCCTCCACAGTTACTGTGAGCATCTTGGCTGCATCTCCAATAATTACAGATTATTTTTTTATTTCGTGTATCTTTCCGTTTTTTCAGCTGCACAGTGGCGCAGTTTGCAGCACAGCGGCCGTGCACCAAGAGGGTCCTGGGTTGGAAACCTGGCCTGGGGTCTTTCTTCATGGAGTTTGCATGTTCTCCCTGTGCATGCGTCAGTTCCCTCTGTGTACTCCGGCTTCCTCCCACAGTCTAAATTGCCCTTAGGTATGAGTGTGTGCATGCATGGTTGTCTCGGTGTTGCCCTGCGATGGACTGGCGACCTGTCCAGGGTGTACCCTGCCTCTGACCCGATGACTGCTGGAGATGGGCACCAGCCCCCCCGTGACCCTTGTGAGGATAATGGATGGATGTATCTGTTTCCTTCCACATCAGGTTTCCCCACTTACAAAGAATGAAGAGGTCTGTCATTTTCATCGTAGGCACACCTCTACTGTGAGGGACAGAATAATAAAAACAGTTCCATAAAATCACACTGTGTTACTTTTAAATTATTAATACGCATTTCATTGCATGAAATAAGTATTATATAGAATATAAAAATAAAACTATATTTAGTACAAAAACCTTTGTTTATAATTGCAGAGGGTTCCTGTAAATTACTAATTACAGGCCTCTCCATTCTTTGTAAATGGGCAGTAAAATTGGCAGTGTGTGAAATTCTTATTTTCCTCACTGGATGCACAAGTTTTGATTTGATCAGATAAAATCCTTATATACACACAGTCTTCAAACAGTTGTCCTGTCGACAGATTCTTCCACCTGAGCTGTGGAACTTTGCGGCTCCTAAAGACTTACTAGGATCCTCTTGGCTGCTTCTCTGACAATAAAGCAAAGAAATATTCATTCATACATCTGTCAATTATCTAAACCTCCTTATCCTTGCAGTGTGATGGAGGCTGAAAGAGGACTTCAGGGTCCAGGGCTGGAAATAGGCACCAGCTGGACAGGTTGCCAGTCCATTGCAGGGCAACACAGAGACTTAAAGGACAAACAACCATGCATGGACAAATTCACAGTTAAGGACAATTTAAAGAGACAAAATAACCAAACATGTTTGAGTACCCGGAAAGAACACAGGCATGCACAGGGAGAACAGGCAAACTCCTAGGACCTAAGACTTTTTTGCTGCAATATTTCTTACCAGCTGCAATAGTGTCCTCACAGGTCTGCCTAAAAAGTCAGACAGCTGCAGCTGATCCAGAACGCTGCTACTCGCCTCCTCACTAGAACCAGAAAAGTAGAGCACATCACCCCAGTTCTAAAGTCCTTACACTGGCTCCCTGTAGCTCACAGAATAGACTTCACAATACTTTTACAAGTTCATGAATCATTGAATGACTTAGCACCAAAGTATGTTGAAGACTTGAAGGCACTATACCAACCCCCCAGACCACTCAGGTCTTCGAACTCCAGTCTACTAATCATCCCCAGAGTTAGAACCAAACATTGAGAAGCAGCTTTCAGTTTCTATGCTCCCCTTATTTTGTACAAACTTGCAGACCACTGCAAAGCTGCTGAAACACTGAGTTCCTTTAAATCAAAGCGGAAAACCCATCTGTTTAGAGCTGCCTTTGAGTAAGTGATTAACAATAGCTGTAATGTCATATGTTTTAATGTGTTTGTGTGTTGTGTTTTATGCTTTTGCCGCTGCTTTTATTTGATCCCCTAATGATGTAAAGAAACCTTGAATTGCTTTGTTGTTGAAAGTGTGCTATACAAATCAAGTTATCTTGCCTTGCACCACTTTGCAGCCTGTATTAAATCATAATTAAATTTAAACTTATTGTTTCATAATTCGTGATCAGTTGAAAGATGTCAAGGTTATAACAATTGGATGAGTTCTCCAGATTTAAAAAAAAATTTGAGAATACCCTTAGGCTGTTCCTGAAGTTGCTTCTACAGAGATGTAGGAAAATGTAATCATACCTTGGCAATTTTAGGCCCACTTGACAAAAATGTGCAATTAACGTCATAAAATAAAGTACCCAAATAGAGTGAAATGCTGTGTATTTTTATATATTTATATCAGAACATCTTTGATTGGAGATACACGGGTTACATTAGTAGTAATTGATTAATTAAACATCTGTACGCTCGTATTGTAAAAGACAATGTTTTCTCATTGTGATATCTATTCTTTTTGGAACTGGTGTTTTCGTTAACGTTCCTCCTTAAACACTGATTAGAGAAAGACAATGTTACGTTGAACATACATGGGATGTGTCCAAGTAAAACTATTGCCCTTACAGGCACTGTTTCTGTTGTTTAACAATGAGGTTAGAGATAATATTTCTGCTTGTGCTACTCATTTTTTGTAGACATGACCTTGAGAAGGAGTGTCATCATTAAAAGGGAGTTTCAAAAAGAACTGATAAGAATATTAAGCTAGACACGGGTTGCCTCCCCGCTTCAATGCTCCAAGGGAGGACGGGTTAGTGTTGCTGATAGTGGCATTAAAACTGCATTTTGCTCCACTCCTCAAAGTGATACCCCTGTCGGTCACTCCTCGCCCTCCCTGAGTTCTCTCCGTTCACACCTGCAGAGATGTCCAAGAAAAACATGAGCCAGCAAGGCCTCGCCATCACATTTGATGATACCAGTGCGTACTCCTGTGCACTGTATCTTCTTCCTCTGCAGCGATATCTTCATTGGATACTTGCTTGTACCTAAAGTTCTAGTCTCGACTGATTTCAGAGTTAAGGAAAATACTTCAGTGTGTTTTTAGTGTAATTTGATAGCAATATGTACTGATGTGGTAAACCTATGTAAAGATGCCATATTTGCTCTGCATATGAGAACAACCAAGGCAAACTCGGATCTTCATCAAGTTCATTAGATTTTACCATTTGTCTGAGTATACAGTTTGAATTAGGATTAGATTTATTGGCAAAAGCCAACATTTTCACATGTTTGCCATAATGAAACTACCTAGGAACAGTTCAAATAGTTGGATAACACTATTTAAAGGATTGTATCCAAAGTCAAGATGAAAACCTAAGTTGTTATCAATATTGTTTGCAAATCAGGTGTGATCACAGGCATACCTGATGCAACAATGGGCTTCATTAGTTGGACCAGGTGTGCTGAGTGTAGAACACTTCAAACACCTGGAAAGTTGACAGTAACATGTGATTTATTTGAGAAACATTGATAAGTCAAGAAAATTGGAGATTGAAAAAGATAGTAAAGACCCTGAAAGATCAGACTGGAAGCATTGTTTGCAATTTCAAAGGAACAGTAGCTGCACCGCCTGAGCATGGTAGATAGATGAACCTATCAACAGCTGCCATTTAATTTCTTAATATGTGTTCAAAAACCCTTGGCCTGCAGTGAGACTTGGTGGCTACCGGCTCTGATGTTTCTGTTTCCACAATAAGCCTTGGGGTCCTCAGGACTAGATATAGCGTTACACAAGCACAGGCCATTTACCATTAAAGAAAAGCAGGACAATGATCCCAAGCATATAGCTCAAAGTCAACCACGGCTTGATTTCAGAAGACTTCCTGGCAGATCCTAGAGTGGCCATCAGGGCCCCTTTTAGTGCGATATGAAAAAGGTGGTGTCATCACACACAGACCCAAGAGTACTGACGATCTAGAAGCTTTTACTTATAAGTAGTGGGGTATGACTCCTCAGGAACACTGCCAGTAGCTGTGGTCTGGCTATGAATCAAGTTTGTAGCAGGTCATACCAGCTAACAGGTGATCTAAGTACCAGACCTACTTGTGAAGAATTTGCTGAATAATTTTGACACGGCATTAGTCAATAATTTTCACATCCTGTTTTATTTGGAGAAACTGCTTCTGATATTTGTTGAAAAGAGCTATTTAAATTGCTCTTGTTTGATTTGTTCATTGCAAACACCAGCCAGTTTGTCCATTTTGCAGATAAACCAAAAACATCCGGTTTTTGCCCACAAAGAGAAACTAGCAGAGTGAGTCAAACACCAATCAGAAGTTGGAATTTTATTTAGGGGTATCACACCAAAGGGGCTGAATAAAAATAGACACCACACATATTTATAAATAATAAAAAAAGTTGAATGGCATGCCTCCTTTTCCTTTTACTTAACAGCTATATACCACTTTATGGGTTGGTTTATCTCATGAAATCGCATGTATGGAAGACAATGTTGTTGTTCCCCATTTTTAGGTTTATTCCTGAGTTACTCCAGAGTCCTTTTGCTTTCTATCATGAGACAATAGCCTGGGGAAAGAATGCCATCAGACTGAAGCCTCAAAGCTCTCATCTATTTCAACCCCATTGTGGTCTGCCGCCGGCTGCCCAGTCTGACCCACCACTGCCTTTCTAATTTGGTGATGAGCTGTAAAGTGACCTGCCTGCCCCAGCGTGCAACAGGAGTGGGATTCCAGGGATGGGCGACACTGTAGGAGCCCCCCAAGGGGGTAGGGGGGGGGGGGGGGGGGACCAAGGCACCTGCTCTCAAGGGCACCCCGACATTACCCTTCCGCACCTGCCCAACTTATAGGTAAGGTGAGAAGCCAGGAATAATTGATGACAATGTTGGCGGTGGTGTCTGTGGGGGCAGAGCGGGAGACGCTTCCCGGACCTCCTGCGGAGGGGTTACTGTCCTGGCACTTTCATTAGCACTAATTGGTTTGAAGTCAGCCTTTCCATGTTTGTCATTGGGAGCTCATGTGTTTGATCTATTTCATTAGTGATGTACGTATAGGCCATCGCTGTTTCTTAGTTGGATTGATTATTCATCTTAGTTTCAAACTCTGCTTGCTTTTCTCCCTCCTGCTCAACCACCTGCGCTCTTTATTGTTTCATTTCTGTCTCTTTTTTTTTTGGTGGGGTGGGGGTTCAGGAGGATTGACTGACTCTAATCCAAGTCCACAGAAGAGGTTTAAAACACTCTGGTTTCAGCTAATCTTCCAGCTCAGACCTAGCCGGGCATGAAAGTCGCTTTTTCCATGATAGGAATGGACAAATAAAGGTCTTTCCCAGCCCTCCTATGAAAGAAGTCTGTGTGCTCTGTGGATTAGAGCCCAGTGTTTTCTGTCTCTGTTTCACAATTAGACTGAAATAGATGACTCCTCAGTATGTGGGTGTTTATTGCAAAAGGTTTTGAGTAAAGCTACATAATCATATATTTTGCATTGAGAGTAGTTGTTTTTTTTTAAAGAAAAATGTGATATCTGTTCCTTAGATGCATTCAGAATTCGATGATATTGAGCTTTTCTTTTATGCCCCATTACTCCAGCATACCATCAACCTTTAGGTCTAAATAATACTAATAAATACCGTTTCACACGTGCTTTTGTTTGATTCCCTTAATAAGGATTATTATGTATGTAACTGATATGGAACAACCCGTCAGTGAAAGTCTCGGATGAGCCAACGGTGGCTGGCAGCTTGCCTCCATAGACTGCTTACCCTCCCTGCTTGCTCCGTGGAAGGCCTTCAGCCTGGGACTCACGTTAAGACACTGGCGGCCATTTCCTTTCTTTGAACTTGAACATCAATTTAATCCGCAAACTTTATTAGTGTTTAGATATAAATCGTGCACTTATTGAACAAAGATGGCTTGCTGAGGTACTGATTGCATTAACACACTGTCCAAGAAGTCTCTGCTCCATTTTTTTCGGTAAGTAAAATAATATTTCGGTACATTATTTTGTAGATGAAGCTCCTGCTTTCTGAGCTCCTAACAAAGTAGCTAGTTAATCACGCTGGGAAACTACAAACTGAACAGGTAAAGATGTGCATTTAAGATAAGGTTCCTTGGTCGAACATAGTTTGAAATGATCACATTTCTCATTCACTTTACATGTTTATTAATCAAACTTCACATAGTTTTAGTAAAAGCTATGTGCAAATGGGGCTTCATGATTTTATTTGACAAAATTATTGAGTTGTGCTCATTTCATGTTCAAAATAACGTATTGATCGCTTGGCGGTCAAGACACACACACACACACACACACACACACACACACACACATACATATATATATATATATATATATATATATATATATATATATATATATATATATATATATACAGTGGCTTGCAAAAGTATTCGGCCCCCTTGAACTTTTCCACATTTTGTCACATTACAGCCACAAGCATGAATCAATTTTATTGGAATTCCACATGAAAGACCAATACAAAGTGGTGTACACGTGAGAAGTGGAACGAAAATCATACATGATTCCAAACTTTTTTTTACAAATGAATAACTGAAAAGTGGGGTGTGCGTAATTATTCAGCCCCCTTTGGTCTGAATGCAGTCAGTTGCCCATAGACATTGCCTGATGAGTGCTAATGACTAAATAGAGGCACCTGTGTGTAATCTAATGTCAGTACAAATACAGCTGCCCTGTGACGGCCTCAGAGGTTGTCTAAGAGAATGGTGGGAGCAACAACACCATGAAGTCCAAAGAACACACCAGAGAGGTCAGGGATAAAGTTATTGAGAAATTTAAAGCAGGCTTAGGCTACAAAAAGATTTCCCAAGCCTTGAACATCCCACGGAGCGCTGTTCAAGCGATCATTCAGAAATGGAAGGAGTATGGCACAACTGTAAACCTACCAAGACAAGGCCGTCCACCTAAACTCACAGGCCGAACAAGGAGAGCGCTGATCAGAAATGCAGCCAAGAGGCCCATGGTGACTCTGGACGAGCTGCAGAGATCTTCAGCTCAGGTGGGGGAATCTGTCCATAGGACAACTATTAGTGGTGCACTGGACAAAGTTGGCCTATGGAAGAGTGGCAAGAAGAAAGCCATTGTTAAAGGAAAACCATAAGAAGTCCCATTTGCAGTTTGCCACAAGCCATGTGGGGGACACAGCAAACATGTGGAAGAAGGTGCTCTGGTCAGATGAGACCAAAATGGAACTTTTTGGCCAAAATGCAAAACGCTATGTGTGGCGGAAAACTAACACTGCACATCACTCTGAACACACCATCCCCACTGTCAAATATGGTGGTGGCAGCATCATGCTCTGGGGGTGCTTCTCTTCAGCAGGGACAGGGAAGCTGGTCAGAGTTGATGGGAAGATGGATGGAGCCAAATACAGGGCAATCTTGGAAGAAAACCTCTTAGAGTCTGCAAAAGACTTGAGACTGGGGCGGAGGTTCACCTTCCAGCAGGACAACGACCCTAAACATAAAGCCAGGGCAACAATGGAATGGTTTAAAACAAAACATATCCATGTGTTAGAGTGGCCCAGTCAAAGTCCAGATCTAAATCCAATCGAGAATCTGTGGCAAGATCTGAAAGCTGCTGTTCACAAACGCTGTCCATCTAATCTGACTGAGCTGGAGCTGTTTTGCAAAGAAGAATGGGCAAGAATTTCAGTCTCTAGATGTGCAAAGCTGGTAGAAACATACCCTAAAAGACTGGCAGCTGGAATTGCAGCAAAAGGTGGTTCTACAAAGTATTGACTCATTCCAATAAAATAGATTCATGTTTGTGGCTGTAATGTGACAAAATGTGGAAAAGTTCAAGGGGGCCGAATACTTTTGCAAGCCACTGTATATATATATATATATATATGTATATATATATATATATATATATATGTATGTGTGTGTGTGTGTGTATGTATATATGTGTGTGTACCAACACGTTATTTTGACGGATTTAACATGTAAAGTAGATAAGAAATGTGATCATTTCAACCCGTTGTCGACCATGCAGCCTTATCTTAGAGGCACATGTTTTTAAAAAAATCCTTTTTTCCCAACTAACTCCAGACATATTTCATATTTTGTCAGAGATTGTTTACTTTTTAAAAATTAATAAGAGTTGTCAGTTAAGGCATTAATCTTTTCTGATATGCTGTCATATGGGATTCACCTTCATTGTTGTACTTTCATACATACACCCATAAGTGTTATATGTCTGTGTGCTCATTTGTTAACAGCACGTTTGTCTTGTGGTGGTGAGTTGGTTTCCAACTAAGACGGGCAATGTTGAAATTTTAAGTTGTTTTTAATATACATTGTTTTTTTCCTAACAGATTATATCAATCGCCTAAAACTACAGGAAGATCATAAGGAGAAGTACTTAACAGTATATGTGCATCACCTTTAATGCCACTTCTTTCATATCGTTAGGTGCTGTCCGTTTTTTGTTTTTGGATTAAATAAACAACAAATGAATGAAGTTTCTGTTTTTCTTTCACACAGATAGTTTCCATTTCAGGAAAAAAAATCAGTTTTGTAGCCGCATAAGAAGTATGATTTGGCTTTGTAATATTGCAGACACCAAGGTTTATTTTAATATTGAGATGTTGAAGGAATTTATCAAATTCAAAAATGCAGTTGGCTGATTAATTACTTGTTTGTGTTATTTCTTCCCTTGTTATATACTGTTGAAAGAATTTTCAGTCATTATAGAGAATAAAACGTTTTTTTTTTTTAAACACCAGATTCCATAAAAGATAGGGACAACACAGATAAAAAAAACAAAAGGGGCGCCAGAAAGCAAAAGAAACGTATGTACAGTAAAATGGGGTTGGGGGGGACAGAGTTGTCAACAGTGTTATGGCAACAGATGTAATTGTTGAAATAAAAAAAAACTACATCAACAACACATTAGACATAATCAGGGCTACATTTATACTTTATGCTTTGACATCAATTGTTCAAAAGGGCTGTCATGTCTAATGTGAGAATGCGTAAAGATGGCACCATTTAAACTAGGAATAAAAGAAGCCATAACACTGTTGGCAAACTTCCTGGCCTTTTCTATTTTTGCTGGGTTTACACCCGCCCTCTATCGAGGCCTTTGGGTGATGGAGGAGAAGATGATGGACATCTGAAGGTGGAGAAGGTTAAGCTGGTGCAGGTCCTCCATCATGTTCACCAACTGGACACTGCTGACCACCCCCATGTCATCTCCGCCACAGCTGATGATGAGGACATTTAGAGCTGCTCTTCCTCACAGGGAGTTGGGGAAAAAAAGGGAGAAGGCCTTTCCACCTCAGCCCCCCCAGCCAAACCAGGAGATACGGACGTCTGGGAGGCCTAGGTTTCCGCCGATGGTTTCTTCAGCTCTCTCAGAACTATGTCAGACATAGCCGTCTCCAATGATCCAAATGGCTATGGAGAAACCAACTAACATAATGAATGGCAGTTGCACAGGTGTGGCCTATCGGTTGAAAGTATAATACTATTAAATATCTACATGAGGTGATGAAGACAGGTACTTCCATTTTCTGCTTTGTTTGGCTGTTGTGGAGGACAGGCATGCAACCATTGTGACCTGGTAAACAAAATCTATAAAAAGAAACACAAGTGTCTTACTAAAAGTGCAACTTATCCCTTCCCAGACCCCAATAAATGATTAGTGAAATTCATACATTGCAGAATTGACTAGGATCAAAATTATTTATATTAGCTGTTGCTAATCTACAATAGCTGTGGGAACAGTTGTTTTAACTGGCAGATCCTAGGTGGTAGTACAATCACTAACAATTAGGGTAAATACAAACAAATATTAATATAGATATGTGAACTTTCCTAACTAACTTAGCTTGATCATGTATCTCATGCATAGACTAAATAGATCTCATACACTATAATAACTAAGTTAAAAATATTATTGAAAACTTGCATTAAGTTAATGATCATTTCATTTGAATAAATTATTTCAATTTAAATGTTAACTTACCGATTTAATATTGTATTTACAGCCTGGATGGAAGAGGGTAGCAGAGTTGCTCTACCTGCGGCTTTCAGGCTAAAGGCGCCCGCTAACCTCCGTTAGCTTCAATTAGCTTCAGTTAGCTCCAGGACTAGCTCCTGGCTACATCGGCTCAGAGTGTCAATCATCCGCCCCCGCCCTCACAGCGCCACTCTCAGCTCCACCTCTTTGCCAATTTTTGTATTTTCTGGGCGTGACGAGACGCGTGACGCAGCCAAGATGGCGGCGGTGGGAACCGCCCATTTGGCTTCATTTGTGCTCTTCAGAAACCAATGGGTGACGTCACCGAGGCTTTGTCCAGTAATATACTATAGTCTATGGTTCTGTCACCTCTCCTGTTCATCCTTTACACACACACATGTGTAGCACAGTGATTCTCAACCGGTGGGGCGCGCCCCCCCTGGGGGGCGCGGACACGCCCCTGGAGGGGCGCCAGTAGGCTACAGGATGGGAGGAAAAAAACTGAAAAAGAAAATTTGCAGTTTTAGTTTTATTATTAAACTACTGTCATAAAAAGTTCTAGCTTTGTATATAAATAACTCCTGAATAGAAATAAAAATGTGTTTGGACTGATTTAAAAAAAAATAGTTTTGAACAAATTTGATTTGTTTGTCGATCGTGAGCACAAATGCAGGTGATAAGCGGTTTCAGCGAGTCACACTGAAGTTCGCTGGCTCTCCGGGGGGGCGGGTGTTACAGCGGTTGTATGAGCTGCAAGAGGAGGTGAAGTGGTTTATGACATAAATTAGATCGGATCTGGTGAAGCATCTGGATGACACTATATGTGGCTTGCGTCTCTGTCTTATTTGATCTGTATTTGAGCTTGAATGGCCTTAAACTGTCTTTGCAAGGCAAACTCATATTTTGCTCCTTGCAGACAAAGTGCACGCCTTCACAGTAAAACTAGACCTCTATGGCCGCATCAGTCGAGGGAACCCCAGCCTTGTAGACTTTATCACTGATGCAGGCGCGTCACACCATTTCTCCTCCCAATCAGCATCTGAGCACCTGTCAGCAATTAGAAAACTATTTGCGACGTACTTTAAAGAGTATTATCGCTCTTTTGCGTGGGTTCGAGATCCGTTTGTGTGCACAGCAAACGAGCTGTCAATTTAGGGTGACCAACCATCCTCTTTTGCCCAGACATGTCCACTTTTCATGTGCTGTCCGGGGGGATTTATAGGCTGATAAACAATAAAGACCCGGACATTTTCATCATAGGACCATACTTAAACTGACTGGTGTGATGCATGCAGTATGACAGCCTCTCTCTCATGTAACGTCCTCCCGAGCTGGTTCTGATCCGTTTATTGATGCCACAGACAACAGGCTGTCCGCCGAGCTGCGCCGCACCGCATGCATTGCACAGCGCAGCTGCTCTGCGCAACGCAATTGCGCAACGCAATACACTAACCCTAACCCCTACTATATAACTAGATATATACTGAGCCTAGCTCTGGGCCGCGGAGCGCCGAATTACTGCTGTTTACAAGAAGTCAAAGCACAGGCTTCATGCACAAACCACAGAAGATATACCGTCCAGTCGCAACAAATCGTGGCGGAGTGCACCATTCACATAGTGTGCAACAAAAGTGGCAAATAACCCAAAGATCACATGAACACAAAAACTATAAAAAGGCTGAGCAAAGTGAGAGTTGATCTATAAACTGACTGTGGAGGATGAAGATGGAAACTAAACAGAATAAGCACTTTATTATTGTGTTTTTTAGTCTGCAGCTGTTTACATTTATTACAGTGAAAAGAAAATAATACTTGTTTTCTCAGAAGATTATTTCAGATTTTTCTTCAGCTTTTGTCCAGTGCAATTTAAAAAGTAAACTAATATTGTTGCTGGTAACTTTTTTTAAATTCAGAAGACTAACTATTTATATTATAATTTATTTCCAGAGATTATAAAATCATTTTTCTACTTGTGAAAGCCTTTTTGAAGTTTGTTATTTAACTAATCTTAACCACATTGAGAATGCACACTTTAAATATGTTAAAATCAAAAGTCTTGGCCAAGTCCTGAAAGCATTTCAGGACTTGGCCAGATGGCCTCTTTTTTGGAAATCAAAATATGGTCACCCTATTGATATGCAGGAGCATCTTATTGAGCTGAAGAGTGACAGTAGACTGAAGGAACTCTTTAGCTCCTCCCCTCTTTCATCATTCTGGGCAGCATTGATGCAGGAATATCCTCAACTCTGTGAAGTCGCCTTAAAGATTCTCCTTCCTTTCACGTCGACATATTTGTGTGAGGCAGGATTCTCATAAATGACTGCACTCAAAACAAAATACTGCAATCGTGCACAAATCGAGGATGATTTGAGGCTATGTTTATCAAACATTGAGCCAATTATATAGCAATAGCCTAGTAATGAAGATATGGCTACTGATAATGATGATAATAATTATAATTATAATGTGGGCCTAAAAACAATAGCCTAGGTCGGGCTATCTATCTATCTATCTATCTATCTATCTATCTATCTATCTATCTATCTATCTATCTATCTATCTATCTATCTATCTATCTATCTATCTATCTATCTATCTATCTATCTATCTATCTATCTATCTATCTATCTATCTATCTATCTATCTATCTATCTATCTATCTATGCAAGGTTATGTGGAGTGTGGGGTGTTATGTGGGGACGGGGAGCAATGAACCAGCTTTGGGGGGGCTTTGGGGGGGCCCAGCTTGCAAAAGGTTGAGAACCCCTGTCGTAGCAGAAGGAAGGACAGACTTCTTCTGAAATAAGGAGAAGACTCTGTGTGTGCTAGCCTGCCGAGGGAAAATGAAACTGGGCATGGTGAAATCGTACAGGATTTTGTCCAGTGGTGTGATGAATCCTTCTTGCAGATTAAGATTTTTAAAAACAAAAACATGCTTATTGATTTTAGGAAAATCAATCAAAACACAAGGACTGCCAAAAATAGAAGGCCGGAGTGTGAAATGTGTTGACACGTATAAATATCTTGGCACAGTGATCGACCGTAAATTGTCATTTGAGGTAAACTGTGAGGCGGTGTATAAGAAGGGGAACCAGTGTCTGTTTTGCCTGAGACTTACGTCTTTTAACATGAGTAAAACACTGTTGGCCTTGTTTTGTCGAGCTTTTATTGAATCAGTTTTATCCTTCTGCTTGGTGTCTTGGTTTGGAAATCTGCATTTTAAAAACAAGAACTAAATAGTAAAGTGGTCCAGTAAGCTGACGAGAGCAGCAGCTCGAACCCTGATGCACCGTTTTTTTTTTTTTTTTTAAAGCAAACACAGAGGCTCTCTGGATCCATTTTCAGAGACTCTTCTCACCCACTACACTGCGAGTTCCAGCTTCTTCCACCAGAATGTCGACACAGAGTGCCACCATACAGAACAAATAGTTTTAGAAACAGTTTTATCCCCACTGCTATTAGGCTCCTGAATAACTTTTAGCTCTTATGTTGAAATGTCTGTATGTTTTAAGTGTTTATGACTCATCTACTGCAAAGCAAATTTACCTTTGGGTACAAATAAAGTTCGAATTGAATTGAATGGGCCCTTTTCACGTGACGTCAGACAACTTCCGTTCTGCGTCGAAGCAGCGTAACCTGGTTTCCGCTAGCAGAACGAGACAGTGCTGTAATGGAGTTTTCACACTCCCTAATAAAACCTTCCACGTATAAGATTAGATGACGTACATCGACTTGCAGACAAATTCTCGCTTACTACCATAGATGTCATTTTAGCCGGGGACACGTCCCCAGCAATATTTATGATTGACGGTTTTGTCCCCACCGCTTTTAAAAACCTGATGCGGAATTTCTTACCAGCTCAAACATCCGCTTGTGCTCCCAGCACAATTTCCACAAAATCAGTGTCTGAACGGACTATTATTTAAATCACTCCGTTCCACTTTCTTATACATTTGTGTTTTCTTTCTGCGCAGATGCTGCAGCATTCTTAGCAGTGGATATGTCGACATTTTAAAAGACTCGTAGTCCGCTAAAAAACACGTTCAGGGCTCCGAGTCCTGCAGTGTCGCGGGTCCCCAGATGGAAAAATACAGAAATTAAATTTCAAGGGTCTGGCGGAAGTTTCTTTACTGCGGGTGAAAAAATATTTATGTAACATTTTTGTTTGTTTAAGACTCCCAAAGAGAATCGTGTTGATATAATGTGTTTGTGGAGAGAGAGGATGTCAGAATATTCCCCCAACTTAGCGCTGACAGCGGAATGTTCTCGCTATCTAGGCATCCTGCGCTGCCAGAGAGAGACTTTTCTGAAATGTGTTGGTGGGCAGAAACGAAAACTTGTCCACAGTCCCTGGCTTTAACTGTGTTCTCCATTCCTGAATTGCAAATCCGGCCGCAGGAAAGTCTCTCTCTGGCAGCGCTGGATGCCTAGATAGCGAGAACGTACTGCTGTCAGCACAAAGTTGGGGGGAATATTCTGGCATGCTCTCTCCACATGTCACAATATTTTAACACAATCCTCTTTGGGAGTCTTAAACAAAACATTAAAAACAATTGTATTTCCTCATTCCCAACCCGGCCACATCAAAGAAACCTCCTCCCGGACCCGCGAAATTTAATTTCACAACTTTTTGATGTAAAGACTTTATGCAGGTCAGCCGTGGGTACCCATCCTGTAAGTTAAAGTTGAAGTTTCTCCGCAGCCACACAGGACTGCAAGGGTTGCAAAGGGAACGTGTTTTATTGTTGCACATATTCTTCTGGGGCGAGTATATGTAGCCGACATTGTTCTATGTGCTGTTATGTGGATTTTAACGAAGCCATGCAAGCCAACAGCCTAATGATGGTTTTCAGTGCCGTTTGAAAAACAAAACACATAAGCCTATGGCTTTCAACTTTTACGATTACAATACGATTTTCAACACTTGCTTATACATTGTAGTGCATAAACGTGAAACGGATTAATATTTATAGACTACATGAATAATTAATAATAATTGTCCCCAGTCATCTTCAAACCACACTTAAGTTTATGGTTATTGTCCCCAGCAACTTTAAAAACAAACTGACGCCCTTGCTTATTACACGCTCTAAACTCGACAAAGGATATAAATTCTTCTTTGAGAGGTACGCTACCTGTTTAATTATGAAGGACAGTGTTTTTGTCTTCTCTAGCTCTTAGGTGCTTTAACCATGTTAACTGAAGTTAGCAATAGGTTTGCTTTCTGTTTGGCAGACTTCAGATCCTGACTTTACCTTTTGAAATAACTTGATTGCAGGCATTTCCATCCGAAATCTCAGCAGCCGACGCAAAGCGGAAGTTAAGTTAAACTGCATCGGGGCGAAGCGGAAGTTAACTGACGTCGCCGTGAAAAGGGCCTATTGCCTATTTGATGATCAACATCTTTAATTATATAAATTTATTGTTCAAATTCTTTGCTGAAATGATGTAGCCTATGCTTGGTTTGGAATTCGTCCATCTTGATTTATGAATGTGGAACTTTCCCAAAAGAAGAAGAAGCTGGATAAATGTAATGTCCTTGTCCAAGTCTTTATTCTCAAAGCAAAGTGGCGGGAATGTGAATATGCACTACAGTCTGCAGTTGGCACATGAAAGAAAAAACAAAACAAAAAAACAGTTAAGAGGCTGCACCTTCAAGAACAATGGCCCTGAACATAGACAAGGCAAGTTTATTTGTATAGCACAGTTCATGTTACAAGACAATTCAAAGTGCTTTACATAAAACATCAAAAGCATTACAGCAGGGTGCAGAAAAAGCAAAAGTATAAAAACCATGAATTAAAATGAGAAAAAAAACAACAACCATAGCTTCAATATAATGGTTTATATGTGTTAAAATGGCCATGTCAAAGTCCAGAACTAAATTTAATCGCGAATCACCAGCTGTTCATAGAAGCATATATTCTGACCTTGAGTTGCAAAGAAAGAGGACGAATTTTAGCGTCCAGATGTGCAAAATCGGCAGTAATGGCCATATTCCTAGAAATCCTCATATCAGCAACAAAACAAGCAGTCTGACGGGATGTGTTAGATGTCTGAATTACACACACACACACACACACACACACACACACACACACACACACACACACACACACACACACACACACACACACACACACACACACACACACACACACACACATACATTTCTGTTCAGGCACTTGGACGGGCAGCTCCTCAGGGCAGGGGTCCTTGAAATTAAGTTTCCCTGGCAACTATTGACAGCACCGCATTCTTCCAGACATGGTAGTATTTTCTAAACATTTATCCGGTTTGGTGGGGTTTGTTTTGCTCTGCAGACTGACAGCGAAAGCAGGCGGAGAACAGCCGCCATGTATCTATTCTGTCTGCATGGTGTTTGTAGAACTAGCTGTGGGTTGTTGCTAGTGTTTAGCTAACGTCAGCCAGCTGGTTGTTCAGCTTCTCAGGCTTTCAAACATTCTCAACAGACAATTCTTTTGAACATTTGTAAGCTAGTGAGGTCTTCATTGAGGTTAATGTCCCAAGTGAAAAATGTCAGTGAACACCGTGAGAAGAGATTACACCCAGCTCCGTGGAAAAAAAAACCGAACATACAGAGATTAGTTAACACTCGCTCATCCTGTCACTTAGCAACTTTATTTGAGTATAGCAGGGTGCGTGTGTACTAGAAAGTATACTAATATAATACGTCTTCGGACGTAATTGGAACATTTTTAAGTTTATAGTAGTATCCTTTGAGTATATTTTAAAAGGGTTGTTTTTGCTTTTACAAAAGTATGCTACAAGTATACTCATCTATATTCTACTAGTGTACTCGGTTCACATTTTACTTTATTCTTGTATATTTAAATTACACTCTTCTCTGTACTGCCATTGCACTAGTTATAGACTTCTAATCAACATTTTAATTAAGTTTAGTATACTAAAACTAAAAGATACTATTTTTTGCTATTTTAATTTTTTCATTGTTATAATGCCATAAGTATACTTCTAAGTTTGTTTAGCATATTACTTCTAGTGTATTAATTAGGTTGTATTTTCACCAGGGTTTGTTTGTCTGTCTGTTAGAACAATTTAACTCAAAAAGTTACTTGTGGATTTTGATAAAATTTTAAGGAAATGTCCGCAGTGGAACCAGGAACAAATGGTTAGATTTTGGGGGTGATCTGATGTCCTGTCGATGTGGCATGGCATACCCTGTCAGAATAGCATACCGGAAGTAGATTTTTATAGCGTAGTCTGTCAGGTGTTTGCTTCGTAGAAATACAGTTTATAAAAAGGTATGCTGTTTTGATAGCCACTTGTTTAATAGAAAACACAGTTTATAAAGGGGTATGCTGTTTTCTCGAGGCGTTCATGGCAAATCTGACCCCAGGAGAAGTCGTTCTGATCCTGGACAAGAGCCACATGAACCACTTGCGCTTTTGAAATGATCCAAATGCGCACCTCGTAAATGTAACACTTGAATCTTACAGGACTTGCATTTTCTGTCGGACATAACTGATTTACAATCTCTGCAAAGTTTTTTGCTCCTTTTCTTTCTGACCTTACAGTTCACGAAAAATATCCTACTTTAAATATCAAAGATGTACTCCTTTAATCCTGGATCTGCGTTTTCTCTTGCAAATTTACAATGTTTTGACATCAGAGAATTTCCAAGTTTTTTTTCTCTTGAAAATATTGAAATTAATCTCAAAATCTTTTGGGAGAAATTTACTGCAATTTTAATTAATTAATTTTAATTTTGTCTACAATTGCCCTCATACACCAGATGTAACAATTTAACAAGACACTACACAATTTGTACAACTCCACTTGCTAAAAATAATATATGGAAAACTTCTGTTAACATTTATTGTGATTCTACAAGGCATGTAATTAGGTATTGTGTAAACAGCATTCCAGTTAACTTGTCTTGCGTTCCATTTGTAGATTGGGAGAAATCAATTGGAACGCCCCTCAAAGTTGGACTTCTCACTCGGAAAGTCAGAAGATTTTTTCTTGCTCTGACTTTGGTTTTCAATATGGCCGCTCCTCACATCGACAATAATTGCTGTGGTGGAAACGTGTTTTTGTTTTTCTTTTGCTAGACAAACTTGACCGGAAGGCATCTAAAATCAATATTACACGTAGAGCCTGCAACCACCTATAAAAAATAAATTGAAATCAAAAACTGTCCCTGGGCTGGCCAGCCAAGGAAGCACTAGATTTAGCTGCCTTCCAGAGGCCTAAAGAAAAGAAGGTCCACCTAAGATAACCATATCATTGTTTCTCATTCCTGTTAAAAACCAGTTCTAAACAGCCATTATTTCCTTGCCAGCCAAGAGTTTTTTTTTTTTGTTTGTTTAGTTTTCTGGCATTATTTCACTGTCCTCTAGTTTAAAGCAGTATTAACACTGTTTTATGTTGTACTTCCCATGCGAACACCGCTTTTATTTTGTTCAGTTTCGAGCTTTAGCCTCTACATGTAACATAGATTTTAGACGCACTCTGAGGCCTAGTTTATACTTCTCCGTCAGCAGGTTTGCACCCACGTGCACACGTATTGACGGAGACGTTTTCCTTTTATACTTCTCCGTCGGTGTGTCAGTGTTGTAAAGCATTTCTCCACCAGGACAGCAGGGGGTGCAGACCTTTTCTGGCGGGTCTGCCCACCACTGCAGTGACGTCTCTGCTCGACGACAGTTTATTTACTTCAGATTGTAAACGCACATCCACTCAAGGAGCAATGGGCGAGACAGAGCCAGTTTTGATTGAGCTGGAGATCTTTCTCCTAGAAGTGCAGCTCAGCAGACAAACACAGCGGCCTCTTTTGTTGTTCTCTACACCTCCTGGTGTTCAAAATCGTCAAAAGACCATATTAGATAAACGGGCATCAAAGCATCTATTGCCTAATAGCTGCATTGACTACTAATTGCACCGACTACTAATTGCATCGACTATAGAGCCCCGTTCTGGTGAAATGATCTGGGGCTGATGTTGAGCTGACCAATTACAGACGTGCACTCTCCGTTGTGTTTAACGGATGGCAAAACACCCCCCCCCCAACACACACACACCTGCGTTCAGTGTGAGTGACAAACGGGCAGCGCTGCAGGCTGTGTAATGGCTGAAGGAGGCGAGCCCCCAGAACTTTTACCACAGTCTATAAGTGGACCAAGTCGGCTGTTTGGGAATACTTCGGCTACCGTAAAAAGCCAGACGGTCACGGCTTGGAAAAATAAGGTCGCCCGACGTGCAAAACGTGCTTGAGAACAGTGGCAGCCCGAGGAGACAATACATGGAATATGAAAGCGCATGTTCGGGAGCAGCACCCATTGTTGTATGCTAAATTCAAGGTAAAGTTAATGCTGTCTTGGAATGAACCAGCGTATTAGCATCTGACATTATTGAAATGAGCTTGTTACCTTGGCAGGTATGGTAACTATCATCTCTATCCTTAGTAACTTTTTTTTAACTGAGGAAGATATGGTAACCAGCATGCTAATGATGATTTATCTTAGATTTATCTTAGTTAGTTACCATATCTGCCTCAGTAAAAAGTTTTTTTCTCAAAAAAAGAATACAGACATTCAAAATACACATTTTAGAGCTGTAATCATAATACCGTGAAACCGTGATATTTTTGCCTACGGTTATCGTTCCATCAGAATCTCATACCGGCCCATGCCTAACGAAGCGTCACATATGGAGATGCATAAACTAGGCTTTACTAACTTGTCTAGTGAAATAAATGTTTCCCCCACAGCTACTATTGTTGATGCGAGGAGCGCCCATATTGAAACTCGAAGTTGGTGCAAGAAAAAAATCTCAGACTTTGGAAGGAGTAGGAAGTCCAACTTCAAGTGGACATTCCAGTTGGAACTTAGAAGTTGAAAGTCGGAATTTCTTGGAAGTCAAGAAATTACAAGTAAAAACTTCACCACTAAATATAAGTATCAGTCTTTGTATTAATACTTTGTCTAAGATTTCATACTTTTTAGTATATGCCAAGAATACTTCACTGTACAATTCTTAATTACATAAAATATAGTTCATAAAAAATAAAATTCAAGTACACTGCCTCTTTTTTAGCATAAAATAATTATTCTCGTTGTACCCTTGAATAAATTGTTTTTGCTAAGAGTCAGTCAATGCCCAACAGACCTTAAACATCGTGTCTTTAAATTTGGGATGCACGATATATCGGCATCAACATCGGTATCGACATCGGTCCGATAAGTAACAGAGGGCCGATATTAAAAACCGATTATTTATTTCCATCTTTTTGGATGTTTCTGTCTGTGTTTTGGGGGGGGGGGGTGTTATCCATGTGGTGTTTGTTTGGTCATGTGACAGCAATAGTGATGCGGCACAGGAATGTGGGGGTGTTTAACTCAAGCAGAGAAGCGATGTAGATGGTGTGGTTGATTTTCCACGGTGTCGAAAGTGTAAGGAAATATACCGTATACCATATTGGTGCGTATCGGCCCAAAAAATTTCATATCTGTGCATCCCTACTTTAAATAATCCTAGCACAGTAGTTCTGAACTATTTTAAAACTAGACAAATGTCTACGGTTTTGAGCCAAGTTGGTTGGCAACCCTCGTAATCCAATGCCATGTTGTCTTTATACCTGGATCGATGGGACACACACGTGTCTGAGATCTCAGGTCAGCTCTCACCTTTTATTTGAGGACATTTATGCTGTACAGAAACATTCCAATGTTTAGAAATATTTCTTTTGAACAAAATCACAATTTTCACTGGATTTCTACCCCTAATAATCCCTTTCAAAATGAAACGAAATCAAGCTATTTTTAAAAGTAACACTTGACTTTTTCTTCAGGAACTTCTAGTTAGTAAAGTATGACAGGGAAACAGAAGGTCACACTTGTGGTCACAAGGTTGGATAACTTTAGCAAAGAGTGGTGTCTTGTGTTCACCTGGTATCCATAACAACCATTAAACCAAAACTGGTGGTTTTCATCAGTGGATCTTTGAACAAGATCATGATTCAAATCAATACAGAAATAGTTCACTAGACACAAAATTAACCTCTTATGGCAATCTCAGTTCCTAAGTCTAGGTTTTATAGAAAACCTGTGTGGTGAGCTGAAGAGAGGAGAGCGTAAAAGAGGGCCCAGGACTTTAGAGGGTTTGTTTAAAAAAAGAAAGAAAGAAATAGTTGGTCCTTTCATTGTTTTCGGTTTAGTGTGCACCACCTGCCTCATCACTCCCCAAACGTGACCGATAGCTGAAGCAGTGGGAGGTGTGATGTCTGACATGCTTTGACTCCTGTTTTTCTCTCCTGTGTTCTTAATCTCTTGTTGCATTATCTGGATTACAACACAATAAACCTTCCCTAAATCCCCCCCACACACACACACATCCAGAAGACCCATCACACCCCGAAATGTGTGGTGATGTACGATGACACTTGAGCTGTCGACCCTCTTGTGTCCTTTAGTGCTGTAGTGCCCAGGTAAATGACCTCGTGGAGGAAATGGCTGATAATGCAAACAGATAAGGCTCCTGGTACCTGTTGACCACAGTCAGAACCTCCCTAAATCAGCTCTCTCTGACGCATCGCTCCATCTGCGGCTGGCTCAGTGACACCCACAAGGCATTGAGGCCTTATCTGCCGTGGCCCCTGCTCAGCATTCACGCCATTCATGCGAACAATGCTACCTCTTCCCGCTCATTGGATCTGTGACTGACAGTGGGTGTTGGTGCACTTGTGTCTGACTTCAAGCCTCTATCTGACACCGGGCTGTTTGTCCAGTCTCGATACCCCCACCAAGACACAATAAAGGGCGTGCCACTTCCCTTGCCGTTTTTCCGACCGGACCTTAATAATGGAGCTTGCGCTCTATTTGGCACATCGGTTTCCTCCTCAGGAGGACTTGGATCAGCCGGGGGAGGGTTGGGGCAGAAGGGCTGACTTATGGTTAGTTCACCACTTACTGACCAGCCAGCAAGGAGGAAATGCCATCGTGTTCCGACAGTAAAATGCATGAAAGCCACAAGTGAGACTGAGTTCTTTGTAAACAACAGAAAAAGCAATAGTTGATGTATAACGGGGTAGCCAGAGATTGGGTCGTGGATTGATGTGAAGCATGTTGGCCCTGGATGTACCAAGAAAAAAAAAGTTTCTCTGATTGTATGACATAAATAGATAAGAGCTAGGTCTGGGCCAGTATGAGATTCCCACCACGTGAAAACCTGGATTAAAGTAAAACCTTACGGTGTAAACAAAAATGTAAAACATCATATAATTGCTTAACTCATTAAAAGACAAACATGCACATATTTTTCCAGCTGCTGCTAAAGTATGGCACAATAAAAGCATTTATTTATTGTTACTTTTGGCTATTAAACATAGATCAAAGTAGGGCTGGGCAACATGGCCTGAAATTTATACTGTGATATAATCTAAAGCATGTGGGGTAACGATATTCATTGCGATATATTCTTTTCTTTATGTCAAAATGCCAGTTTATGAACATTCTCACTTTCCAGATACATTGCAGCAGAACAACTTCAAAAAAGTTTAGAATGCCATTTAAAGAACATGTAGCCAATTGTGCAAAATGCATTTAAAACATATTCAAATCTTTTTATGTTCACAACATAAAGATGAAGGTAAATGTTACAAAAAAAAACATAAAGTTCAAAATTGTCCACTTTCCTGGTTTCTTATTTTTACATTTAATATCGCACAAAAATGAACCTGCATATATTTGAATTAAAGATGCTACAAGTTCTACAGCTTTTTTTTATTTATTATTAAATGGAAAACAACAAATTTTAAACTTGCAATAGGTAGTGTAAAGACGAACACCGATCACTAGTATTTATCCTCCTTGATGGCAGCTTGTTGACATCATCAAAATGCGCAATCGCTGTAGGCCGGAATTGTCAAAATCTCTATTGTTGGCTACATTTATATAATTTCTACCTTATACCTTTTATATCGCCCACCACTAGATCAAAGCAAAAAGAGAGGTTAATTTAGTCTAATTCAAGAAGTAGATTTTAAGTGCTTATTACTTAGAAGATCACACATTTTGCTGATTTGCCTTTGTTCATTTTGGTTTTGTTTGGAGCCTTTTAGTGCCCATAATGCCAAGCTTGTACCTGTTTTATCAGTCAATGATTTAGAATATAAACATCCTTTATTGACCCTCATTGAGGAAATTTAGGCTTACCAGCAGCAAAGTAGATACACACAACATTAATGAGAAGTTGTACATTATTAAAAAAAGATAAAAATCAAAGAATCAAATTTACAATTCAAATTTACGTTAGGAAAAGAGAAAAATCCTTTGTAGTAAATACCTATTGTAGTCTACTCAGATGAGAAAGAACTGCAGCTCAGCATGGTATTTTTGAAGTTTAAAGTGTCTTATTGTATTTGAATGTTTTGTGCCTAAGAAACAAGAGAAGACTACAGGGAGTGAGAACACGAATGAAAAACTGTGCAAATGAAATGTGGATGCAAATAAATAACTCAGTGGAAATGGCAAAAGCAGACGGGACGCAAAAACCGCTCAGTGGGTTTCTTAGGAGCAGTGGTGGTTATTGAGTCTAACAGCTGCTGGGAGGAAGAACCTATACGATGATGTTGCTTCATGCACCTAGGATGCAACAGTCTGTTGCTGAAGGAGCTCTCCAGTTCAGCAACAGCTTCATCCATGTGGTGGGAGACTGACTAACATCACTGTTGGACAGTGATAGAAAAGTATTTGTTTTAAAGAAATCTTGGTATAGTCTACTGTATTGAAAGGTTTTATTAATCCAGTAATTAACATCTTCCTATAGAGTTTCCTTTCTACTGTTTTGGTTTAGTCATGGGTCTAAACCTCGCATATTTTAGAGGAGTCAACGGATCCAACCAGGGATCAGAACCAATAGAATTGGGAATCTTATGTAACATGAATTCTTTAGAAAAGTTTTTATGGTTTGTCTTTATATTTCAGGAAATATTGCAACAAAGAAAAATAAGCTGATGGCCTGATGCTTTTAGTACATGGGTACAGAATGAAAGTAGGAGAGGGTCATATGGCACCAAATAGGTAAGAAATGAGGTTATGGATTAGTTAGCGGCGATGAATTGAGCTGGAGCTGCCTCTACTTTGTGCTTCATACGGATGGGAGAAAACTCCAGTCAGTCCAGTACTTTCCTCTGGCCTCTGTGTGGAATTACTTGAATAAGGTTGGACTGCACCAAGAAGGTTTAACTTAAACTAAGATTAGCACGCATCAGAGATGAGTAAAACTAGGTCTGAAGTGAGTTCAGCCAGGTTTAAAATTAAGCGGAGCTTCGTTGCACCATTTAAAAATAAATCACAGTTTAATAAAACTCAGTTTAAATATTTAAACTGTGCTTAAACTGATTTAAATCAAGGTGGGTGGATATCGGAATTAAAATGACTCAATGAAGGCTACATAATTAAACTATTTGCATTGGAAGCGTGTTGTTAAGACCCCGGACTTAAAACAAAAAAGAAAAAAACCCATCGTTGTTACATTGTTGCCGTAGGCTAGACTGTAGCAGTAGCAACATTGTTAAAGCTACTTATTAGCTTAACTGTGGCTCGGCAGAGAGGCTCAAACTTTTCCTCCTTTTAAAAACACTGACCGAATGAATGGAGCAACATGGACAAATAATTGAAGACGAAAAGACGGACAACAGTACGGTGGAGAAGAAAGGTGCTGCTCGGCAGCAACTGGTTGATGGTTCTAACAGTACGACCGGACGCAGCCAGGAGCCTTGGAAGTCCAGCTCGCCTGTAGGAAGCCAGCAGCTGTGTGGCCTGTTGGAGAGAATCGGACATCCTGGTTCTTTACAGATGCAATGGCCCAAGACGATCTGCTGACAGAACGGCAAACTGTTGCATTGTGTAGGCTAAGCAGCCAGTGAAACAGCCAGTGGCGTAGAATCTCAGGGCAACCAGGAGTTGTAGCTTCGGTGGAACATCTGCATTTCTGTCACTGCCATGTTTAATCCTTGATCCAACCTTCCTGTTCAGCTCTGAAGTAGTTTCCTTGGTGAACCGGCATCTCACCAAAACTCCATCCTCATCATAAAACTCAAGTGTATTGAGGCTTACCAATTGAGAGAGGTTTAAATGTAATCCGTCCAAAATTTAAACCAGCTTTAAAGTTTGACACAACAGAATTTGAACTTGAACCATGATTTAATCTGGGTTTAAAGTTGAGCCTTGTTGGTGCAATCCGGGCTAAGGGGTAGTCTGAAAAACTGTAGCCGGTTTTGAGACTGCAACGTTTCGCCGGCAACCGAGCCTCGCCTAAC
This sequence comes from Valencia hispanica, assembly GCA_963556495.2. NCBI lineage: Eukaryota > Metazoa > Chordata > Actinopteri > Cyprinodontiformes > Valenciidae > Valencia > Valencia hispanica. Next base: position 14,648,037 of record OY747704.1, on the reverse strand, counting down.
TGGAGCCGCCTGAGCCATGTGTTTGTGTTGGGTTTCCGTGGGGCCGCTCACGTATTCGACAGGGCTGACATCGGAGCTTGCACCTCCATATTGGGTCCCATGAAGCAGCCGCATTATAAAGCTCCCATAATACACCCTTGTGATCCGTATTACCCCCCCCCCCCCAACCCCCACCCCCCTCCAGCTCTTGTTTATGAATGGCACAATTTTGACAAAAAGGGCAACTCAGGTGATCACATGATACTCTGTACAGAGCGAGGAATGTGGACAGGAATCCCTCCCTCACCTCTAAACTTTGATGCCCGATATCATAACGAATACGCCTCTCAAGCCTCCTGACACACGCGGGGGGCATTAGGGGGCACAGATAGTGGCTGTTTGATCTGAAGGTCGCCAGCCCCCTCGATGGTGCTGAGAGATCCTTGGTGGACGAGGCTGGCTCTTATTTAATAACATGAAGGGGAAGCAGACCTTTCTCTCATAATTAGGCCTAATTACCTGGTAGGTGTGGACAGACGGCCCAAGAAGAGACAAACTGCCTTTATCCACAGACCTGGAGTCAGATTACCCCCGAGCTGTCTTATCTGTTTGGAGGCCAGCAGGAGCCTCAGCACTCTTCTCCTAGCCGGCTCCTGTATCCAGCCCCGCTATATTAACCAGTCAGTCGGGTTCATTACGTCCACGGCACTCAGCTTTAATTATACGTCTTCGTTAGTCTTCTCTGCAAATCAGAGAACTTTTCCTGTACCAGTACAGGAAGTAAACCAGGCGACACAGAGGTCTGCTGACCTATTTTTCATCTGCAAACCTTGGCAGCACATGTGGGAGGGATCCAGCTGGCTGTCTGTAAAAGCTCCCATCATCTAAAGCCGAACCAGAGGGAAAAAAAAAAAACCCATGTGCATCCACGAGATTTCAATAGAAACGAGTTTGACAGACGTCGGCTGGACTGTTTGCTCGGCCGCCACCATCTGTTGGCGAGGAACGCTTTTAAGGGGTCTGTACGGGCGAGTTTGAGTGACATCTCACCGGTGGCTTGTTTGTTTGCAGTATCTGTGTCTCTTTTCCTGAGCCGCCTGCATGTTTGTGTTTGGGTTTGTGGGCGAACCACTTGCAGCCACAACAACAGGGAGCCATTGTTGGAGGCATTATCAGGGGCTGGAAATGGCTGACGCCTGGAAAAGAGTGGCAGCACTCCCAGGAGGAACCTGTGGCGGGGGGAAAAGTCGCAAACGTGCTCATATTTTGGTTTGATTCTAGAGCAGTGGTTCTCGAGTTGTATATAACGAGTACCACCTCAGTAAATATGAGGTTTTTCAAGATATCGGCACACTTACGGGCAAAAAGTAGGCATTCAAGAAATGACTCAAGGGTAGAAAAGTATTGGGAGAAAAAAACTACACAAGTACAACCTAGCTGTTTGATTGTGCTGCCTGATTTATTTTGTAGAAATGAAATAAAAATACGAAATTTTGTGCAAATACTGGTATTTGTGAATAATAATGTGAAAAAAAAGAACTAATCAATGAACCAGAAACATCCATTTCCGAATCTCACTTTTACATAACCCAGTGTTTCTCAAACTTTTTTTATCATTCCCCACTTTGGACAAATGAGCATACACAAGCCCCCCATGCTTTTATCGCCCCAACAGAATGGTGACCACGCCTGATTTTTAAAGTGTTTTATTTATTTAAATAGCCGAGTTAGTCTACAAGTTTTTAAAGGTATAAATTAGTTGGAAAAAGGGGTTGCGCACTGGTATAAAACCGGCTCAGAAATATAAACTCAGCAAAAAAAGAAACGTCCTCTGACTTTCAACTGTTTTTACTTTCAGTAAACTTAATGTGTGTAAATATTAGTATGAACACTAAAAGAGTCAACACCATAAGACAAAAACTAAAAATCTTTCACAGACACGTGACTAACAGAAATAGAATAATGTGTCCTTGAATGAAGGGAGGCTCAAAATCAAAAGTACCAGTCAGTATCTGGTGTGGCCACCAGCTGCTTGAAGTACTGCAGTGCATCTCCTCCTCATGGACTGCACCAGATTTGTCAGTTCTTGCTGTGAGATGTTACCCTACTCTTCCACCAAGGCACTTGCAAGTTCCTGGACATTTCTGGGGGGGAATGGCACAGAACAAGCAGTATGGCTGGTGGCATTGTCCTGCTGGAGGATCATGTCCGGATGAGCATGCATAAAGGGTACCACATAAGGGAGGAGGATGTCTTCCCTGTACCGCAAGGCATTGAGATTGCCTGCAATGACAACAAGCTCAGTCCGATGGTGATGTGATATACCGCCCCAGACCATGACGGAGCCCCCACCTCCAAATCGATCCCGCTCCAGAGTACAGGCCTCGGTGTAACGCTCATTCCTTTGACGATAAACACGAATCCGTCCATCACCCCTGGTGAGACAAAACTGTGACTCATCAGTGAAGAGAACTTTTTGCCACTCCTGTCTGGTCCAGCGAAGGTGGGTTTGTGCCCATAGGCGGGCGGCGTTGTTGCTGGTGATGTCTGGTAAGGACCTGCCTTACAACAGGCCTACAAGCCCTCAGTCCAGCCTCTCTCTGCCTATTGCAGAAAGTCTGAGCACTGATGGAGGGATTGTGTGTCCCTGGTGTGACTCGGGCAGTTGTTGTGGCCATCCTGTACCTGTCATGCAGGTGTGATATTCGGATGTACCGATCCTGTGCAGGTGTTGTTACACGTGGTCTTCCACTGCGAGGATGATCAGCTGTCCTTCCTGTCTCCCTGTAGCACTGTCTTAGGCGTCTCACAGTGCGGACATGGCAATTTATTGCCCTAGCCACATCAGCAGTCCTCATGCCTCCCTGCAACATGCCTAATGCACGTTCACGCAGATGAGCAGGGACCCTGGGCATCTTTCTTTGGGTGTTTTTCACAGTCTGTAGACAAGTCTCTTTAGTGTCCTGCGTTTTTAGAACTGTGACCTTAAATGCTTACTTTCTGTAAGATGTTAAGGTCTTAACGACCATTCCACAGGTGCATGTTAATTTATTGATTATGGTTAATTGAACTTGCATGGAAAACATTGTTTAAACTCTTTACAATGAAGATCTGTAAAGTTATTTGGATTTTTACAACATTATTGTTGAAATACAGTCCTGAAAAAGGGACGTTTCTTTTTTTACTGAGTTTATTCTGTCAGTAGTTGCTACATGTAGAACTTCAACTCACAGTTGGAGAAAATAAAAGTTGTAGTTTTATAAAATTTACAAAGCTTTCAAAAGTACAAAATAAAAAAAATAAAATAAAGAGCAAGATACTCATCCCTGTATTTCCTCCGTGGTTGACCGTGTGACTTCTCTTACTCTGAAACGATCCCTGATCTTTTTAGATATTTGTACATTTTGTAGATGGAATCTCTGATTATGCGGCTACTTCATCTTGTTTTGTTCTGCTGCGATATATTCCAATGTCAAACTCCCAGCCCGATGTTCCAGGTCCCGGTTCTGTTTACAATGTTGATCACAATTGCTAATTTATTTGAGTGTGTTTAATTTTGTGAGAGGGGGGAGCTGGTTGATTTTAATTTAAATCCCACTGATGTCACGCCCCACCTGCAATACCTCTGCGCCCCACCAGTGGGGCTCGCCCCATAGTTTGAGAAGCACTGACATGACCTAAACCTTTTGCTAGGCTTGGGGAATATAACTTAAAAATAAAATCTGTTTTTTTCACATCAAATCCGATTTTAATTGATTTTTCTTTCTCTTTCTTTCTTTTCTTAAAAAGAAATTACAAATAAAGTATTTTCAAGACTTGCTTTTATGTCAACCATCCCTTCCAGGAGTTGACCTGGATCAAAAATCCAACTAAATATAAGCTGTAGAACATGCTCGCAAAACAAGATGGTATAGGCCCAGGGCCAGCTGACATCACTCTGAATTACGGAAGCCTGAGAGGTGCATTGGTGAAAAAAGAAAATCCCGATTTTCCAAAAATAAAATCTTCGTAAACTGCAAATTTGATTCATTGATAAAATCGATTGTGTTGCTAATAGGAGTTAGCCTGGTCACTGAGCAAATTAAAGAACAAATCCCAGAATCAGTCAGAATCAGCATCCAGATTCTGACTTGGAAGATTAGAACCAATGTAGCCACTAGTGCTCATTCCTGGTTGTTCATCTCATGGAATCTTGTTGTACCTCTTGGTTCCTACGAGGAGTTCTCAAAGTTTTCTTCATTGCACTTTTAATTCGAGAAGTTTTTCATGAACTGAATATCGCTGTGCTTGAAGAATCTTATTTTTTTTTTCTTTTTACTCATCAGCACTACTGTTCATTTGTTCATATTTACTTTGCAAATCGCTGATGCCGACTAAAGTAACTCCCCTCCTGGCAGGCTGGTGTTCTGCATGTTTTAGATGTGTCCCATGCTCTCTAAATTGTTGAATTATCTCCTTCACCACCAAGGAGCCTGCTCAGTATGCAGTCATTTGAGTCAGATGTGTTTTCAAGCAGGAAAAAACCCATCTAAAACCTTTACCCACTAAAGTTAGCCAAATTAGCTCAGTTCAAGATCCCCCTGAGCCGGCCTTCATGGCTGGCCTGGGAAGTTGGTTTTAGACAGACAGCTGGTGGAAAGTTTTGCACCTTCTGGTATTTAGACAATGAGACGGAGCCAGTTTTAGGATGTTGTCTGCAATGTTTTTGTTGAGCTTTTTGCTGAGCATCCTCTTCATGGGACTATTGTACAACAACGGTGTCTTTGGTCAGAGGCTTCTTCAGTTTTGCTGCGGCACAGACTGCTACAGGAGATAATTCCTGCTTACAGCCATCACGATCTACAATAGCTCCTTGAAAAATTTTATAATATGAGCTACAATAACACTTAATTTCTCTCTGGGAGGAATTAAGTATTTTTTAATTGAAATTTTCTGACTAATAGAGGGATTATTTGTTTATCAACACCGGACTTTTACATTACTCCCTGGTTCCCACTTTTATTATTTGCAGTTATCAAACAGTTGTCAAGCTGTTTAAGTGACAAGCAAGCACTGAATGCAGCACAGGTTTAATTGTGGGGTAAACAGGGCAGGTCATTCTGTGCATGCGTTAATTGCGTAAAAAAAAATTTATGGCATTAATTCCACAAATTAATCGACCCGCAATAATGCATTATTTTTGACAGCCCTACTTTTTTTTTTTTACCTTCTTTTTCATACAACGCAAAACGGCTGTATAGTTCACAATGTATCGTATTTTCTTTCTAAGGAAAACACCACCTGCAATCTCATTTGTGGAGATGTTGCTTTAATTCAACATTTAAATGTAACGAACATTGTCCTTTTTTCTTTTTTTTGAACACTGTTTTTCAACCCTGCTCCTCAAGGGACACTGCCCTGCATGTTTTAGATGCGTCCCTGGTTCAGCACACCTGATTTCAATTGGTTGCTGATTAACAGGCTTTTGCTGAGATGGAGTCACCCGAAGCAGGCGTGTTAAAGCAGGGAGACCTCTAAAACATGCAGGGCAGTGTGCCTTGAGGACCAGGGTTGGGGAAACGCCGCTTTAAGAACTAAAAAAAAAAAAAAAGCGCTGCTGCTTCTATGATTGCGGAAGTAGTTTTGAACCCAACAGAAAATGAAGGGATTACAAGAACACCCCCCCCATTGCATAACAAAGTGAGTCAAAGACAGTACTGTTTGGTGATGCGTTTATATTCTAAAAAAAAGTTGGATTTTTGAGTTGTTTAATGATCAGGCAAAAAAAAGAGGAAAACTTCAGATTTTCAGACCTTCTGATCAGCAGGGTTGTACACTGACTGGAAAACTCTGGAATGTAAACAACGTCCAGATTTCAATAAGTATGAAAAACGGTATTTCCAAAGTTTATTCCCTTATGAATTGGTTTATCGTCCTGGTTTTTAAATAAAAGATTACGTAGACTTGTCGTGTCCGTCCATGTGAGAAAGATGAATAGATGATGACATGGGGTTTTATCTTGAAAAGTGTGTAGGATTACTAGATGGCTGCAAAACTATCCAGTTCTGATCACCGACTGGTTGACTGGTCCTCATTAATAAACACTGACTGTAAATATCTCAAGCAGTCATCATTTTGCGCAGATATTACTTTTGGATTTCTAGAATTAAAAAATGACAAAAATTGTGCTTTCAGTTCAAATCATTTTAATTAAAAAAAAGAATATTCATCCCAAAGAGAAATTCATCCAAGTATTTCCAGGGACATTGTGAATAGTGATGCTGTGGGCTAGAAGGATCTCCAGTTGCAGTCTTGCAACAAATCTCAAGAAGCACTGACTGAAGACACTGACTGTCTCATGACCGTTATAACATGCTAACAGCTCAATATCCGGACAGCAGAGACGATATTCCACAGTAACATGTCCTGGATGACACCATCAGTTGTTGGCAAACCCTGCTAATCAGCCTCATTTGCTCTTCTCTAAATCTCTTTCTGGCCGTATGGCTGGAAAGTCGGGCAGAGAGACGTTAGAGTCGGAGATACGATCCTTGCTCATATGATCAATCGAGGAGATGGCTTGAATTTTCTCCTTCACTTTCTGCTCTTTGGTCCTTCCCTGATCTTCTTTTTAATTTCTCTGGGATTTGGGGTTATAGTTCAGGTATTATTTGAGCATTTGAGATGCTACTCTGCTGCTCCCTGTTGTAAAAACTATAGCAAATGGCAAAAGAAAGTGAGGTGGATTAGCAGTGCTTTATAACAACTGTTGGTGTAATCCTGGATATGCTACTGTGGAATATTGTCTCTGCTGTCAGGATATTGAGCTGCTGGGCATGTCCTGATGGCCTCAGTCAGAGGCATCTTCAGATTCGTCGCAGGACTGACTGCTACTGTGCCACAACGTCACCATCCACGACGACCCTTTGAAGATGCTTGGATTATATGATTTACGACATTTATTTCCCTTTGGGATAAATAAAGTATTACTGAATAGAACTTGTTGCCATGGTTACACATTACATCAACTGTCCAAAAGTAAAAAAAAAAAAAAAAGGAGCAAAAATCTGCCGAGCTTCACAGAAGTTATTTAGTCGTGAGAGTTCTTGTGAAGCTGGTGTAGGCTACCGACTGTGGCCCTGTGTGACAGTGGCTTTTTGAGCTTAATTAGGCGGGCTTGTCAGGGGGTCCCTGTCTCTCTGCTTCACAGGTTTACATGGACAATTTAACCACTAACCTCCTGAAATGAGCTGCTTCTGAATGCCTCGGGCTCCAGTTTCAGTGTCTGCTGATTGCAGGGAGGCAGGGGCCATGATGAGTAAAAGTAAAGCAGGAGGCAGATAGCAGAGAGCTTCTCAGATTGACTCTGGTTGTTCCACTGCCGACTCACTATGTCACGGAATTCATTTCGGAGAGAATAATGGAGCCCGACGGTGTTTGAGTGCAAGGAACATAGACCTAATCTGTAGGACATCTTGATTTGAGCTGGTGTTTGTGTTAAAATCCACCCCCGAAAAATTGGACTCAACCCAGAATCACAAAGAATTCCTTGCATGTGAAGATACCCGAGTTTCGGGTGTGTGTCATTTCCTCGCAGCATGCCTGCGGTTGGTTTGGTTTCCTCACCTGGCCGGCCTACAAACAACATAAAAAGTCTGAGATGCTACCTTTGCCTCTGGGACAACGGCTGTTGATCGCGAGAGGAACGAGAAGCCCCAATCTCTTGTCTGTTTACTGTAATTAAAGTGTCACGACTTTTGATTTATGACACATTGAGTAAGAGAGGTGTTATCACATGGACTGAAAAGGAGGGGGAGGGTGGTTGTAGTTACCGAGAAAGTAGGAAACAAACTAAATGTAGTGCGCCGTGTTAAACTAAAAGCTGGAAGGCAAAAGGGAGCTCCTCTCAGACTGCCTCTCGCAGCTGTTTGTTGAAGAAATTACTCCGCTGATCTCCACATTCATCTCTCTGTTAGAGGGCTTTGAGGAAGTTGCAGAAGCACAGTGTTTGGTAGAAAAACATTGTTTCAGATCAGTCACAAACGTACATATTTTTTTTCCCGGAATCAAATGTAAATTCTTTTTTCTTGCAGCGTACCTAACTTCTGATGGTCTACCGCCTCCTTGCATTCACACGCGAGCCGCCTGATTGATCGATGTCTCGTCCAGCTCCGTGTCCCGTTTATACCTTAAGAGGGGCCGGTGCTCCTCTTAACACCCTCCACTTTAGATGCCCCGGAGGAGATGCCCCCCTGCTGTTTTCTGGGTGAGTCGAACAGTATGTTGGGTCTTTGTTTCTGCCACTTCTGATAGCTTTCCTACAATATGAAAAAAGCGAAACCCACTGAAAAATGTGCATTGTGGTGGAATACAAAATCAATTTTTTCATCCGTCAGTTTACTCTTTGCACTGATGCTCTCAGTCAATGAGCCGTAATAGAGAGACTGTATGGGTTGCTGTGATTCACTGTCTGTTTGGCTTTTCTCTGCTTCAGACAGCTGAGTGGTAGAGACCTGAGACGTTCAAAATTAGGACCTTTAAAGGAAAACGCTTAGAGTTCATGAAGCAGGAGAACAACTTGCTCCAACTTTGTCTGCGCTAGAAACACTAGAACCGTAAAGAAGATGCGTCATAAATATATCATAACTTGGAGGACGGAAGTTAGCAGCATTCCTGCAGACCCTGCTCTGTGCAGTGATGCTCAGCAGAAACAAGATGCAATTTTACTGCACAGTTTTTAAAGCCATTGATTCTTTAGACAATAAATAGTTAAACTTCTAATTTTTTAGGCGAAGCTTGGTTGATACATTAGAGCAACTTGATAAAACCCAGTTAACAACATATTCCTGGACTGTGTAGTAGTTTCACTGATTCTCTGCGCTCATAATAAACACCTCTGCTATTTTTGTTTGTTACTTAAAGGGGTCGTCACCTGAAATGTTCACTTTTTTCCATGTGAAAACATGTATAACATGGTTTCCTAATGATTTTACACTGGGCAGTAAGCCAATATTCAAAAGTGCAGCGTTTGTTTACCATTGGCTTCTCTAACCACCCCATGTGCACTTCACGTGCATGCGCCCTCAAAAACATGATTTTGATTTCTGTGCCGGTATTGCGTCAAAACGGCCCGATTTGACTATTTATGAACATAGCAGACCAATGCTGCTGGAGCTCGCCCCGCCCCTCTCACCCTCACATTTAGCCGAGCACCGCCGCCATCACTGAAGAAGACTACATTGCTGTTATTGTAATAATCGACTTTTTAAGAAGGCAAACCTATTTTGTAGAAACTAACAAGCGTTTTATCAGGTTATTGATCAAATGGTTGCCTTTACCATTCCGAAACATCTTGCTGTAGACGTCCTTCCATCTGTTGGACATCTTCACTTCCAGCTCTGGTTCGGAGTCAGGCTCGTTCATAAATGGTTGGATTCTGTAGGTCGCAGCGAGGTCGGGTTCATTCATAACGTGAGCCATGTAGTTTTTTTTGGGAGAGTGTTGCAGTGGAGCGTCATTCCCCCCTCCTTCCTACGACCAATCAACGCAATCCTCATTTGCATTATTATAATGAACACCCGGGAGCGCCGAAATATCGCGTGCACTCTCACGAGACAATACGGGTTTTACTGTATGAGTCAGAAAAGCACCTTTCAACTTTTTTCTTTTTGACTAGAATTTATTTTAAAGGTATGTAAGACTATGATAAGGAGGAGTTCTTCACTTTAGTAACAGGTAATATCTCCTTTTAAAAGTTTTAGTTGACAAAACGAGTTTATTTTCTTAGATTTTTGAAAAAACATCGGATTTAATATGTTCCTACGCACATTGGAGGTTTTGTTAAGAAAAGCTTGCATGCCTTTTCAGATCTGCAAACGGCGCCGTCCACATCTGGAACCTGAACAGCAGGAGGCCAGAGCGGGTAGTAGAGGGTCATCGTGGTAATTCAGTCATCTGGGTCAGCACGCTGCGGTCGGGCCAGACTCTCATGAGGCAAGTCTCTCTGAATGTATCCCAAAGGTCTGCTACTGTCGGTGGGTCTTCTAACTCATTGTGGTAGAGGTGGCGTAGTCTACCAAAACAAGTAGTGTTTGCATTGTTATGGGTAAATTATTATATATTTTTTTGCTTTGGTTAGACCAAAAATCATGCAGATAATCTTCCAGTCTGGCCTCTTACACCAGCGTAGTTTGGTTTTCTTTACGCCATTCATGAATGCTCCACTGTGACATTGTAAAATAGGACTTCATCCATAGGAAACCGATTGCTGTGACGACTCAGCTGAGCCGTGGAAAACATCAGTGCTGTCATTAAATGCTTATAAATCTCAGAGTGACAGTTCAAGCTGAATATTTATTTGCGAATGGGTTTTAATATCTTTAAGTTTTGTCCCTTTTTCTTTTCACTCCGTGTGTGAAGCAGCCAGGGACGTGACATGCAGGTCTGCCTGTGGGACCTGAAAGAAGGCCGCAGTGCGGCGGTGGACTCCGTGTGGACGGGGAGCGTCGGATTCTGCCAGTGCTCGTTGCTGGAAACGAGCTCGTCAAACTACCTGCTGGCCTTTGCTGGCCCGCAGACCGAAGAGGTGAGATGTCAGGCACAAATATTCCTAAAAGTTTTGGAGTCCATTTTTTACTTTCCTTGAGCTCCAACAACCTATAATGCCAAGAAGGGAATGTCAGATTAGCCATACAAAAGTAAAGTTATTTTGCTTATTGACACATGTGATAAAACTGCTTTCAATTGTTCCAGTTTAAAAGCAAAGAGTTTTGGATGTGTTAACGCGACTGTAGGGTTAAAAGTTCACTTTAACCTTAAGAGATGAAGGTGAAATATTCACTGGCATTTATTGTTGCTCAGCAGAAGTGGCATAAGAACAGATTACTGGTTAAACAGTCCAGATGAGGTTTAAATATGTACTGTAATAAATCAAAACAGACCGGTTTTTATTAGATTCCTGTGCTGACACTGAAATCTCTCATATTTCTCTGGCTTTTAGTCCTTAATCTGTTAGTGAAAAATGTTATCTTTAAGCATAAACTTCTTTCTTATTTCTGAATCCGCTTATGGTCTGTGAGAAAGTTTGTCAAGATTTAAATGAGACATAAACCTAAAATTTGCAGCCAAGAACTGTCGAACAGTCTGTTTACTTTAAAAAAAAAAAAACCAGCATGGAAGAGCATAACCTTAATACCATATACTTGCTGCACTTGCAGTCAAGAAGCTCACACACATGAATGTCAAAATACTTTTAAAGATGGATTTGTGCTGCTGTTTTTCCTAGATGGACGGATTATACCACAAACAACTTTAATGATATTTCAAAACAGAATGTTGATCTGCAACTTTGAACGACCACACTGTTTTTTGTAACCATCAATAATTTCTTATCAAAATGGTCTAACCTGTTTAAATTGGTTAGTTAGTCACAAATTCATAATTAGACTGAAGTTGGGACCATTACTCAACCTAAATGTTAGCCTGCTATTTAATCAGGTATAGTACTGGAATCAGGACAAGTCAGGAATCACAAAAACTCAAGTCTTTCATAAACTGGAAGATGCTGAAACACCATTTTTTACTGTCCAAAGTAAAGTGAGTATAACGGCAACGTAGACTGAGAGCAGTTTTAGGTTGGCAGCACAATTTAATTTAGTTTTACCTGTTAATCTTTTGACAAACATTTCATATAGCTTTACACATCTGTAGCCATTTTAGTTTTGGTCTGGTTTTAGCAGACTGAATCACTTTACATCTCGGTCAGCAAATTTTTTTAAAATTTTTATTTGACTTTGATTTGTAGAGGTGACTGTGCATCAGTGGGTAGATTAGTTCTCTTGTAATTGAAAGGTTGTAGGTTCGATCCTAGCTTCTTCTCGTCTTTGTTGATATGCCTCAAGTAGCCTAGCGATCTCTGAACGTGAATGCACCTGCATGAAACATTTATCTTTACAACTTCATTTTAATTTCTTTCTTTTTTTTTCTCAACTTTTAAAGGCAAAAATCCTTAATAGGATGTGTGTTGTACTTTAAATATACACAACGGCCTCTTCTTTAAATCAAAAATTGAGATAGCAGTGTCAGTAGTGGAACAATCTTAAACGTAAAGTTCGCAGTTTCGTTTCAAAAACTAAAATCATCAGATTATAAAAAAGTGCATATGTAACACTGCTCTACCTCAACAAATAACGTATGTATTAAGTGATAACAGTTTTTCTGGCATTACCATATTGTTGTTAAATGTTTCAGTCCATCTACTTCCTTCTCCAATAGAAGACATAAGCAGTCTTTGCTTTCCTTTTGACTAATATTAGATCTGACTGGATTTCATCCCCATCCAGCATTTTCATTCGGTTTTTATAAGGTGACTAAAACTGTCAAAATCCTTTTTGTTATGCTTCTATTCTTTAAGGGTTAGCTTTTATTTAGTTCTTATCAGGAAGGAAAAAAGTTTTATTGAAAACTATGGTGAATAAAAAAATTTTCTTTGTCAATTAAATTACCATTGACTGACAGACTGCTAACCGAAAGAGCCAGCCGCGTATAGTGGTGGTGCTGAGGCCTGTTGAACAGTCGGATCTCTGCCAGGAAATTAACCAGTTTAAATTCGCCAATTCATATAAGGAGAGTTGTCAAATATCCAAGCAGAATTTTTCTAGAAGCTTGTTGATTTCTACCAAAAGTATGTGGTTTCTCTGCAATTTGTTAAGGGATTGATATCCAAACATTAGTGCGAGTATGTTTGTACATATTTTGGGCCCAAATTAAGAAATTTGACCTTGTGTGGATTAGAGAATATCCCCAATTTCTCGCCGACACTGTAAATATAATATTTTAAGCCAGAAGCTGTCAAACAGTAATCAGAATATTTTTATTATTAAACCACTGTAGAAGAATTTAATCTGGACCAGCAGCTAAATATCGGTCGGCTTTGGTCATGGTTGTTGGCTTTCCTTTTATTGAATGCTCTTGTCTACAGCACCTAATTGCCTGTGAAACGAGGTTAAATTGTGCCTTTCAGACGGTAACTGATGAGTTACATTTATGTTGCTTGATAAAATAATCCATGTGGCTGTTTACGCTTGAATCAATGGCTGGTTGCTTAGTAAAAAAAAAAAGAAACTTGGAACTGAATTCACAACACCCACGAGGTTGTATGGTTTGGTGTGGAGCCGGTGTCTGAGAGGTGAGACTGGATGGGGAGAAGTTCAGCCAGCTATTCAGCCATCTTTTATTGCCTCCCGATTCATGTTACGCGCTTCGCTTGCGGAGGAGCCGCACTTGAAAGGGATGGAGCGGTCACCTGATCCGGTCAAACGTGCCTCCGCTAACCCGCGGTCCAGCAACCCAGGCACCAGGGCGCCTGTGTCTCCCAGCACCTCAATAATGCCATTGTCCCAACAGGCAACAGACAGAGGCACACCTATGCAGCCAATAAAAAGGCAGACCAAAACGGACTGCAGCCCTTTTTATTTCTTTTCTTTATTTTGTCATTCGGCATCTCCACCCCATTCCGCAGACATAACAGGCCAGGACAGATGCTTATCATGCATGTGCAAGTGAAAACACCCTCATTAATGAATTTCTGCAGAAACAATTCATAGGCTCATGCCACAGAGCACACACAATGGCGTGATTTAGCGCTGTTAGCACAGGAACAACACACAAAAAAACTGGTCAGTATTTCAATATATGAAAAGAAAGCAGACAAAACGTTGCTACTGAGGTGGTTTTTCTGTTTACTGCTCACAGTGAGATTCCTGCCAGCAGACAACTGCTGTGACAGAAACATTAATTAATAGCGTGGGCGTTTTATTTATGGGGCAGTCCGATGCCACACAAGAACAGAGATCACCTGAGGCGCAGAGGAGCCTTAAAAGCTCCTTTTGTCAGGCACGCAGAGGTAAACATGCAGGACAGATGTGGCCTAGTGATAAAATACAGATCACTCCCTTAAAGGGCTGTTCTAATGTGTGGCCTAATGAGGATGAATATGCGAATCATCGGGCCAAAGGAGTTAGTATTTAGTCCTAATGGGGCTACAAGTGCACACACTTTATCACCGGGTCCATTAGTTGCAGTTTTACTAAAGGTTGGATCCAAGGTGTGCAGGAAAAACGGCACTGATGTCGCACGGGCCAGGCTTTAGTGGGATTGATTATAGATGGTGCTGCAGCCGTTCTGTGCTAGTTGATGCGGACCGATCTGCGGAGGTCTTAAAAAAAAACAAAAAAAAAAACAGACATGATTCTGGTTGCAGCTGTAATATTTGAATTCAGCTTGGCAGGCAGCTTATAAACAGATATTGTACCCACAAGTGTGCTTTCCCCCAAATATGTAACCTTCTTCCTGTCTTGAAGACAGATTAATTAAGACAAGCGTACAAGAATAATGTGAATTTAATTAGGCAGAATACCGTGCTAATTAAAAGTATTTATACACCCTGAAGCTTTCCACACCACAAACTTCAATGTATTTTATTTGACATTTATGCGACGGGCCAACACAAAATACAGTGCAATTGTGTAAGAAACGTGTGTTTATTGCTTACAAGTAAAAATCCAAAAAGTACAATAACACATGGTTGAATTCATCCCCCTTTATTTTAATTGCCCTAAATAAAATCCAGTACAACCAAATGTGTTCTGTAGTCCCAGAAAGGCCATCTGTGTGCAGTTTAATCTCAGTATAAATCCTGCGCTTCTATTAAGGCCTCATAGGTTTGTGGGAGAACCTGTCAACAGGATAACTATTAGTCAGGCACACCACAAGTCTAGCATTTTATTATCTAAGAGTTGCCGGAAGAAAACCATATGAAGTCCCAGTTGGTGTTTGCCACAAAGAACAAAGAAAACGTGGGAGATGGTGCTCTTGTCAACTTGTCGGCCTACAAGCAAATTGCAATGTGCGGCAGAGAAGTAAAGTAATCTTCTCCTCACTCTAAACACGGTGGTGGCTGCATCATGGACCGATTTAATGGGGGGACGGGGGGACAGAAAGAGCTAAATACAGGGCAACCTTCAAGGGAAACCAGTTAAGAGGATGAAAAAGACTTGGGGTGGAGGTTCATTTGTTTCCCTGTTTCCAGCAGGAAAACAACTACAGTAGAATAGTTTTAATCAAAGCATAGCCCTGTGTTGGAATGTCCCAGTCAAAGTACAGACCTAAATTCAACAAAACAATCCGCAGCTAGGGTTGAAATGTGCTGTTCATAGATGCTCTCTATCCACCAAATAATGCACCGAAGCTTTCAGTGTGCAAAGCTGGTGGAGACGTACCCCAACACAACTTCACACCACGACACAAAAAAAGAAATGGGCGAACCCGTGTATCCTTTACCTACCGCTTCACAATCATGCTGTCCTTTGGGTTGTTCTGTAAAAAAAAAGTTACAATAAACTACGTTGATGTTCATGGTTCTAACCTGAGGACCTGTGAAAACGTTTACACCGTTTACTGGACAGATTAAAAAGGCTAAAGATTATATTGACTTTTGGGTCATTCGGCTGGACGCAAGTATTTAAAGATTACAAAGAGTTACAGAAAGAAATGAGCGCAACATTTTCTACAGACAGGCCT